>BQKN01063785.1:193343-259545 GCA_022839385.1 Asparagus kiusianus | reverse complement strand
ATGTATATATATATATATATATATATATATATATATATATATATATATATATAGTCGTGTCCACGTACCCTAAATTTTACAGTTTTGCCGTGTCCCGTACCCGCACCCGCACCCGTACCCGTGCCCGTTTCCATGCAACTTAGCTTACTGGTCAAGAGGTACTATTGATGTAAACAATAACATCTGTTGGTAATGTGTTTGGTACTTTGGAACCCAATCTAAGTTTGTCTAGACACCTCTTGAGCATTAATTTGATTGATACTGATGGCAGACTTGTCCAAATACCTTAAGCTACCATTAGAATATTCCAAGTAATTATGGGATTGTAAGCAGTGAACAGGTCGTAAACATCAATGAAGGTTGTCATTGATTTGTTGTCCAAACCGGAAGTGTTCACTAAGACAAAACATTATTGCCTTTATAATAGATGAACAAGTTATATGTATTAACTATCAAATTAGGTACGCACGATGTGAGAATCCATCATATAGCTGTTGGTGGAAGGGGATAAAAGGAAAAAAGAGGTATTAAAAACAGAAAACAGAGTATGCCTCATTATATCAATTACGGCTCATTAAATTCTCTGCAACTAGCCATCGTTCCTTTCTGAACCTTTGTGGCTAGCATCTGTTTCCTTGTTTGTTTTAAAATTCTCCTTAAGTGCTTGAGGTTTTGTACCCAGAGTGACCAGTGACCACTATGTGCTTGTTCATTCTCCAGAAGGGAAGGTGAAACCAAATCAGGCTTTTGTAAAGCCAGACGTAATGCTATATTTCAAGGTCGTTTGGTTTGTTGCAAAAATAAATTGCATCAAATGTTGTTGCAGCAAATGCTGAATGCCGCATTGTTGCAGGAAATTAACGTCAAATTCATTGTTTGAATATCTGCAATTATGTTGTAGGAAATGTACTTCCTATCCAAATTTAGTGTTTGGTTGAAAAACAATTAGTGCAAAAGCTACATAATTTTTCCACGTGAGGAACCTTTGGTGTAGATGGTTTTTCCTATATGGATTTAAAAAGATTTTTTTGATGAAGTGGAATTATTTTTATTTTTAATTTTCCTTTCTGTGGAGCCTGCAACTTTTCCTCCCAAGAAATTAGCTGCAGTATTTGCTACAACTTTTTTTTTCTTATTAAATTCAAGTCCATTTACATTTCATAATTACAAAGTTGCAAACGATGTTTCTACAAATCCGGTTGCTCTATTTACTCTTGCAACTTCATTTTCATCCAACAAACAACCCCTTAGATACATACAAGAACCTAGTTAGTGTTTATCCTATGGGTCTTAATTCACATTAGTGAGTTTAAATGTGTGACAAGGTGGCAGGACACAACTATCACACCAGAGAAGTAAATGAAGATCTGCATGCACATAATAACAATCTCTACTGAGTTTTTCATTATATGGTAATCTATTTCAATAACTAGGTAGTATACATATATAGTCCAGTCAGCTCCATCCATGGAGCCTCATCTGGCACAAGTGCTTTCCTCTTAAGCTTTCAAATATTATGATGTACTGATATATGTAAAAAGATGATAATCGATATTATGAGGACCGTAGCCCACCCTTGATTTTAGTCCCATGCTTCTTAGCATGAGTTGAACCCTTTCACATCTTATTCAAAGTGATAGTTATCAAATGATCAAGAGTTATCTCTCTTAAAAGTGATCTTTTCTTGTATACATAAATGGTTGCCTTGATTGCCCCCATCATTTTACTCACGTGGTTTTGAAAAGGCACTGCTTCTCACTGTCAATTGTTAATAATTATATGCAGTCTTTCCTTAAATAGAATGTCAGTTGCTAGATTTGGATACTGAGTTACATGCACATTATGCAATTGTCAGACTCTTGCGCGATGCAATCATGAGCTTTTGCCTCCAACTTGTTTCAAATGTGCGCACAGTTCTCTTGATGAGTATTACCATATTCACTGACAAACTAAAGATAGACCTAATAAGCTCTAAAGGAGCAGATTAAAATAATCCAGATAGGAGTGATGGAAGCTTCTCCGTGAATGTGAGGTTATCATACAAAACTCTTATTTGATTTTCCAAATTGGCCAACACTCTTGAAAATGGAATTCTCCTAATATCAAATACATAAATCCAGTTATTTGTTTCAAAGAATTCCCAGGTTCCTATTCAAAGATTGATATCCATAGCCACCATATGCTATGCCAAGTTTATTCGTAAACCTTCAGTCCATGTTATTCTGTGTTTTACTCATTTATTCTCAGAAGTCTTTCAATTCAGCTGTAGAAGTTTACCTGTAAAACATTTGGATGATCATGTGGTCTTTCTTTTAGACTTTGTAGCGAGTTATGTTTGCAAAGAACATGTGGTGGAGATAAACACCACACAACAAGTTAATAAAGATGATAGATCTTATGCACGCAGATGAAATCAAATCTTATGCACACAGATGAAATCAAACTTCAAATTTGCCTATGAAGAGTGATGATAGTTAGCACAAAATTATAATGGTGAGAGTAAACAGCTGACGAAGTGCCACAATTGTTGAAAATATCTTCTGTAACAGATTAAATTTATTATACTACAGATGTACTAACATGAAGGTGTTCTAAACATTTTTTTTGTACGTTAAAATATTTCCTCTGTTTGTAATTGAGAATATGTGATGATTTGACCCTATCCTGAATAGATAAAACCCTTATTCCATTTGCTTCTGCATTGTGTTGCCATAGGTGAAGGATCATCTGCATGGATAGGGAAGGGCCTCTCTTGTGTATGTGCTCAGAGAAGAGAAACCGATGTGCGCCTATCATTTGAGTTGACCCCTTCTGAGGTAAGCATTTATGTTCAGAGGCAATGAATACAATACTAAAAATATATCATTCTCCCAACCTTATATTCAGTGCTTTAGATATAGTTTTATATTTTTGTTTCATATTAATATTAACAATGCAATATTTATGGACCTGCTCAAATTTTAGCAGAATATCCCTATCAAATTTCTTATGTCCATGCACATATTCATACTTTCTTGTAAATGGCCTTGACTGTCTGTCTATCCTTGCGACATGGTACTAGTCCAAGTTCAACCAAAGTTGTCTTGGAAAAATCCTCACAACATGGTACTGGCCCCAGTAAATCCAAAATTCTCTTGCTAAAACTGCTAAGTATCTATATTTTGAGGTATCCGAGTATCACACCATACAAATGTTAGTCTTAATTGAAAAATTCTTGGTATGGCGATTATCTCTTGTAAAACAGGTTATTTTAGTAAGTATGTGGTGGAGAAATGGTGTGAAATGTGTAAGGGACACCATACAAATGTTAGTCTTAATTGAAAAATTCTTGGTATGGCGATTATCTCTTGTAAAACAGGTTATTTTAGTATGTGGTGGAGAAATGGTGTGAAATGTGTAAGGGAGTTGCTCAGTCTTTATTTGGTTGTGGGGAAAAACGTGACTTTCACTTAAATTTTGAGATAATATGTACCTAACTTTAAATAAATGAGATTTTAAGAGACACTATAAGAGCCTGCGAAGCCTAGGTGATTGTTGTTGCTCTGGAAACAAAATACACATAATTACCCTTGGTCATTATTGTTTCTCTAGTAGTGAGGTACATATCTTATCCCAGACCATCTTTTTCTAATCAACTTTAATGTGTCATCTTAGGTAAAGTTTATAGTAGCTTCCTAGTGATATTTAAAATCTTTATTTAAGGAGATTTTTGAGTCAATGGAAGTGCTAGAAGTGACTAAAAGCTTGGACCCTTCTCATGCTTAATGTTGAAAAACTTGATACTGTCATCTAATGCGTTTAGATATCTCAGGACTGTGATGCTGGGTCTTGTGCAATTTGTTTATGCACTTTACTCCTTTTGGAGTTTGCTAGAAAACTTTGAAGGATGGTTCTTGGTTAGAAAACCAAGGCGCAGTTTTCCAAGTTGAAGGAGCAGTGTTCCAAGTTTCTCTATTCTTGGATGAGCGAGGACTTGTGAATCACAGTCGATTCTTTGACATAATTTTGTATTGCACAAACACCCAAAGAAGGCAATTAATTATATTGGAGGGTTTATAATATTCTTTTGTTCCTTATGTTTCCCATATTAGGTAATTCATTCGTTTCCCATTTTAGATGATTCCTTCCTTTCCCATTTTAGGTGCTTCTCAGGAATTCGGTGAGTATTTCTACTTCTATTACCTTTGATCTTTGGTTGATAATCACTTCCATATGAAAGAGCTGTATAACGTGACTCATTAAAATTTTTGTATATCTCGCTGCCCATCCAATGGACAAGTCATTCTCGTCTTATAATTTTGTGAATATATATATAGATTGGGGAGGTAAACCACCCACTTTTGACTTCCCATTAGTGATTTTGTACTTTTGTGGCTCAGGAGAAATGTCTACAGAGGCTCCAAGATCGTATTCATGTTACTTACGACAGTAAAAAGATTGAACACCAGGTAATGAATGTCATCCAGCCTTTTCATTTCCTGTCTAAATAGTTATATGTGGTTTTGATATTTATAAGAAATCCCTGTTAGTGATATTATCAGGTTCTGCTTTATTACACTCTGTCGTGTGAGCTGTCTTTTACCGTTATCATCATTTCGTGAATCTTGTAGGAAGCCTTAACAGCTCTCTGGCATGCAGCTTTTCCTGGAGTTCAATTCAAGGGTTTGGTATCTGAACAGTGGAAGGAAATGGGATGGCAAGGGAAAGACCCGTCTACAGATTTTAGGTATATGATTGTCAATGACCATGTAAGGTTGGCCTTTTGCTTTTATTCAACTCAATTTTTTCAGATCCAGGACTGACAAATGGTTCTCGACTTATCGCAGGGGCGGGGGTTTTATATCAGTGGAGAACTTATTGTTCTTTGCAAAGACCTATACAGTAAGTACTTGTTACTTAATTAGTGCGTAAATTGATCCATGCAGAATGGACCATAATAAATCAGGAATCATAGTGTGCACGTTTTCCTTGGAGCTGTTCTCTGATTACTTGACATTTGGTTTACTATTTTTAGTCTCTCCTTCCTCTCTGTTTAAACTAAAAGTCCCGGTCCAGGAACTAAATTTGAAATGACTAAGCTATGCGTGTTATTTTATGACCAAAACTCAAATACAGTAAATATTAGATAACATCATGTGAGCAACACTTCTGCTCCTTTTTTGGTTATATTTAATAACGAGAATGGCTCTGCTTCTTGTAACCAGACGCACCACTATTTAGTGTTTGGCACCTCGTGTTTTGCTCACTATAGGGCAGAATAACCTTAAATCTCTGACAGCATGGAAACTTCTTAATAGAAACAAATTGCCAAGAGAAAGCCTCCGTTGGCTAGATATTCAGGCTTCAGATCCCAGCACTGAAACTGCGGGTCCGTTTTACTCTTTTTTAGCTTGGTTAGTGTCGTTAGACATAGAGAGGCATACTAGATCTTGTTTGATTCAGCCATTACGGCTAGGATTAGGGATGTAATTCTCGTTTTTGAAGCCAGGTATGCTGGATTAGAACTGATGAGGGCTTTTATCACTGAAGTAAAGCCCCTTGCTAGAACACAAGACAAGTGCGGATTCTATCAGAACCGCCCACATACAAGCGGTAGTTCTGAACCGCACTGGGGAGATATAGGGGGCCAAAATGGGAATTTGCCACCCATTGTGCAGTTTAGAACCACCTGCTCGCATGCAGGCCGTCCTGATAGGATCCACAATCCACAAGGCTGGTTGGACAGCAAGAAATCTGGCTCAACCGGCCTGAATGCTGCGTATCAAGGGCAAGGAGAACTCCTGGTGGTTGTCGAGCCATCGCTCACCTATAACACTTCCTTTAAAGATAATGGATTCCTCTAGTAACATTTAATATTGTCAAATCGGTATTTCAAAGATATTCAGCCTTACTCAATAAGAACAGCTTATAAGAGCTCTGCTTCTTGTTCTCCTGTCTTGTAGGTGACTAGCTTATGCTTTCTGTTGTTTTCTTCTTTGAACCCAGAATCATGAGTGTTAGTCAAAAGCAGCCATCGCCAAAAAAAAAAATGAGGCAAACTTTTGACAAAGCACCGAAAGAAGAAAAGGGCGGGTCCCAGAGCAAGAAAAAAACATGTAGACGGGCCCTACCACTAATAAAATATTAGTGCATAGTGTTTTTCCAAACACTATAAATAGGCCCCAAACTTTTAGGAAAAACTCATCGCAGAAACAATTCATCTTATAGAAGAATAAGAGAAAAGAAAGGCTTAGAGAAAAGGTCTTATGAGAGAAAATTATGAGCAATTTTTAGAGTAAAATTGTGTTATGAGTATTTGTGAGAGTGATTGTAAATTTTTTCCCCCATAGTGAAAGATTTGCAGCAACCCGTGAAAATAGGCAATTTTGTGCCGAACCATGTAAATCTTGTGTCTTTTTATTACGCATTTATTCGCTTTCTCGTAAATCTGGTTATAAGAGAATTTGCGTAGTTTCCTAACAACTGGTATCAGAGCTCTGGTTGTGAAATCTGTCAATTTTCTGCGAGATCACTATTCATATGAATAGTGAATTTCGTGAATAGTAAAATTTTACCTACGGTACCGGCTTGTCGGCAGAGGTGTCTTAATACACGGTGGTTCGCAGAAATTATCAGAAACGTTCTAAAGAAAGTCAGATTCGAGTGGGAGCGATGGCTGCAGACAAGGGAAGGTAAAAATCGAGAAGTTCGATACGTGGACTTCGGCTTTTGGAAGATGCAGATCAAAGATTATCTGTACCAGAAGAAACTGTATCAACCTCTCTCAGGAAGTAAGCCAGATGACATAAAGGATGAAGAGTGGGCTCTTCTCGACAGACAAGCCCTTGGAGTTATCCGATTGATGTTATCCCGAAATGTTACTTTCAACATAGCAAAGAAAAAGATCACGAAGGGTTTTATGGCGGATCTCTGCAGCATGTATGAGAAGCCATCTGCCTCAAACAAAGTTCACTTGATGAGGCGGCTGTTCAATTTGTGAACGACGGAAGGCGCATCGGTAGCTCAATATCTTAATAAACTCAACATAGTCACAACCCAGTTGAGTTCAATTGGGATTGAATTTGATAAAGAAGTACGAGCATTGATACTTTTGTCTTCCCTACCAGAAAGCTAGAACGCTACAGTCACGACTGTGAGTAGCACTTCGGGAAGTAACAAGTTAAAGTTCGATGACGTTCGTGATCTGGTTCTCAGTGAAGAGATCCGACGAAGAGAATTGGGTAAAGCTTCAACCTCCTTAGCTTTACACACGGAGTCTAGAGGAAGAACTTCAGAAAGAAGTTCAAATCACGGTAGATCAAAATCTAGAACAAATAAATCTAGATCGGGAAAGAAAGATTCAAGTGCTACAATTGTGGTAAGAAGGGACATTTCAAGAGAGAGTGTCGGACACCGAAGAAAAATACTGGTGCATAGGAGTCTGCCAACATGACCGAGGAAGGAGGTGATGCTATGATTCTAAGCGTCAACAGTCCGATTGAATCATGGATTCTTGATTCAGGAGCATCCTACCATGCCACCCCTTGTCAAGAAATCATGGAGAACTGCGTCAGTGGTGATTTCAAAAAGGTACATCTAGCAGATGATGAAATTTTGAAGATCATTGGCAAGGGAGACATCCGATTAAAATTATCAAATCAGATCACATGGAAGTTGCAAGGAGTGAGACATATTCCTGGCCTTAAAAGAAATTCAATCTCCGTAGGACAGCTTGATCGAGAGGGTTACTGTACAACCTTCTCAGGTCATAAATGGAAAATTACTAAAGGAGCACTCGTCATTGCTCGAGGTAAGAAAAGTTGTACTCTCTATGTAACCTCTAACCTAGAGCATATTGTTGTAGTAACAGATGCAGATGAAAAATCAAACTTATGGCACTAAAGGCTTGGCCATATGAGCGAGAAAAGGATGAAGACACTTCTGTCAAAAGGGAAGCTACCGGATCTGAAGAATGTGAATGTTATCTTATGCGAGGATTGCATCTTTGGCAAACAGAAAAAATTAGTTTTGCAAAGATTAGCAAGACACCCAAGGCAGAAAAGTTAGAGTTGGTTCATACCGACGTATGGGGGCCATCTCCAGTTTTATCTATTGTAGGTTTACTGTACTATGTCACATTCATTGATGATTCTACAAGGAAGGTGTGTGTCTATTTTCTGAAGAAGAAATCAGAAATCTTTGATACCTTCAGAAAATGGAAGGTCATGGTGGAAAATAAAACTGGTTTAAGGATAAAACGGTTGAGGTCAGACAACAGAGGAGAGTACAAACATAATAGATTCAAAGAATTTTGCGCAAATAACGAGATCAAGATGGAAAAAATTGTTTCTATGATACCGCAGCAGAATGGTGTAGCGAAACGCATGAACATAACTTTGAATGAACGTGCCAGAAGCATGAGGATACATGCCGACTTGCCCAAGTCCCTCAATTCCCTTGGATGATGGAATACCGGAAGAAGCTTGGAGCAGAAAAGAGGTAAACCTTTCGTATTTAAGAATTTTTGGTTGTATCTCTTATGTACACAGATTCTGCTGAAAGAAGTAAACTTGATGCTAAATCTAACAAATGTGTTTTTGTTGGTTATGATGATGATGAGTTCGGTTACCGGTTTTGGGATTATAAAAATCGGAAGATCATCAGAAGCAGAGATGTCATATTCAATAAGAATGTGATGTACAAAGACAGATCAATTGCAGAATCAAGTAGCTCCATACAAACGTTGAAAAAAGAAATTTGCTGAATTTGAGGAGATTTCTAAAAATAATGTTCAGACTAGTCCTGAAGTAGTTTAAGAAGAACCAAGCACGCTAGAAGTGAGATGCTCTTCTAGAATTCCTAAGCCAACCCAACGTTATTCGCCTTCTTTGCATTGCTTGTTGCTGACTGACAGTGGTGAACCGGAGTATTATGATGAAGCAATACAGGTGGAGGATTCAGTCAAGTGGGAATCTGCTATGCAAGATGAGATGAACTTGCTTATGTCAAATCAGACGTGAGACTTAGCTGAATTATCACCAGGTAAGAAAGCTCTTCATAACAAGTGGATTTACATGATCAAAGAAGAGCATGATGAGAACAAACGCTACAAGACAAGATTGGTTGTCAAAGGATTTCAGCAAAAGAAAGGTATTGACTACAATAAAATTTTTTTCCCGGTCGTGAAACTAACTACAATCAGATTGGTGTTGAAAATTATAATTGCTGAGAATTTACATCTTGAGCAGTTAGATGTAAAAACAACTTTCCTTCATGGTGATTTGGAGGAGGAGATCTATATGAAGTAACCAGAAGGCTTCACAAAGACAGACAAGGAAAATCTAGTATGCCGTTGAAGAAGAGCTTGTATAGGTTAAAACAAGCTCCCAGACAGTGGTACAAGAAGTTTGATAGCTTTATAGGCAACAACGATTTCACTAGATGCCAAGCAGATCATTGTTGCTATCTCAAGAGGTTTGTCAATAGCTTTATTATTTTATTGTTATACGTTGATAACATGCTCGTTGCAGGATCAGATCTGTAAGAGATTATAAATTTAAAGCAGAAATTGTCAAAGCAGTTCGTAATGAAAGATCTTAGAGCCGCAAAGCAGAATCTTAGAATGAGGATTAAGAGAGACACGAAGTCTGAGACTTTGATGTTATCACAGGCTGAGTACATCAACAAAGTACTCTCCAAGTTTAATATGCAAGATGCTAAACCAGTGGGTACACATTTAGGTATTCATTTCAGACTTTCCAAAGAGCAGTCACCGAAGGCAGAGAAAGAGCGTGCACACATGACGAAGGTCCCGTACGTCTCAACAATTAGAAGTCTGATGTATGCCATGGTTTGTACAAGACCAGATATTACTCAAGCAGTGGGAGCTGTTAGCAGGTACATGAATAATCCGGGCAAGGTACACTGGGAGGCAGTCAAATGGATCCTCAGATATCTACGAGGCACCACAGGTAAAGTACTTTGTTTCAAAGGTGGAGATACAATACTAACAGGTTATATGGATGGTGATTTAGCAAGAAATGTTGATATCAGAAAGAGCACTACAAGGTATGTCTATACTCTAGGAGGTACTGCAGTGAGTTGGGTTTTTCAACTGCAGAAGATAGTTATTTTCTCCACAACTAAAGCAGAATATGTTGCTGTTATAGAAGCCAGCAAAGAAATGGTTTGGTTTTAAAGTTTCTTGGATGAGTTAGGTAAAAAACAAGAAGACAATGTCTTATATTGCGACAGTCAAAGTGCTATTCATCTAGCGAAGAATCCGTCCTTTCATTACAAAATGAAACACATACAGATGCGATATCATTTTATCCTGTCACTTCTGGAAGATGAAATTTTGAAGTTTGAAAAGATCAGTGGAGCTCAAAATCCCGCAGATATGCTGACAAAGACGGTGACTATTGACAAACTAAAGCTGTGTTCAGCTTTAGTTAGCCTGCAATAGTATCAAGACCGGAGAAGAGCTGCTGCATAGATTAAGATGTGAAGATAGATTGACATCGGTCTTCAAGTGGGAGATTGTTAGTCAAAAGCAGCCATCGCCCAAAGAAAAACGAGGCAAACTTTTGACAAAGCACCGAAAGAAGAAATGGGCGGGCCCAGAGCAAGAAAAAAACATGTAGGCGGACCCCATCACTAATAAAATATTAGTGCATAGTATTTTTTCAAACACTATAAATAGACCCCAAACTCTTAAGGAAAAACTCATCCTAGAAACAATTTCTCTTATAGAAGAATAAGAGAGAGAAAAGAAAGGCTTGGAGAAAAGGTCTTGTGAGAGAAAATTGTGAGTAATTTTTAGAGTGAAATTGTGTTGTGAGTATTTGTGAGAGTGATTGTAAATTTTTTTCCCTTAGTGAAAGATCTACCGCAGCTCGTGGACGTAGGCAATTTTGTGCCGAATCACATAAATCTTGTGTGTCCTCTTATTGCGCATTTATTCGCTTTTTCGTAAATCTGGTTATAAGGAAATTTGCGTAGTTTCCTAACAATGAGAGTAACCCTTTCTGCCACAAGAGAAGAATTCAGGATTCCCCTTTGACCCATGCAAAAATTCATTTTCTTCTCTGAGTGTAGTTTTTTCTTTACAACAAATAGTTCTCTATTGTGAAGGATTAGTTATTAATATGTACATTGTGAAGGATTAATTATTAATATGTACATTTTTTGGTCATGTATATAGTTCTAAAACCAAACTTTTTATATAACTTTTATCACCTTATATTTTCCTTACTATGTTCCGTTTGGGCGAAAAGTGAATTCCACATGAGCCGTGTTCATGGTTCTTTTATAGCTACAAGTTAACCTAGGAATTTCTAATGCTTTTGGAAGTCATTAGTTTATAGCTGGTTGGCTGGTCACAGCTATAAGCTGTTTGGGGCTCTTTTATCTGATTCTTCCACCTAAGATTTCTTCCACCTAAGATTTGGTATGTTCGTAGGACATTGAAAGTCCTTGAATAAGCTTCTCAATCTTTTAAGAAATGAGAATCTTGGTTGTCTTTTTTCCCCTTCATTGTGCTATAAACGCTCCTAGGAATACAGTTTGTAATGACTTGCATTGCGATTATGGTTTCTAGTGCACATATATGCATTGAGCATGTCAATTTGATCCTTAATATCCTCCACTTTTATCTTCAGCATCACATTTCTCAAAAAGTTATAGAAGACAATTTGTGAATTCAATTTTATCTGAGAATTAAGTTCAAAATTCTACTAGAGAAGGCCTTGGCTCGTGGAAAAGTTTTTTTCTGTCCCGTGTCCTGAGTACTACTCTATTTTTCAGTTACTTGCTGTTTTATGACCATTATTGCTATTCTTATGTCTCATCCTAAATCGATCCAATGCTCTTATATACTGAACTAATATAAGTCGAAGTGAAAGCTAGTGGGCAATTCTATACTAGCACAAATGGTAACACTTGAATACCTTTATTCAGGTACCGTGAAGGCCTATTTTCTCTTGAGTTATCTTTCATCTAACAGTTGATGCAACTTTTCACACAGAAAACCTTTCGACAACTTCATCGAAAGATAGAGGGCAACCGATCTGATTGGGAATACCCATTTGCTGTGGCTGGTGTGAATATAACGTTCATGCTAATCCAGATGCTTGATCTTCAAATTGGTTTGTGCTTTTCATGGCTATATGTGGCTTACAAATCGATGGAAATATAGTTCAATTTCTCTAAAACCTATGCATCAAAATGACGGACTTTGTAATAGCTTCAGTCTCTTTCAACAAACTAGCGTCCAGCATATAAATAACAGTTACCTTCTTAATTTGCAGTCAAACCAAGGACAATGATGGGGGCAGTTTTCTTAAGGCTACTTTCAGGTATCTAAGCATCTTATTTTGCTCGGACTTTTTTTCTTCAAGAATCATGGAATAAGAATTGTTGCTATCATAAAGATTACGTAAAGCATGAAGTAAGCTTATATGTTCAAATCTTTCTCATATAAGGGTGAAACCTGTTATTTCTTTTCTTGGTCCTCTATGCAGTTTTAAAATGTTAAACTCTATATAATAGTTATGAAGTGAAATTCACTTACAAATACTGTATCTAGTTTTCTTTAAAACCTGTTGAGTTGAGAGGAGCGATGGACACTAAGAAATATATTGTTATTATTTCTTTAGTGGTACAAACATACTATACTCTCAAATACAAATTCTCTCTCTCTCCCCTTCTTTCTCTCTCTCTCTCTCTCTATATATATATATATATATATATATATATATATCTTTCTCTTTCTCTCTTTACTACTGGGCTCTCTGTTTGATGCTCTAACCCTTCACTATTCTCCTTTATTTATAGCCTTCAAATATGTTGGTGGAACAATATTTTAGATGGTGGAACAGTAATAGGGTTGGTGAGTTACTGTAGCTAGGTAGGTAGGGGGTAGGTGTGAAGCTGCTGATTTCTAACACTCTCCCTCAGTAGCGACATCTCTATCCACAAGTCTAAGAATTCTAACTTCCTTTTTAATGCTTGGATTTTCTCTCTCACTGCTTGTCTCCATTCTTCACTCTCGTATGCTTCTTTGAAGGTAGATGACTCCTTCACGTCTTTCGTAATAACCATATTAGCATACTTGGGATTCGGCTTCATGGGTCTGCTTGATCTTCGAAGTTGTTCAGTTGGTTCTTCTTCGATGTTCTCTATCTGGCTCGGGTGTACTTCTTCTGACGTTGTCTGATAAACACCGATTTTTCATGGATTATTCTCCTTTAAGGATGTTGAAGAGCTTGATTAAGTCTATTCTGATTGACGTAATTCTTCTTCTTGACCTGTCTCTCCCAGCTTCTTTTGCAACTTATCCTCTAGATTACTAGAGTTTGTGAGTGGAACTTCTTGTGAAGCCCACAAAGACAAGGCTTCGTTAAACACAACATTTCTTGATGTGTAGCACCGTCCGATTGTGGGATCACAACATCTTCATCCTTTTCTTTTATTGTCATCACTGTTATAAATAGCGGTAAATAGCCCCGCAATAGCGGCGCTAATAGCGTTAGCGGTCCCTTCCCGCGACACTATCGCCCGCTACGCTATCGCGCAATAGCGGTGACATATTGAGAATATGTCTGTTCGCAAAAGCGGCCAATAGTGTGTCATAACGGTAAATAGTGAGCGATTGTATTTGAAATTTGTTTTTTGACTACTATTTAAAAGCGGTTTGAGGCGTATTTTTTTAAAATTAAACCCAACCATTGACCATTGCATTCTACCATCTCCTGTGATTTTTAGCATACTCCCGCCACCCCTCATAGCCTCTGGCACCTACCTTAATACTTCCTCTCACCTCCTTCACTGTGAGCTCCTCTTAGGGCAGTCCTGTCACCGCTAAGCTATTCTTCTCGAAGACGACGAATTTTTGACTCTTTCAGTCATCTTCGGTATTACGTGATGTTTTTACATGTTTATTTCATGTTTAGGATCTATGTACTTTTAGATTTCTTAGATTTTTCTTTAACTTTTTTAGTGTTTATACATATCTAAATTAGACTGCTATTTGACTTTGAGCTTTTTACCGCTATTTTACCGTAATAGCCCGAAATAGCCTTAGCGATGCCTCACCGCTACGCGACGCTATCCGCTATCGATAACCTTGATTGTCATACCACATAAATATACATCTTACAACCTTTTTATCGAACTTGCTGCGTAAGTGATCAGGCGTAAAGACATAACATACACAACCGAAAAATCTGAAATGGCTTACGATTGGGTTGGTATTCCACAACTTTTGATATGGTGACATGAACTCTAGTTTTGGTTATAGTAGCTGATTGATCACATGTGCCGCCATCTTCATACACTCCGCCTAAAAAGGTCCTAGTATGTTCTTGGCATGAAGCATGCTTCGACATATCTCCACAAGGTGATGATTCTTCCTTTCAGCTACGCCATTCTGCTGTGGAGTATTTGGGCAATGTTAGCCGT
This sequence comes from Asparagus kiusianus, assembly GCA_022839385.1. Lineage (NCBI taxonomy): Eukaryota > Viridiplantae > Streptophyta > Magnoliopsida > Asparagales > Asparagaceae > Asparagus > Asparagus kiusianus. The sequence continues at coordinate 245,106 of BQKN01063785.1, read as the reverse complement.
CGTCGAATCTCGTGCTGCTTCAGGTAATCGTAAAACTCCTTCGATGTGTACTCTCCCCCGTTGTCTGTGTGTAGGCAGCGAATCTTTTTGCTAATATCTCGTTTGACTTCTTCTCGAAATTGCTTGAATTTAGAGAGTGCCTCAGACTTTTCTTTCATAAAATTAACCTAGACATACCTCGAGTATTCGTCGATGAAAGTGATCATGTACCGAATCCTACTAATTGATTCTTATTTTACTTGACCAAATACATCTGAGTATACAAGCTCTAAAGGTTCCTTAGCTCTGAACTGTGACTCCGAATACAGTAATTGATACGCCTTACCGTACTGATAACTTCCGCATACGGTCTCTCCACGAATATCCAAGTATGGAAGACCCTTCAACATTGACTTCTCCATCATGTGATAGCTCACATGGTTAAGCTGAGTATGCCACAAATCAGCTGTCTCATACTTTTTGGCTTTATCTATGTATGTCGATTCTGCCGACATCACATAGACAGATTCTACATTCCATCTCTCCATGATAGGTTCTCCTGATAGTTTCAAATTTCGATAGACTTTTACATCTTGTAACCCAAATACTACATAGTTTTAAGAAGATATTAATTGGGAAACAGATAGAAGATTCTTTTTCATACCCGGTACATGGTATACATCATGTAGTTGTATCTGATTCGGGTTGTACCACGGCGTAAATGCAGTCTTTTCGATGTGTGTGATAGATAATCTTGAATTATTCGCTATCATAACCTCTCGACCGCCTTTATACTCTTTCATGTTGATAAGTTTCCACTTATCTCCTGTCATGTGGTTGGAACAGTCAGAATTGACGATTCAATCTTTATTATGGCTGATTTCTTCTCGATATGAAACAACTGCAAATACGGACTCAGTTTCTTCTACAATTGAGGTTAGTGCCATACTAACAGCATCGTCTTTGTCGACTGGTACATCTTCAATGATGGTTACGGATGCTTGGGCATCCCATTCTTCATCATCATCTGGACATCTGTGTGATGTTGTAGCATTGCCCTCTATAGGCCTCGTCTTGTAGCGGCAGTCTCTGAAAAAATATCCTTTCTTCCTACAGTTGTAGCAGCTATTGTCAGGTCTCCTTGCTCGACGATCACCTTGCTCCTCACGCTGTTGTGTTCTATCGATGTATGACCGTCCTAGTTGTCTCCTTGAACTAGTCTTTCCATACTCCTCTTTCCTCGGGCCTCTTGGTTTGCCTCTCTCCTTGCTGCTGAAGAGTACTTTATCTTCGTTTTTTTATTGAAACGTCGGCCATTTGTTTGGCTAGGGTTTACTGTGTAGCGAGCAAATTCTCCAACTCTAATAATATTGGTTGAGTCGGCCACCTATGTATACAACAACGAGTCCGTGATATTCCGATCTCAAACCGTGGATGATTATTCTTCTCATCCTTGCATCAGATACTTTAGAATATGGATCTAGTTGAGCAATATCTAAACAGAGTGATTTTACTTGCTTGAAGTACTGATTGATTGTCAGATCCTTCTGTTGCAAGGTCATCAATTGATTCTCCCGGAGTTGAAGTTGAGCATTATTCTTTTTTGAGAAGAGTATTGCGAGCGTATCTCATGCCTCCTTCGGAGTTCTAGCATCTCGCATATAGTCTACAATATCTTCTTCTACTGTCGTCTTTAGCACATACATAGCCTTGTGGCTTCAACGCTCTACTTTCTTAGTGTTTCTCCAGCTTCCCAAGATGCTGTAGTTTTAGCACTCCCGATGACCTCCCAGAGGTCTTGTCCTTATAAATAGGACTTCATATACGTCTCCCAGTAGTTATAGTTATGACCATTAAGTTTCTTGAGTGTAGTAGTCGTATTTGCTAGATCCGCCATCGTGACGTGGTACTGCTTCAGTATCTCCACGTAAGTCTGGTCCTTGACCAACCTACTTCACAGTTCCGGACTAAACACGAGCTTCAGCCTTCAAGAATGCTGACAGGATCACTGTAGGAGAGAGCGGGTCCCGACCGTCTTCTATCACGAGCTGCAACTTCTACTATTTCATGTGAACAGTAACCGTACTTATAAACAGTAACCGTATTCGTGAATAGTAACAATAGTGATGAATAGTATCATACTTGTGAATATTAAGTAGTGTCTCCAAAGGATAAATGATAATCTAACTTATTTTCTGATGTGGAGGATCCATCTTTGGTGACAACCACAAAGCATACGATAAACAGATATACACACCCTAATTCAAGTTTTGATACCACTTGTTGAATTGAGAGGAGAGGTGCGGTGGACACTAAGAAATATATTGTTATTATTTCTTTAGTGGTACAAACACACTATATTCTTAAATACCAATACTCTCTCTCTCTCTATATATATATATATATATATTTCTCTTTCTCTGTCTGCTACTGGGATCTCTGTTTGATGCTCTAACCTTTCACCACTCCTCTATTTATAGTCTTCAAAAGGGTTGTTGGAACAGTGTTTTTGGTTGGTGGAATAGTAATAGGGTTGGTGAGTTACTGTAGCTATGTAGGTGGGGGGTATCTGTGAAGTTGTTGGTTTCTAACAAAACCATGTCTTTATCATAGTCATTTACTGAAATTTATTCCCCTGTGTAGCCTTTTATTCAGATTTACGCAAATGCTTCCTTGAAATTAATTTAAATGGTGAGTTTTAATGAAACTTTTGTGTCTTAGTTAAGTATTTTCAGCTATCAGTGGTTCTCAATATGGATTTTTTTCTTTTGTTATCTTTTAAAGAAGTTCGAATTTGCGTGGTAGGTGATTTATCTAGTATTTCTATAATTTTTCGAGGGATATATCTGTGGGTTCTGGTTGCTGAGTAGATTTTGCATTCTGCCCTGTAGCCTTGTAGGATTAGCAAAGTGATGATTTTTTTAGGTGTAATCTGATTTGGTGCGCCTACTTCTTTTTACATGTTATCTTACATGAACTTTATAGTTTATACTAGTCAGTTACCATATATTTTCAGAGACATAACTAGTGATAGGAAGCTATAAAGTTCATCATTCACATAACGTATGATCTCATGTGGATTCTCTCTGAGTCTTCATCATGCTTATGAGGACCGAGAACCCCAGGAGCCATTAGGTCCATTGTAATGGAAAGATATCAAATCTTTGCATCGGCTTCTTATGTGACTATGCCTTGTGATTATGATGCAGAAAATGAACGAGCCTTTGATGTTCTATACTGCATAACTTTCAAGCTGATGGATCATCTATGGCTAGATATGCGTGCATCATACATGGAGTTCAATGTATGCATTTACTCACTTAAGATAGAAAGATGCTAACTTTGCTGTTGCATTAATTTTCTTAACTCTTCTATTGCATTTTCCCCCCCTTTGTGCTTAGTCGGTAATGAAAGCTACACGCCGTCAGATTGAAAGAGAGCTGCTGTTAGAAGACATCCAAAGGATTGAAGAGATGCCGTCCTATAGTCTTCTTTCTTGGTAGTTATTGTGCTTCAGTTGGCTTTTGGTTGATTTATGTGCTAATTCTCACATTCCATTGTTGTTTTCCACTGGTTTTTGTATTGTGTTCATGTTGTCTGAAATATTTGACGTCTAATATGTATCAACATTTTTGATTAGAAAGCGGTTGGTATCTGGTGTTGTATCCTTGCTTGAGTTCTTGTGAAGATTCCTGTAATTGTTATCTCAGATGTAGGGAACTGATGAATGAACATGAAATGGGCAGAACGCTTGATTTTGATAATTGAACTCACAAAAGAACAGAGGTAAATATACTGTAGGTCTCTCTATAGAAAATCAAAAGGGAGCATGTCTTCTTGTATCAGCTTTATAAATTGGTGACTTGCATTTAGTCGTGCATTATATGCACATATGAATACGATCATCGGATTGATTCATGCAACGTCTGCACATATGTAGTGTTTTGTTTTGGACTGATTTTTGGAAAAATTGTGTTAAGGTCCCAACTACGAAAAGCTAATGTGAGTAAGTCCATTGTATTATGGCCCATTGTGCAAACGCCCCAGATACGAAGTATTTATGTGATTCAGCCATTTGTACATTGCAACTCAGTAATGAGAGGGGAAAAAACCCTGAATTACCCTAGCAATTTCCCCCCACAATCAGTAACCGGCCCTATTTCAATCGCCCTCCCCCCCTTCTCTCTCTTCTCTCCAAAATTCACAGTTAACCCCAAAAAAAAAATCCTCCCTTTCTTCCTCCATCTCCTTTGTACTTTGAAAAAAAAAACCCCTCCTTTCTAAATTTCATTGATAATTTATAGGTTTTTAAGATGCTTTAATCTACACGTTCAATAGCTTGCAAATGGGTAACTATACACCCAATATTGTGGTTGTGCTTCGCCTTACACTTCAAATCATCATCATTCTCAATCGTAAAAGTGAAGTTGTCATTGTCATTTTTGTCAAATTTATATATAAAAAAATAAGGCATCATGTGAAACTTTCAACATCTCTAGCACATCAAACGTGAGTTCTAAAAACTATCATACAAGAATTTATATAATCGAGAAAACTGATCTCTCACCTAAATAAACTATGCAAATGAGACCTTTCTCGGCTATTAATGATAAGGGGGTTACGAAAAAAAATGGAGGGGAGTTATGAGGAGTAATGAAGGTTATTTTAGGACATAAGGGAGGTTGAAAAACATAAATTCTAACACAATAAATGAGAGGAAATGAGATGAATTAGGGATCTTTAGATGAATAAAGTAGAGAAATTGGCAAAATTTCCCTCCAATTTTGTGCATTTAATGCGATCTCATTTCAGCCAGCTTTCTCGATTTGAGAAGATTTGCCAAACATATTTACCTACCGAGGGTGAAAATGGGCTTTTTAGGTTAAATATGATATACAAATTGTATACATGACATGCGGAGGGGCCTTGTCACATTGGAATTCAAAGGGCTTATGCACATGGGTCATAAGTTCAAAATAAGTTCGTTAGCGGTCTTCTTTTACAATGCTCAGCTATTAAGTTTAATTATTAATTTTAATTGAGTTGATATAAGGAATTTGCTTGTAGCAACCTCATCTCAAAGAGTCATGAATGAAAACTCTCAAGAAAGAGTCAACTTCTCAAAAAAAACTTGGACCCAAACATTACTTTACACCTCATCAAACTTTGTTCTTCCCTTTTTACCCCTTTTTGGTTCTCATCTCATTTTCTTCTCAACTCATTCTTCTTCTTTCATCATCATCTTCTTCTCCAACTTCAACTCAAATAATCTGCGAGGATGTGGGCGATGAGAATGGACTGACTCAATTCTCAGCCTATCAGAGAGAACTTAAGCAGGGCATGAATGATAAAGCTCTGATGGCTCAACCATGCCCAAGTATCACAGTCAATGGATGGTGGTGTTTAGTTGGTGGGCAGGGCCGGCCCTGAGGTTTGGGTTGCCCTAGCCCCAACCCGGCCCTGGGTCGGCCCTGAGTTGCCCCACGACGACCTTCCCTCCACGACGACCTCCCCTCCTTCGACTCCTCCCCCTTGAGTTGCCCCACGAGTCTACAAACTAATTACTTTGACACTAATGACCATAATAATAATTTAACAATGCATCTCTTTTTGAAATTTGGGGTTTGAAAGTCTCAAAAGTTACACTGAAAGAAAATAATAAGTTTACTTTAAGAATTGTATTACTCTTGTATTACTGGATATATATTAAGCTTCATCAATTCATAATTTCTCTTTTCATTACAAGAAAATATCCCTTTTTTAAGTACTACATAAGTTATCAGTGCTCATATTGAAAAGAAAATTACCAGCACAAAATAAATCCTAGAAGATTACCAACAACTAGTGGATGATTTCAGAAAAATAAAATCAACCCTTTTCTTCAACTTATATCCTTCGGCTAAAAGAAACGAAAAGAGACCATTTTGCTAAAAAGCCAAAAAAGATTATCCTTTTTCCTGAAAGTTGCATTTTTCTTGTGAATAGCAATGAACATTGTTGGATATATCTTTAAAATAATAATAATAAGTATAATCAATTTAAGCTAGAAGGGAGAAAAAAAGAGAAAACTTACAAGAAGAACAAATAGAAATTAGTCTAAGAACTACAAAGACAAATAGCTACACAAAATCGAACTAAAATACATAGAAATTTTTAAACTTTTTTTTGGTTCCATTTACTCGTTTTCTTTTCCTTGTTTACATGAACCAAAAAATGTCTACACTTGCCCAAAAAATTTCCCAGAGGGAAAAAATATCATACAAAGCAGGAGAGGATTAAAAAAACAAGCAGCAAAATAAAGAATTAACCTTTACTTTTTTAATCTAATTTTCTAATTGTTCATCCCAAATACCCAACTCACAAACCTCCTAACTGAGTTCTTCCCCTCTTCATCCTCCTCCTCATCATCATCCCCATCATCACCATCATACCCACCATCATCATCACCACCACCACCATCATCACTACCGACATGCCCATACCCATCATCCCTCCTTCGACTCCTCCCCCTTTGGTTGCCCCTCCGGCCCTGGGTTGCCCCAGCCCCGGGGCTTGGTGGGCTTACCCCAGGGCCGGCCCTGAGTCCAATTCCCATTAATTGCTCAAGTTTAAGAACATGTGTAAGTGCCAAAGCTTTCCTTCGAGCTTGATGTATAGAAGGCTCCCATTATTGTCGCTCTCTCAGGAGAATGTAAATGACGACTTGAGCTTGAGAAACAAAATGACCCACCAACAGGGCCGGCCCTGGGGTAAGCCCACCAAGCCCCGGGGCTGGGGCAACCCAGGGCCGGAGGGGCAACCAAAGGGGGAGGAGTCGAAGGAGGGATGATGGGTATGGGCATGTCGGTAGTGATGATGGTGGTGGTGGTGATGATGATGGTGGGTATGATGGTGATGATGGGGATGATGATGAGGAGGAGGATGAAGAGGGGAAGAGCTCAGTTAGGAGGTTTGTGAGTTGGGTATTTGGGATGAACAATTAGAAAATTAGATTAAAAAAGTAAAGGTTAATTCTTTATTTTGCTGCTTGTTTTTTTAATCCTCTCCTGCTTTGTATGATATTTTTTCCCTCTGGGAAATTTTTTGGGCAAGTGTAGACATTTTTTGGTTCATGTAAACAAGGAAAAGAAAACGAGTAAATGGAACCAAAAAAAAGTTTAAAAATTTCTATGTATTTTAGTTCGATTTTGTGTAGCTATTTGTCTTTGTAGTTCTTAGACTAATTTCTATTTGTTCTTCTTGTAAGTTTTCTCTTTTTTCTCCCTTCTAGCTTAAATTGATTATACTTATTATTATTATTTTAAAGATATATCCAACAATGTTCATTGCTATTCACAAGAAAAATGCAACTTTCAGGAAAAAGGATAATCTTTTTTGGCTTTTTAGCAAAATGGTCTCTTTTCGTTTCTTTTAGCCGAAGGATATAAGTTGAAGAAAAGGGTTGATTTTATTTTTCTGAAATCATCCACTAGTTGTTGGTAATCTTCTAGGATTTATTTTGTGCTGGTAATTTTCTTTTCAATATGAGCACTGATAACTTATGTAGTACTTAAAAAAGGGATATTTTCTTGTAATGAAAAGAGAAATTATGAATTGATGAAGCTTAATATATATCCAGTAATACAAGAGTAATACAATTCTTAAAGTAAACTTATTATTTTCTTTCAGTGTAACTTTTGAGACTTTCAAACCCCAAATTTCAAAAAGAGATGCATTGTTAAATTATTATTATGGTCATTAGTGTCAAAGTAATTAGTTTGTAGACTCGTGGGGCAACTCAAGGGGGAGGAGTCGAAGGAGGGGAGGTCGTCGTGGAGGGAAGGTCGTCGTGGGGCAACTCAGGGCCGACCCAGGGCCGGGTTGGGGCTAGGGCAACCCAAACCTCAGGGCCGGCCCTGCACTCATGCAATTTCATATTATAGAATACCGAGAAATGAACTCACCATTAACAAATATGAATTTTCTAAAATTTTATCCGCCTTGATATCAATCAGATCCTATAATATAAAATTATAAGGTTAATATTAATTTAAGGTAGACTCGTGCTGTAAATTAATATTTCTATAATATATATCGAAATAGGCTCAAATTAAATCTCATGAAAAGGTTCACATAGATTTATTACTAATCCATATGGCATTTCTTCAATAATTTTGGATCTACCAAGAGTTTATCACAATTTCTGCGGTTTACATACCAAGTATTCATGTCACAAGTGTACATTGTTGGACCTCTTAGCAAGATTTACGGTTCTAGGAGGTCTAAACGAAATTTCTCATTGCCTTCGTCTCTGGACTTATTAATGACGTCATAAATTACTAAGGATCCCAATTAAGTTTTGATTATTTTATTTTAGTTTTCCTCCACCTCTTCTCTGTCTTCTCTGTTCTTCTTCTTTTATTTTCTCTTTTTTAGCCTCCTCCTCGGTCGTCAGAAGGTAACAGCAAAGATTGTGGGGACTCGTCGGCGACTAGAGCAGCCGGTGGCAATGTCTTCGCCGAAATCCTCTTCTTTTTTCTTCTTCTTCGTTTCTTCGTACAATCTTAATATGTATACAATCAATACAATCAAGCTTGTTCATCATCATCATTATCATACTAGAAATCTAATTGGATAAAAGGAAAAGACACCTTGAATTGGGTTTAGATGCTAGCTTGGGTCTTTCTTTTCCACCCTTTTCCCTAATTTTTTCTAACCAAAGCTCTAGCAATGATTCTGCAAGTTTCCTTCTCATTTGATATTTTTCTATCTTTTTATATCCAGTGTCGAGGCGGTGTCACACCATCACGCAAGTGGCAAGAGGCCATCAGTTCTTCGATGTGGCAATAGGGAGATTAGGGAATGGAAAACTTTTGCGCAACACCCTGGAGTCTTTCGCTGTTTCTGAGGTTCTTGTTGTGATGTTTGATTAACATCAATAGCAACCACATGTGCTGTCACCTGGCTTCTCTCGGCTTTCTTTTTTCTGAGGAATCGCTCAACCTGTTTTCCATACAGTTTTAATTCCTTCCAGGTGGTTGAGGGAACAATCCCCATGACTTCAAGAACATCGAGAGAGAGATTGTGATGGCAGGTCTGGAGTATGAACTCCTCTGTGACCGGATTTCGGCAATTCATCGTCTTATTTCGGAAGCGTTTGATGAAGGTGTCAACTAACTCTCCGTTCTTCTGCTTCTCGTCCAGAAGAGCTCCAATTGATACTTCAGTGTCATCATTGAAGAAATTGATGAGGAATGAGTTTTTTATATCGTCCTAACAGTTGATGCTTCCTAGCTTGAGATGTCGATACCAATCGAATGTGTCCATGTGAAGAGTACTTACAAATGACTGAATCATCAAGGGTTCATGTCTAGAGATCATTCCCAGGTGGGACTTAAAGTAGATTAAATGTTGAGTGGACGAACCTCTCTCGTCAAACGGCGTGAAGTTAATTAGATTGAACTTCGCTGGGTACGAGATTGAATCCCACTCTCTTGGGTATGGACACAGGATACCAGTCTTCTTCACCTCTTGAGCAGTCATCAAGGCATTGATTTTTCTTTTTAGATCCTTCATCTTTTTATCCTCACCTGCATCTTTCTTCAGGCAATTTTGGGAAGGAACAACGGGGCCACCCCTAACATTATTATTGTCGATAGGACCAACCCCAGCATCCATGTTATCAAGATGGGTATCAGCATTGATATTTTCTTCAACTTCCGAATTGCTATCTACCTGATTGGTAGTGTTGTGACGACTGGATTCACCATGCTGATTTGATAAATCTTGAAGTTGTAGGCATGTAAATCCTTGACCCGTTGCATGACCATCTCCATTTTGATTTTAAAATATTCTTTCTGTTTGGCTAAGGCTTCTTGAAGAAGTTGAGCCACTTGTTCGGTAGTGATAATGAATACTTCTCGAGCTTGCTCCATACTAGACATTGTATCGTTGGAGGCGATTGCGGAGCAAGTATTCGAAAGTTCGTCTTCCGAAGATAGTCCTTCATGCATCCTCGGGTAATCCCCATGTCTGACACCTTCTATCTGGAGCCAAGACATTAGTTGAGCTATTCCTAAATTGACTTTTCTTCCCAAAGAAAAGACGGGATTAGAGCTGTTCGAAGTAATCGTGGACTTTCCTTTATCAACCATGTTAATAGTGACTTCAGAGAATTCGTCCTCTTAACTGGTTGATTTTCTTTTGCGGAAACACCTTGACTTGGGTTTCGGCGCTTCATAGATAAGCATTTGGAATACCGAGACCGTCCGTGGATCAGTCCTGGGATAGCTACATGTTGATAATACTGCCCTGATTAACCTCTCATAAGGATAGTGAGAGTTCGATCCTGGAGTACTTCTCTTTCGAGATTTGTTCGCACATTCGGGATAACCAATTTGATGGGAAGTTTCTGGAGAATATTATGCATAGTATTCTTAAGGAAAACCTAGGATAGGGTGATTATTCTAGATAAAAGCCAATTATCTGAATAATTCATTCTTAATTATTATGAGAATGATTAAGAATCCCCCACAGTGGCTATTTAATTATTTCCAAGATGATTAAAACCCTCCCACTCTGTCTTTCACAGTACTCTTTCATCGAGATGAGATTCCATGACTTTATCCGGTCAATCTTTCCTCACGAAACTCCTATGGTGTAATTATGGAGTACTTGATGATTCACAGTCCTCCACCATAAAATCCCTCACTGATCAAATAAATTGACGGTGGGTCCATCAAAATTCTTCATGGTTAAATCTATTCAAACTCCTGTTGTGTCCAAACCTTTAACACTCCCGCTATTGAGGTCCTGACACGATACTCAAAATTTTAATTTGCTGATTCATGGTTTTTATCGAACCCCCTTCATGTCAAGATCTTATCACTTGACACCAAAAACCCTCAAAAAAGTAATTTGTACAAGTAAACACTCCCACTGTTATTTGCACATTCACTCCCACTATTATTTGGTCAAACCTTTAAACAGTTAGGACCAAAGCTAAAATCCCCTCTCGATTTCTTTGATGAACGAGAGGGTCACTCAAATTGAACGATCAAACCTTTAAATAGTTAGTGTTGTTTTAAAATTCAAGCTTGGTCAAACCTTTAAATAGTTAGGGCCGAAGTTAGAATTTTACCTCGATAAACGAGAAATTCATCTTCATATTTGGCAATCAATCCTATAAAAGTTAGGGTTATCCGGATCTATTTGATTCTCAAAGTGGAGATCCCACTCTTAGTTTCACCTTCAGGATTCTCGACGTGGAGATCCCACTTTGAGTTTCTTTTGCTGCAGGAGATAGAATATAGAATTCTTCCTCTCCAGCATTGGGTTCGTCTTTGCCCCAAGAAAAGACCTAGAGATAGAATATAAAATTCTTTCTCTCCAGCATCGGGTTCGTCTTTGTCCCAAGAGAAGACCTCGAGATAGAATATAAAATTCTTCCTTTCCAACATTATGTTCGTCTTTGCCCAAAGAAAAGACACAATCTAACTAAAAGAATCCATATCTTACACGCAGAAGGACTTTATCTCGATCCCTAAATAGAGATAAGTCTGCATCTAACACATGCTGCCGGGTAGCGCATTCCCGTAAAAATGGCAAAGCCCACGTATTCGACGTCATGGTAGGTTGTTATTAATAACGTAAAAATCCATGTCTTATACGCATGGGGGATATTATCTCGATCCATAATCAAAGATCAGTCTACGTCTAACACGCGTTGCCGGTTAGTCTTTTACCAAGAATAAGACACCAAAATCTATGCCAGGGAAATATTATCTCGATCCCTAATCAAAGATAAGTTTGTGCCTAATACGCGTTACCGGTTAGTCTTTTGTCGCGTAAAGGACGAAAGCCCACATGTTCAACATCGTAGCAGACTGTCATTAATGACGCCAGAATCCATGCCTTACACGCATGTGAGACTTTATCTCGATCCTAAATAGAGATAAGTCTGTATCTAACACATGTTGTCGGGTAGCGCATTCCTGTAAAAATGGCAAAACCCACATATTCGACATCGTTGTAGGTTATTATTAATAACGCTAAAATCCATGCCTTACACGCATGAGGGATATTATCTTGATCCCTAATCAGAGATAAGTCTACACCTAACACGCGTTGCCAGTTAGTATTTTACCACGAAAAAGACACCAGAATCCATGCATGGGGGACATTATCTCGATCCTTAATCAGAGATAAGTCTGTGCCTAACACGAGCTGCCGGTTAGTCTTTTTCCACAAAAGGATGAAAGCCCACATATTTAACATTATGGTAGGCTGTCATTAATGACACCAGAATCCACGCCCGAGGGAAATTATCTCGATCCCTAATCAGAGATAAGTCTACACCTAACACGTGTTGTCGATTGGTCTTTTCTCGTGAAAATAACAAAACCTATGTATTCAAAATTATAACATCAAGTATAAGAGGATTTATTATCTTAGCACAATGTTACATGTGAAACAGATTTAAATAGTTCATATGCTAGCCTGATTCAAACAGTAATTGGTAAAGACACATCAAAGCCGTTGATGGCTGAGGGTCTGCCAAAAATCATATGAGCATCCCGTGAGGGATGAAGTCTATGTATTCAAAATTCTAGCATTAAGTCTAAAAAAATTTACTCTTTTTAGCACAACGTTACATGCAGAATGGACTTAAACAATCTGCATGCTAGCCCGATTAAAACGGTAATAGGTAAAGGCACATCAAATCTACTGATGCCTGAGGGTTTATCAAAAATCCTATAAGTATTATGATTATTTGTTCCAGATAGGATAAAAGTCATAATAAAAAAATACGCTAAGCAAAAGGCTTTGTCAAATCAAAATGAAGATACAAGAGTGGCGCTACCAATCCAAATATAATTTGCGATCACAAATCCGAATTTCCAACCTAGAGAGCTCCTCCACATAAGTCTGCTAAAGCTTAGCCTGCAAGTTAGCCCAGACAGAATTTTCAGAGGCATTCAATATCTTTTCAGCTTCACCTCTCAGCTTAGCTAACTTCTCCTTCGCAAGCTCCAGCTTCTCAAGTGTCTGTTTTCGGGAGCATTCTTCGTCGGTAATTCACTTTCGAGAACGACACAAGAATCTTTGGCATACTTCAGGGCCTTTTCAAGATCGGATATTTTCTCACGGGTCGAGGCTAAAGAGCTAAGCAATTCAGCCCTAGTCTTGTCCTTCCTCGTGAGAATTGCTGTTATTTACATAACAGAACCCTCTTGTGATTGGAGCTCATTCCCAATAGACACTCGAGCGTCATGCCACTGCTTCAGCTAGGACTCTAGTTTCATCAAAAGTTGATTTCATTGTGGAATTCATTATATCTTCGATCGATTATAGCGAATTCAAAAGAAATAGCCTTTTTATAAGATTTCTTTCGCACAACAAAAAGAAAAATTATAACTTTTTCAGAAAATAACACAAAAATCGTCTATCGATCTTTGCTTTATGGGACTTTGCCTGTGTCGAGAGTGCTTTGACTCGTGGACCACCGATTCACAGATCGTGAAAGTCTTTGGTATTCTTCCTTCATTTAGAAGCAATAATAAAAATCAGTGAATATCTTATCAAAGTATGATGAACACTCTTCTCAAGATTAAGTCAAAGCTTAAATCTCAAGGAATCAAAAGGCTCAAGTATTCTACTCTCTATGCTCTGATCTACTCGAATCCTCCTCAGAAATGGCCCTTGGGGGGGGGGGGGGGGGGGGTATTTATAGCCTCTAGGAATATTTAACTGAAAATACAACGTCATAGGAGAGTTTTGCCTGCGAGACAGTGTTGTCTGTCTCGGCGGCCGAGACAATAATGACTATCTCGGCTTCCGAGACAGTAAAGGCTATCTCGGAAAACCCAAACTCCCCGACGGTTTCCATTGTAACTACCTTCCCATGTTTCAAACTCCGTTATTTTGATAGTTATCCACGTGATTCTCACCCACGATGTTTCCCACGTTATTTGACAGTTAATGGACACGTGTCATGCAGTTATTTCAGCAACTTTTAATCATTTCAGAGTTGTCTCGCGTGCGAGACAGTAGACTCTGTCTCGTACTGCAAAACAATCTTGACCTGTCTCACACTGCAAAATAGTCTACACTGTCTCACACTGCAAAACAGTCTACACTGTCTCGCATGTGCGAGACAGTCATCACTGTCTCGCACCGCGAGACAGTCAACACTGTCTCGCGTGTGAGACAGTCTACACTGTCTTGATCATTTCGAGACAGCGTAAGGTTATCTTCTGTGATCTTTGGGTGGTCTTCTTGTAGTCTTGAGCTGTGTTTGGATATCTATCAGTATTTTTTGACGCCTACAGATATCCCCTCCAAAGTATTCCAGACTCATTCATTTATAGAGGAGTCTGGGACACTTTGGATAAGACAGGTCTAACTTACAATCCTTTTAGTACTTGGTTGAATAAATCGTGTAGAAGGACCTGTAAATGGCTTCAACTCTTGACCTCTTTATCTTTCAATCTATTCAGTGTTTTGTAGAATAGCTAAGATTCTTCCGGTACTACGTTTATCGCTTGATCGTTGTCGAGATCTTGAACCGAAGCTGGAATTTGTACTTGTGAATTCAGCTTTTGTCACCAAATTAATACTAGATTGTTAATCACTGTATCAGTCTTCATAATACCACAGTTTATAATCATGTATTTTTTAGAGTTTTCGGGAAATAGTTTAACCTTATATACCCGTTGGGAGGCAATCAGGTTATTCTTAAGAATATTCTGGGTGATATTCTCCAGAAACTTCCTGTTGAGGGCAGGGAAATAGTTTAGACTCGTGTACCTATTGGAGTATTCATGTTTGTTATATGTGGGTCAAGGTTGCTCTATCAAAACACCACGACATTGCATATTATACCCAAGACAGTTGTCACTGTCTCGCTGCGCGAGACAGTTTATACTGTCTCGCTACGCGAGACGGTGTATCCTGTCTCACACGACGAGATATTGATTACTGTCTCGCTGTCCGAGACAGTGAATACTGTCTCGGTCAGCGGAGTCGGGGGTATAAAACCCCGACTTAGGGTTTTCTTAGAGGTTTTTCTCCACGTCGATTTTTAGCGATTTTTGGGCGAAATTCCAACGATTTTCAGCGAGTTTTTGGCCTCTTCTTCTTCTTTTTGTCTCTGATTTTGGGTAGGTTTCTTGCTTGGGGGGATTTCACTCGAAGCTTGAAGGGTTTCACTAGGTTTGCTCTTCCTCTACTCTTTGAAATCTCAATTTTCTTTGATTTCTCCCCATGCATGCGTAATTCGAGTGTATTTCGTTATATTTTTGTCGGTTCTAAACCCAAAACCCTAACTTTTTCGTTGAATTTCGACAGGTATCATATTTCCATCATGTCGCCGAGAAGATCTTGAGTTTCTCGAGGCCATTCGGCTTCTCAGGCTACCGAGGGGGCTGATCCCGTTGCCGCTTCGTATGGGGGTATATTCCTTTCACCCTTTTATGAATTTAAACATTGCATCTTGTTAATTTTATCTGTATTTATCCATCTTTGTACATAAATCCTCGTTTGTCATCCTTTGAGATGCATTCGGGAAGAGCCGGTATCTTCCTTTAAGGGGATCAACGCTGAAAAATGTTGTTTTGCTTGGACAAGACACACTTCAGAGTATACAGGGGCGATTTCATATTATCCCACGTATTTTGAATGCTTCTGATATGCCGTTATAACGCTCGTGCATAGTAACGTATATCTCTTTTATACGTGTGGTAAATAGAAATCGTCACACCTGTTGCGAGATGGCAATTCTATTTTATGGAATAAAATACATCGCCTTCTCTAAATTTTTAGGACTATTCTTACACAATTTATGTGTACTTCTTCTTTATCAGTCCATTTTCCTTCTGTAATCTTCACCTCTAGTGAAGTCACAGGTCAAAGTAGTGCCACCCACTCCTACTATGAAGGACTCTCGTTAGTTGAGTCATCTCCCCAATTCAACTCGGACTACAGCGAAGGAGCCATGGAATTGATACGATGAGTTAGTTGTCGTGTGCTGCGATGGTTAATCACGGACGCAACTTTGATTTCAGAGCAAGATTCGAATAAGTGCATAAGGAAACCAGATTTCCTATTCGGTGACTCTATAAGAGACCCGAAAGTCGTTTCTTGTAGACCTACGCAGTGGTTGCATGCGAGTGGGTCGACCTTCTTGTACCTGCCCTGGATTCCTCGTGAGCATTCACTTTTGAAGTTCAGAAACTTGGCAGTTGGTCGGAAGATGTTTTGGAGATTGACCGAAAACCACGAGCGTGTTCACTGTAGTTTCATTAGCAGAGAGGCCACCCCAGGTTCTAGCGACAGAACTTCTGTGTGAGGACTTCACACTGGTATTTTAGGCCAAGATAATCTACCCCAGAATGAAAGGCGGCACAGGCAAACACCATGAAGAATAGGTTATCTGTGTTGGGAAAAAAATTTCCCATCAAGAAATTCAAATGTTATGGATGTGTTCATTATTTTGGAGATAAGTGGTGGACAAGAATGACCCGATATGTATTGAATCGCTGGGGGTGAGAATTAGCAGAGTTAGGGTTATCAGTTCCGATTCACGTCAGCATGTACGGTCTGCAGATCAGCGTGGATCACTTCTTCGATTTGTTCGATATGGTCTGCAGATTAGCGTGGATCACTTCTTCGCTTTGTTCGAGATCTACAATCCCGACACCAACACTTTCTTCACCAAGAATGGGGAGTTTGGACTGTCGTTACATGAAATGATGAAGGTATCGGGGCTACCTATAGGTAACGTTCCATATCAAGAATTCTTCCCCACTGTCAATCAACTGTATAGGATGAAGGATCAGTCAGCCGTGACCTCTGACACCTTATGGGAGTTGACATGCCACTATCATATAGCTGTGGCCGAGATGGAGACTAGAGCTAAGAAGAAATCTCCCCAGATTAGCTTGAAACAATTCACGGATTATTTGTTCAAGAACCTTGAGAGCCGTTCGGAAGAAGTGTGTGGACTATCCCCCTTAACTCCGAATGAGATTAACCGGTTGTTGGAGAGGACTAACGCACAATCCTACACTTCTCGCTCAGAAGACGACTTTCCTCACGGTACCAAATTCCGTTCTTATTTGTGGCAAGCCGGCGTTCCGATCAATTCAACCACCCTATTAGCTAGCTTTTTGGCCATATGGTTGAAGAGGTGTGTTGTCCCTCACCAACCCTTTGATGCGATGCCGATCGAAGTGTTGTACCCGGCCGTTCAATTAGCCACAGGTCGTAAGTTATCTTTACTTCCTGCAATGGTAGCTGATATTCTGTCACACCCCGCTTCCCAAAATACCTGAGAATCGGAACGTGAACAAGCCCGCGACGTATTAGATTGAGAAGAAATATAGACTATTATTTTTTTCTTTTTCTTTTCTTCTCAATCCAATACGCTAAGCGTCTGGAAATAAAAACAATGCGAAGTCGCAGGTCCCCGATCACAGGTAGCAAGAATATAATGAACAACACAGATTAAGATAGTACATATCACAAATGAATATCATCCAAGACATAAAATATAGGTCAAACGTGCCCTTATACAAAAACTATCTGAAAGAAATACTGGAGAATATAAAAATACACTGATCAAAAGAAAATGAAAGGTAGTACAAAAGAAAGCTGAGGACCAAAAACTAAGCTTTAGCTTCTTCTTCTGCTCCATCCGCTAGGCACTCCTGCTGAGAATCCTCTGGCTCCTGGCGATCTTCCAACTGAACCTGTTCTTCCTCTAAGTCTGACGTACAACAGAGAAAATAGGTGTACGTCAGGTGCATGACGCACAGCAAGACCCCACAAAAGAAAATAGAGCGAACGAAAATCCAAGCAGAAAACGATACAATAACAGAAATAACAAAAGAACGTGCAACTGGAAATCTGACAAAATCAACATGCGAAAACACTACTAACATGATAAACATAAAGCATCCAAAATCAATCAGGTAACGAGATCACGTAGCTAGCGATCAGACTAATCATCCAAGTATCCAAATCATACAACTAGATAGAATTAATACTTAAATACCTATAACTTGAGACGTAGTACGTCGAGCAAAATAATCCAAACAAGAAAACCCTCATGTATATACCATATGTCTCAAATTATAGATAATTAAATATTAATCCCGATCTATGTGTAAAAAGAAGTACAACCGGCCTACATCTCACAAGAATCATACTTAACCAAGAATTGAGGTCATGTAACTAACTATCCCATCACTCATCTCAGATAATCAACAATCGCAATATCACTGCTCCTCAGACCCACCCCGGTGACTACACAAACTTCACCGGCGCGAGTCCGGAATACGACCACAATCACAATATCTCAATCCTCAGACCCACCCCAGTGACTACACAAACTTAACCAGCGCGAGCCTGGAATACAACCACAATCACAAATCTCATCTCCTCAGACCCACCCCGGTGACTACACAAACTTCACCGGCGCGAGCCTGGAATATACATCAACAATCACAATATCTCATCTCCTCAGACCCACCCCGGTGACTACACAAACTTCACCAGCGTGAGCCCGGAATACAACCACAATCACAAGTATCTCAACTCCTCAGACCCACCCCGGTGACTACACAAACTTCACCGGCGCGAGCCTGAAATATACATCAACAATCCCAACCGTTCACATGGACCAAGATTTCTCATCCTAATTCCTGTAATTCCAGGTCAACTACACACGAGGTTCTAGATCCTAACTATGTCATATAGGTCACTATAGTCATGAACTCCTAACAATTCTCAATCACAACAACGAACAATCAATGTAACTAATCATGTATAATAATATCATGACATATCAAGTAGCCAAAAATTAAGAATTATAAATCATAAACAACGCCTACATAATTTAGAAATATTTCTTATTCCAAAATAATTTCTTTTAAATTATCATAATTTTCCTCAAATGATTCCGTTCTCAAATAAATTCTTTTTAATTAATATAATTATCCAGAAATGATTCCGCTACCGAAATAAATTCTTTTAAAATATTTCTCATAACAAATGTTCAGAATACTCCCTTTTTACAAAATTATTCTTTCTTTCAAAAACATTTCTTAATTAATCATAAACTATTTTTCAACATTTTTACTCATCATATATAGCATCACTGCACAAAATATAACCACCGTAATATTATCAACAAAACCACGCAGATAATATAATATCAGTATAATCTACGCAAATAATTAATCAGATATAAATATTAAAATAATGAAACAAAAGGAAACGGGATCTTGCCTCGGGGTTCGTCGAACGAATCGACGTTGATAGCGCGGATCGGATCTGAGCGCGGACACGGTGCGACGAGGAGGCGGACGGGGACTACAGGGCAGCGTCTCGGCCGGCAAGGGGCAGCAGGGGTGAGGCTGTTTGGATTAGGACTGTGTGGCGACCGGCGAAGGGGCTGTGGATCTGGCCGTGGCTGCGGCGTGGAGTTCGTTAGGGTTGGAGGAGGAGCACGCGGAGGTTCAGGCGGCTCAGGCGACACAGGGGGAAAGGGGTGGTCGGAGCGTAGGCGAGCGGCAGCGGGAGGAGGGCGAGCATGGCTGAGGGTCTTGGCTTGGTGGTTTGCGGTGCAGGGATGGTGGCGGCTATGGTGGCGGGCTGAGAGGGGACTGGGTTCGTGGAGGTCGTCGGCGTCGAAGGAAGCATCGTCGGAGCTCGGGTAGGCGGAAGCGAGGTCGGAGAAGTACAACGGCAGTGATGAAGGGGCTGAGGCGGACGGATCTGGAGGCGGCCTGGGCTGAGCTCGAGCCCAAGGTGGCGCGGTGATGAGGTCGGCTGCGCGCGGGGTTGCAGGCGGTCGTGGGGGTGGATGGGCGGCGCTGGTCTGGTAGGGGCGAGCGGCGGTTGTAGGGGCGAAGAGGAGAGAGAGGGTGGGGTGATTGTGGGAAGATGACCGGAGGGAGGAGGCGTTCGGGTGTGGGGTTGAGAGCGGGGCGGCGGCTCTGCGGGTTGCGAGCAAGGAGAGGCGGCGGCGAGGCGGTCGGCGGCTACAGGAGGAGGGGGTCGTGATGGGGTCTGGCGGCGGGTTGGGGAAGAAAGGAGAAGAGAGATGAAAAAAAATAAAATAAACATATATATATAATTGTAATTAGGGTTAGGGTTTAGGTTAAAATAATTAAAATAAATACTTTTGGGTACTTAAAAAATAAACTAATTGTATAATAATTATCTATAATTAAAAACGTACCTGTTGTGCTAATACAACAGTTGATACGAAAGAGTCGAAATATACCCATATTGTATAATTAAACAAGAATAAATAATAATAAAAATATATTTACTTATATTCAAAATCAAATAATTATGGGATAGTTATCATGTGATAAAACGTACAAGTTGTACTAATACAACCGATAATATGCAACAGTAGAAATAATACAGCAAATTATACAAGTAATACATAATTAATAATACAACATATTATACGAAAATATACGTAATAATAAAAATAATACAATATATTATTTAAAATGACATGTAACAACATCGATAATGTATCAGATAAATTCTATAAATTTTCACCGTATAAAATTAATTTATAAATATAAATATCATTTAAATAAATATAAAACTTAGGCTTTAAATCATAGAAAAAATCTAGAAAATCAAGAAAAATACAAATACACTTTTAAGAATCATAATTAAATATTTTAAAATATTAAAAAAATTATTTTAACTGGTATCAAAATTTCATGGTCCTTACATATTCATAGTGGATTGTGGCAATTGGCTTCTGTATTTACTCAAGAAGGAAAGAAACCATCCGTTGGAATATCTGTGCCGAAACTAGAATTACCATACACCTACTTGATAACCTGGTTGGTGTACTTCACCGGCCAGACTTAATGGAGGCTCCTGAGACAGTAGATCCAAGCCTCCCTCTACTACAGACTCTTGAAGGTTGTAAGTGGGTCCAACATTGGTGGCTAGGTATACCTAGGCAATTCAAAGTCCACAAGTGCTAGGAGTTCTTTCCTTGTTTCCTTCAATTTTCTGGGACTTACAATGCAACTCTATTGGATGCTGAAGAACCCAGGCAGAATCGCACAACTTTGGATGTCGGTTGCTTCAGATTGTTGATGAACATCCGACCAGGTTATCTGATATTCAGAGTGAAGGGCGTCTATCACATCGAGCCTTACTTTCCATGTAGGTTCGCTCGTCAATTCGGCTATGATCAACTGTACGTCGGCAACCCGAACCGTCATCTTAAGGTTCGAGGTGGACTCATTGATAGGGCAAATGACTTTTCTTTACTGTAAGTGGCTGATAGCTACCAGTACCGTTGCTCGAAAGAGGAGGATATCCGAACTAGAGGAAGAAAGAGCCTCCCAACGGGCAACAGATGCAGTCCCTGACACTGTGCTATCACCTCGAAGGAAAGAAGCTGCTGAATCGTCCAGAAAGGGAAAAGAACCTGCTCACCTAGCTGATAGTGAAGAAGAGTTTGAGACTGACGAGACCGAAACTTCCGAGAGGGCGGATGAGATTGGATCAAGTTCTGAAGCAACTGAAGAGGAGACGACTCGTCCTCCGGACTCTTTCTTTGAAAGAGGATATGTAAACCCTTCTATCGCTCACAGGGCTCAACATACCGATCCAGCTCGAACCCAAGATGCTCCGAAGAGAAGGAGGGAGAGGGTCGTTATGACGCAACCCAATCGGATGACGGTAGAGGTCCTTAGTGGAGATGAAGAGGAGGAAGAAGATACAATGCCTCTTGTTCGCCGGCAAAGATCACAATCTTCAACTCAAACTCAAACCCAAGTTCCTCCAGGAACTGAGCTGCGTACCAAGTATCGTCACGAGAAATCTAGGGCTCAAGATAAAGCGCGTCCATTAAAAAGACGGAAGAAGGCCATCTCTAAACCACATGTTCGTCTTCCTGCTTTAGAGGAGACATCTGCCCGTAGTGTTTCTTCAGACGAATGAGGTAATAATTCATCTTTATTTTCACTTTATTGCTCTTATATTTCTTAACACTCGGACTTATCTTGTGCTCAATTTCTGTAGGGAGTCAAGAAGAGGGAGAATTTTAGGCTGACGCTGCTCCTCCCGACGGTATAGAAGCTAAGGAACCCGGCTTCGTTCAACAAATGCATGAATCGCTTAATGATGAAACTGCTGGTGTTCCACCAATTTCTGACGTTGATCCATCGGCTTCAAACACAGGTACGGATCTTTCTCTATTTGGAGGGCAAATCCGAAAGATGAATGAGTCGGAACGTGTGCCTCTTCTAATGACTTGTGCACTTTGTCTCCTTTTAGTCAAACTAAAAGAAGCGGGTGCAAGTAGTGAAGCTCTCGAATCCATCCCAGTTAATGAAGGTAAAACTAATCTCTATTTCGTGTAAGTTCATCTAAGTATATATGTTACTTATGAACCAACACATTCTGTAGATGCCATAATGAGTGAATCAGCTGGAGGAGAACCCACTCACGCTACTGAGGTCGAGGATTTCAACGAGCATAATCTCAATCTTGATCTCTCGGAGGATGACCATCAATACATCTCCAATTTGTTATCGGGGAAGGCTCCTGGGGTAGCTACAGACTCAACCGTTGTAGTTGGTTCAATAGAAGCATGTTTTTCTAAGAGTAAGGCTTTTATTCCATAATCTCTATATTTTTTTCTTTTTTTATTTAACTTTGACTAATCATATAAGTGTTCGAATTATAAGACTGGTTATCGAGACCGATACTGTTATAATTATTGAAACGTCTAATTAGTCCGAGGGTCATGGCCTCTTTTTGCGGGCAGGAACCGAGGTTGATTTTCAATCATCAATTCCTGAATCTCAACCTCTTACTCCTTTAGACCCGATGATGATAGAAGCTACTACTACTCCCCAAATTAGTCCCGTTGCAATAAAAGTGAGACCAACCGAAGAAGTTGGTACGTCAACAGCTGTTGCGTCTAGGATTGGTGAGTTTCATCAATTGTTCGTTACAAACTTCTGATTAATACTCCAACATACTCATTGTGATGCTCTTGTTTGTAGAATCATCTTCCGGGAGACTTGTTGACTTGGACCCAAAGCTATCTGAGGTCTTGATTGAACAATCATCTGATGCAGCGAGTCTACCAACAAATGTTATTCCTGAACAAACTCCGGTTGTTGTAGAGCCTATTACGGCACCGACAAACCAAGGTAACCAAGTTGTGGAATCTTCCAGTAAACTTGGTATATTTTTGTTCGTTGCCATGTACCAGCGTATATATTTTATACTTATTTTGTTTGTTCTCTTTGCAGCTCCTTCATCCTTGTCTGACCGTATTCAAGTTCTATTAGCAGATGAAGACCCGGATAAATCTATCATTTGTTTTGATCTTTAAAGCTTCGTCTCTTTCTTAAATACTATGGTTGATCAAATCATCCTCAAAGGATCACCTTTTGAGCATTTTAGGAGATCTCTCGACTGTCATGTATTAGGAATTAGAGAAGATGGTTATGCTGAATTTAGCCGATTCAATCGAAGCTTACTTATTCGACCTTAAACAAAACATCGAACACTTGAAGGGTCTTCGTACCGATGGCGCGCCTTCTTATATTGCTTCTCGAATGGACTTGAGGCTATAGGCGTGGCGTGATTCTCAAAAATCAGCTGAATCTGAGCTTCAAAAGTTAAAAGCTCGTATTCACCAAATCAGGATGAGCCTTGCCAAGAAAACACAGACCAAGATCGATTTGCACCGGGCTTTAGAGTCAAGTCAAGTTGAAATAACCCGCCTAAAAGAAAAACTGGCAAAGGCCGAGGATGCTCATAAGATTTTAGAATCTGATTTGGCAGAAGTGAAACAAGTTGAAGCGAACATTTTCCAACAACTGGAGCTGCAAGGTAAAATACTCGCTGATAAGGAACAGGAGGCTGTCAGACTTCAAAGGTTGATGAAGAAGCTTTTAAAGCTAACTTGATATCTGAACTTGAACAAGCTTATACGACAGAGCTCTCCAAACTTGAGGATCAAATTCGTCGTTATAAGCTATTGTAATTTGGGAACTAGTAATTCCGCTTGAATATTTTTGATGAATACATTGAATTCTCCTTTTTACTTATTGAAATTTTTTATTATAATTACTCATTCTTGTTTTAGAATGAATAACCACAATACTCATAGGTTTTTGGCAAACCCCCAGCCCTCAATGGATTTGATGTGCCTTTACCGACTACCGTTTGAGTCGGCTAGTATGTGAATTATCTAAATCCGTTTCACATATAACGTTAGGCTAAAAGAATCAAACTCTCTTAGATATTGAACTACAATATTAAATATGTAGGCTATATGTGTTAGATGTAGGATTATCTCTAATAAAGGATTGAGATAATCTCCCCCACGCGTGAACAACATGGATTCTAAAACGTAAGCAGGTTACATTTTCTTGGTAGGAAAATGAAACCAGAATTAGAGAGAAAGAATTTGATATTCTATCTCCCAGTCTCTTGTTTGTTGGTAGAGATAAACCCAAAATCGGAGAGGAATAATTTTATATTCTATCTCCTAATCTCTTGTTTGTTGGTAGAGATAAACCCAAAATCGTAGAGGAAAAATTTTATATTCTATCTCCTAATCTCTTGTTTGTTGGTAGAGATAAACCCAAAATCGGAGAGGAAGAATTTTATATTCTATCTCCTGGTGCAAAGGAAACTCAAAGTGGGATCTCCGTTTAGAGAATCTGGACTGGTTTGAATAATCCTAACTGTCATAAGATTTGATTAATCAACTTGAAAGAGGACCTCTCGTTCGTGGAATGAATCGAGAGGAGATTTTGGTTGTGATCCTAACTGTAGTAAGGTTTGACCAAGTGGGAGTTGAGACAGTTTTACCTTTAATAGGCTAAATTGTTCAAATGGAATTGAGGTCCTTCCGTTTATCAAAAAGGAATCTCAGTTTTGAAAGTGGACCTCTCGTTCATGAAAGGAATCGAAAGAGGATTTTGGCTTTGGTCCTGACTGTAGGAAGGTTTGACCAAATGAGAAATGGGAGCGTGGTACGAGTAACGATGAAAATGTTGACTTGTACCTGTTACTCAATGGGAGTTTTTTTGGTATCAAACACAAAGATTTGACATAAAAGGATTCAACGATTGCTGTGGATCAATAAATTGAACTTTTTGGATATCGTATCATAATTTTAACATTGGGAGCATTAAAAATTAGATACAATAGGAGTTTCAAGGATTTTAACCTATGACGGATTCTGGTGGACCCACCATCAGTTAATTCGATCGGTGAGGGATTTTATGGTGCAGGTTGTGAGTCATCAAACTTCATCCGCAGTCATACTATAGGAGTTTTGTGAGGAAAGGTCAACTGTATTTTGTCGTCGGATCTCATCTCAACAAAATATTTGGAAAGTCACAATGGAAGGTTCTTAATTACTTTGGAAACAATTAGATAACTACAGTAAAAGAATCTTAATCATTTTCATAATAATTAAGAATGGATTATTCAAATGATCAGTTTCTATTTGGAACAATCAACTGATCTCGGGTTATCCTAAAAATATCCTACATAGGATTCTCTATGAACTTCCCATTTTACATAGGTTATCCTGGACATACTACGGATAGTACTTCTTCAGGAACTTCCCATTTATCGGTATTATTAATTTGTTTCCCTCTTGGGTGATCAGGTGATACACACCGTTTGAATAGACTGTTTCTATTACAAACGGTCCTTCCCATTTGGGTTGGAATTTTCATTTCTTCTTGGAATTGAGAATCATGGGTCTCTGAACGGCAAGAACCAGATCTCCTTCCTTAAAGCTTCGTCTTCGGACTTTTTTATCGAACGCCCGAGAAATTCTAGCCTGATAAAACTCGATCTGTTACTGAGCTTCCAAGCGCTTTTCATCTAACATCTCTAATTCCTCGAGATGTTTCTGGTGATGTTCTTTCGTCGTCATTCCCGTTGCGAGAGCGATACGGAGGGAGGGAATTTGTATTTCTAAAGGAAGAATAACTTCACATCCATATGTTAAGAAATATGGGGTTGCTCCAGTTGGCATACAGACAGTTGTACGGTAAGCCCACAAAGCCTCACCGAGTTTGTCGTCCTAGTCCTGCTTATTGATTTTCACAAGTTTCGCTAAAATCTTAATAATAGTCTTGTTAAAAGCTTCAGTCAATCCGTTAGCTGTAGGATTATAAGCAGTCGATGAAACATCCTTAATTTTGAATTTACCGTAGAATTTGATAAATACGTTGCTGACGAATTGAGGACCATTATCGTGCACTATTCGCTTTGGGATACCATACCGATATATGATGTGGTGTTTAATGAATTTGATAACATCACTCATCTTTACTTCTTTAAGTGGAACTACTTCTGCCCATTTCGAAAAGTAATCGATGATTGTCAGAATAAAATGGTCACCTTTAATCGAAGTCAGGAAAATAGGACCCATAATATCCATTCCCCAAGTTTCAAATGGCCATGACGTCGCTGACGGGTGCAAATGCTTCAGAGGTTGGTGCATATAATTTGAATGTATTTGACACACCTGGCATCGTCGGGCATAATCTACCGCGTCTTTTACCATGATAGGCTAATAGTATCCCATCCTTCTAAGTCGATCACAGAGTTTGGGGCCGAGCTGATGAGCACCATACGTGCCGTCGTGCGCTTCTTTGAGTGCTTCTTCCGCTTCTTTATTAGATAGACAACGGAGCAATAAACCATCATATGAACGTCGATACAATATTTGTGCTGTAGCGTTATAGTAAAATCTTGGTGCTCTTCACCGAATCGAATCCCTTTCTCTTACATCTTCAGTTAAGATACCATGTAAGACGTAATCGATAATAGGAAAACACCAATCTCGAACTTCTGGTTCAACTCTAGTTGAGCATGCTTCTTTGACAGTCGAATCATAAATCGGTACAATGAGTTGGTATGTTCTCACCGTAATTAATTGTTCTGTTTTGGGAGGCTGAGCCAAAGATACCGACAATGCTGCTAATGCGTCTGCATATGTATTTTGGAGACGTGGAACATACTCGATGAAAAATTCTTCAAACGAGTTTGCTATCTCGATGGCTACCTGGTGGTACAGAATTAGATCTTGATTTCTAACTTCATACTCTCATCGTATTTGATTAACCACCAATTGAGAATCACCAAAAGCTTCAAGGTATTCGACCCCCAGCTCTTTGGCAAAATTAAGTCCAATTATTAATGCATTATACTCGGCCATGTTATTAGAGCACGGTTTGGTCAACGAGTATGCTCTAGGCAAGACATGCTTTTCCGGGGAAACCAAAACGACTCCCACTCCTGAGGAAATTTTAGAACATCCGGGTGCGCTCGCTATGTTGGTTGCTCGGGAAGCCCTATCAAAGTATAATTGCTACACTTGTTGATGTGACGTGGTATTAACTTCGTGAGTTTCATCCGGCAGATCGTCGTATAACTCGTTTATATCTCTTGTAGGGTTTACTACCAAAAGATCATAAATAGCTTGTCCCTTAACTGACTTTTGCTACTTGAAATGCAAATCGTATTGTGATAAGAGTAAGGCTCACCTGGCTAAACGCCAATTCATGGAGGCCGGTTGGGTCATGAATACTCGAATTGGGTTTACGTTGGAAATGACATAAATTGTCTGTCTAACTAAATAATGTCACATTTTTTGGATTGTGAATACTAGAGCGAGGCATTCTTTCTCGATCATCGGATAACGAGATTCAGCTCCTACCAATGTACGACTCAGATAATACACAGCTTGTTCGTGACCGTTATCGTCGTCTTGTGCGAGCAATGCACTTAACGAATGGCTCATCGCTTTGACGTAAATCAAAAACGGTCTGCCCGATTTTGGTGCAACAAGAATAGGTGGATTCACTAGATATGTTTTAATATCCTCGAACACCTTTTGGCATGCTTCATCCCAAATGAACGACACGCCTTTCTTCGTGAGTTTAGAGAACAGTTGATATTTTTCGGACAGGTTCGATACAAACCGACGGATATATGCCAATCGACCTAGCAGCCCTCTGAGTTCTTTAAGATTTCTCGGGGGTTGTAGTTCATGTATCGCCTTCACCTTATCAGGATCGATATGAATACCTTTTGTAGTGACGACGAACCCAAGAAATTTACCGTTGGACATTCCAAGGAAGGATTTAGTCGGGTTCATCTTTAACTGATGAGTCCTCATAAGATCAAACATCGTCTTCAAATCATTAATATGGTTGTTTTTATCACGGCTTTTAACAACCAGGTCATCAACGTAGCTTTCAACAGTCTTCCGAAGGTGCTATTAAAAGATCTTTGTCATTGCTCGTTGGTATGTGGCACCGGCATTCTTCAAACCGAAAGGCATAACAGTGTAACAGAAGACACCAATGGGTGTTCTGAATGCAGTATGATTTTCATCATCTGGGTGCATCTCGATCTGATTATATCCAGAAAATCCATCCATAAATGATATTCTCTCGAACCCACATGTGTTGTCAATAATGACACCTGTAATTAGTAGAGGAAAGTCGTCTTTAGGGCAGGCTGTATTTAGATCTCTAAAGTCAATACAAATTCTGATCTTTCCATTCTTTATAAGGACTAGAACGATATTGGCCAACCAATCCGGATGTTGTTCTTCTCTGACGAAGCCTGAATCAATTAGTTTCTTGACTTCAGCTTCTATTGCCTCCATAATTTTCGGACAAAACCGTCTTTGCTGTTGCTTGCAGGTTTAACGTCCGATTTAAGTTTAAGGCCGTGCATTGCCACATTTGGGTCAAGTCCTAGCATATCTTTGTAATTCCAAGTGAAAACGTCGATATACTCTCTAATAAGGGTGATTAGTTCCTCTTTCTCACCCGGCAGAAGATCGCCACTAATAAATATAGGTTTCGGATTAATTTCGTCACCCATATTAACTTGGACTACTCTATCCTCAGTAGGAGGTTCTCTTTGTTCAAACCGATAGCCGTATTGAACATTCATGTAATGTACCCAGGGATCTTCCCAAGTGGATAATTGATCATCTTCTTCTGTAGTAGATGGATTGACTACGGTCATGTTCGATATTAATCTTTTGAACGTTTCTCCGATACTAGTGTCAGAATCCTAAGTTGAAGTATCTGATGAGTACTCACTCTTATTTGTTAGATGGTTAATGATTTGCCAGCAATATTCATCATCAGATGACGAAACGTAGCCCAAACCTCTTCTATGGCTGTAATAATTATCAGGTTTTTCCTTCGGTACATAGGTAGGACGCGGTGGAACCCTGGCACCTTGACCAAAACGAAGACCTTCACCGAGTGAGAGGTTATATCCTTGCTTTCTCATGTAGTCATTATCTTGTGAACTATACCGATAGAAATTTCGTCCGGGTTCTTCATCATCTGAGTTGCTGTCCAAGAATAGATCGGGAGTTGGGGATGATTCTCCTTTTCTGAAAATTATTTCTTTTTCACCTCCCGTCTTCGCAGGTAAGATCACAGTTGTTCCGAATGAGTTTTGGATGTATTTCATCGTCATACAAGACGAACGAAGTGGCATGTGTAGACTAGGGTCGTCATACAATTCCTGCATTATATTATCGAGACAACGCGAGTACTCTAAATCATCATTTAATATTTCATCGGCAAGTTGCCAGTTACAACTTTCATCCGACGATTCATCACCGTCAAGATCGATTACAAGAGGTTCAATGTTATTTAGCACAAGACCTTCACTATAATCGAGCCCAGCTTCGGTATCAGCTTCTTCTCTGCTGTCCGTACCATGGGCCGATGGTTCAGTATCGGATTCAGCATCATAAAGAAGGGAGTCAGTAAAATAATTTTCTAACCCCTTAAATGGTTGCCTGTCCGTGATCACCGTCTTAATCTCGTTGTTAGTGTCAACATATTTTAGACACTGATGGAGGGTGGAGGGAATTATAAGATTACTATGGATCCTGTTAGCCCTTATGTTTTGATGATGTTTTACAACCATCATTATCGGTACTAATTGCTTATTGAGTGATAATACAGTTAATATACATATCAAGCATGTTAGTACCACAAATGGAGGATTGGATAGAATATGCGCTACAACGATGATATCCAAAGGAGGAGGAGGCATAATGATGAAGCAACGTTCATTCAAGAACACCAAATGCAATAAGAAGATTCATCCAACTAAAGCTATATCAAGACTCAAGAATTGTATTCTCGTGAGGATATTAGCTAGTTTTTATTTTCTCTCTAGTGCTAGAATGTAGGCAAAGAGTTATCGATTTCACTTGAAGCTATTGGGATATCACACACACGTTTTCATATTTATATTTTTGAGCGTATTTCACAAAATACTATTTTTCACAAGTATGAGGACTTATTTGCAAAATTCCTTTTCCAAACAGTTTGTTTTTAGTATTAAAAATATTTTACAAAGTTTCACAATTTTCAGAAATCAAATGAATATTTTACAAATATTTTAAGTGAGTCAAAAATCTATTTTTTTGAGTGTATCAGTTTGCGGTCGACCGCCACGGTCGACCGCGCCTGAGTTCATTCGTCAGTGGGCAGTAGAGACTTTTATGGTCAACCGCCACGGTCGACCATGAGCTCAAAATTTCCCACGGTCGACAGCCACGGTCGACTGCAGAAGTCTCTAGACTTTTCTGCGTTTCTGGGCTGTCTCCCGGTCAACCGTGAAAAAGTCACGGTCGACCGCCGCTTAATTTAAATGTTCATTTGGTACAGTTTTTCAGCACCAATTTCACACGATCTCAGCACAGTTTTGTTTCTAGGTTTTGTGGGATTGGGTATGGGTTCAAACAGTTGTGGTTTTCTATTTAAACCTATACTCTTCTTCTTCCTCATTGTCCCAGCTCTTTCAAAATATTTCAGAGAACATTTTTACAGAGCTCAATTTTCAAACCTGTTTCTTTCTGAGTTTTTGTGTTTCACATCCTAGCTTCAGTGTGATCTTCTCTTTGCGATAGGGACATTGTAAAGAAAGGGTTTTTACACTAATTTCTACTATTTTGAGAGCTTGATCTTATAAAGATCAATTGTGTGGGAGTGTGATCTAGTAAGATCAACTGTGTAGTGTGAGATCATGAGGGGATCGCTATATAGAAGAAGTTCCGGCTTTCAAACCAGGTTGTGTAGTGGATTTCTCCTCGAGAGTGGGGAACGGGGACGTAGGTCAGCGGACCCAACCTCGTTAACACATCGCACATCACAGGATAACGATTCCTTACTCTATCTGCCTATATTGATTGATTTTGGATATTGTGTTTTGCTTGTCTTAATTTTATTGCACAATTATAGCCTTGTGACCCTAATCACCCCCTCTCTAGGGTCCAACAATTAGTATCAGAGCTTGGTCTCTATATTAGTTTTTGGTTTAATCACCTTAGGGAAAAGATCTTATGGAGGCTTCAATGAATGTGCACATGTTTGAGGGACAATCCACCACTAGACCACCACTTTTCACCGGTAGTAATTTTACTTATTGGAAGGCTAGAATGAGGATTTACCTTCATTGCATTGATCTTGATATCCTAGAACTTATAGAAAAGAAATATGTAGAAAAGCCTAAAGTCGGGACTATGACCGATGGAGAAAGGCACCAAGCCAATCTTAACGAAAAGGCTATGAATGCCTTAATTTGTGGTCTTTCCCCTAATGAGTATAATAGGGTTTTCACGTGTGCAACCGCATACGAAATATGGGTAAAATTATGTATTACACATGAAGGAACCCTCTAAGTTAAGGAATCCAAAATTAGTGGGCTTATGCATGAATATGAGTTATTCCAAATGCTTCCAAATGAATCAATTGATGCTATGTTTTCTCGCTTCACTAACATTATCAATGAATTGCATGGTCTTGACAAGAAATTAACTATTCAAGATACGAACTACAAGATTCTTCGTTCATTGATTCCGATGTGGGAACCCAAGGCGACGGCGATAGAAGAAGCTCATGACCTTACCACTCTACCTGTCGATGGCCTCATCGGCAAGCTTAAGGCTCATGAGAAGAAGCTCAAGGGAAAGGAGAAGGAGGAAGTGCCCTCACGGGAAGTTGAGGAGCCATCATCAAAATCGAAGATCATAGCTCTCAAAGGAGCTAGTGATAACTCCTCTTCGTCATCGGATAGTGAAGTTGATTTTTCTAGAGAAGTGGCTCATCTCTCTAGAAGAATTTCTAGACTCATAAAAATAAATAAGAAGTTTAATCCCCGTTCTAACAACAAATTTTCTTCACGTGTAGGAAAATGTTTTGAATGGAATGAACCGGGCCATATCGCTAAGGATTGCCCAAGGCTCAAGGAGAAGTACATGAAGTACAAGAAGAAGAAGGCTATGTATGTCGGATGGGAGGAATCCGAACCAAGTGATTTGGACAGTAATGAAGAAGGAGCTAAACTTGCTCTTCATGGTCCTAATATTTGTTTCATGGCCCTTGAACAAGAGGTAATATCCGACACCGAAAGTGAATCCTTCTACATGCAATGCGATCTAGCTACGGCTTTAGAAGAATTGAATGTTGAATTTAAAAAGATGTCAAAAGAATTTTCTTCCTTTAAAAAGTTGCATACTTCTTGTGATGCCTAACTAGAACAATTACAAACTTCTCTTACATTAAAAGATGAATTGCTAGGGGATCTTGATTTTGAAAATAAACAATTGAGATCCAAGATTGAAAGACTAGAAATTGAGAGTGGTAGGATTAGACCCACTCATGTTTATGTTAATCATCATCACCATGGTAGAAATAGATTTCATAGATATCATGCTCAAACACACAAGAGAAATTTTGTGTGAACATATTGTATGAAACATGGTCATATTTCTACTCATTATAGGATCAAAGATAATCATGATTTCTATGGCATGGCATGGGTACCCAAAGGTACCAAGTTTACTAACCACCAAGGACCCAAGATTTGGGTACCTAAAGTTACTACACCTTCATCTTTTATAGGGAACATCACGGCCACGACGTAGAGAGATATGGTACCTTGATAGTGGTTGCTCACATCATATGACGGGCAACAAAGAGCTATTTGCAATCCTATCAAGGATTGAAGAAGGTAGCGTCTCCTTCGGTGGTGGTGAAAAAGATAAAATCATTTGTATAGGTTCTATTGGTAAGAAACCTTCACCTGTTATAGAAGATGTTTATTTGGTAAATGGTTTGAATCATAATCTTCTTAGTATTAGCTAATTGAGTAATAAAAGTTTTGATATTTCCTTTAAACCGGACAAATGTATTATTAGTACGAATGGAAAAATTATTTTTGTTGCTAATTGCAAATCTAATGTGTATATTTTTAAGATGAATGAATTAGTGAATCAAGATGTGAAGTGTCTTGCGGCAATTGATGAAAACCCTTGGATTTGGCATAAGAGGCTTGGACATGCAAACATGGAATTGATATCAAAATTGTCTAAGAGAAATCTTGTAAAAGGGTTACCTAACTTGCACTTCATCAAAGATACCATATGTGAAGATTGTGCCAAAGGTAAACAAACAAAATCTTCTTTCAAATCCATCAATGAGGTATCAACTTCTAAACCTTTGCAATTACTTCATCTTGATTTATTTGGTCCTAAGCGTGTTACCTCTCTTGGAGGCAAACACTATGTATTTGTGATTATTGATGATTTTTCTCGTTTTACATGGACAATATTTCTTGCAAATAAAAATGATTGTTTTGAAGAATTTTCTAATCATGTCAAAAGAATTGAAAATGAAAAAGATTTGAAAGTTATTAAAATAAGAAGTGATCATGGTGGTGAATTTTAAAATTATTTTTTCTATGAATTTTGTGCTCATCATGGTATAACTCACATGTTTTCCACTCCTAAAACACCACAACAAAATGGTGTTGTTGAACGGAAAAATCGCACCATACAAGAGATGGCACGCACTATGCTAAATTCATTTGATTTGCTAAAATATTTTTAGGCGGAAGCCGTCAATACGGCTTGCCATGTTTTAAATCGTGTTTTAATTAAGCTTAAGAAAACTCCTTATGAACTATTTTATGGAAAAACTCCTTTTATTGGTTATTTTAGTATCTTTGGTTGCAAATGTTTTATTTTAAATACAAAAGATCATCATGACAAATTTGATTTTAAAATTGATGTTGGTATTTTCTTAGGATATGCACCTCG
This sequence comes from Asparagus kiusianus, assembly GCA_022839385.1. NCBI lineage: Eukaryota > Viridiplantae > Streptophyta > Magnoliopsida > Asparagales > Asparagaceae > Asparagus > Asparagus kiusianus. The sequence goes on along the minus strand of BQKN01063785.1, from coordinate 210,962 downwards.
AAGTAAGGCTTATAGGGTCTTCAACAAACGAACTCTCATTATTGAAGAATCTATAAACGTTACTTTTGATGAGACTAATGTTGGTTCTCAAGTTGTTTTACCTAGGAAAGATGACGATGATGATATTGAGGGAGGATTGGACTTTTTACAAATCAATGATACACCCTCTATAGAAGCACAAAAGAATATGGATAGCTCCAATGCTCATGAACAAGTTGAACTTTCTAAAGCTTGGAAATTCGTATCAAACCATCCAAATGAACAAATAATTAGGAGCCCTTCACAAGGAGTTGTTACTCGCTCAAAAGCTTTGAGTGAGTGTGGCAATGTTGCTTTCTTAACTCATCTAGAGCCTAAAAAGATTAATGATGCTTTAAATGATGAATTTTGGGTTTTAGCTATGCATGAGGAACTAAATAATTTTTAAAGAAATAATGTTTGAAAACTAGTTCTTAGACCTAATAATGCTAGTGTTATTGGTACTAAATGGGTTTTTAGAAATAAACTTGATGAACATGGCATTGTAACCAGAAATAAAGCTCGTTTGGTTGCCCAAGGATAAAATCAAGAGGAGGGAATAGACTATGACGAAACCTTTGCACCGGTTGCAAGGTTAGAATCTATTAGGATATTTTTGGCATTTTCTAGCTTTAAAAATTTCAAATTGTTTCAAATAGATGTTAAAAGTATATTTTTAAATGGTTTTATAGAAGAAGAAGTATATATTGAGCAACCCTCCAGTTTTATAGATCATGCTTTTTCTAATCATGTTTACCGGGTTCAAAAAGCTTTATATGGGTTGAAAAAGCTCCTAGAGCTTGGTATGCTCGCCTCTCTAGTTTTCTTATTGAAAATGGTTTTTTAAAAGGAACAATTGATAACACTCTTTTTGTGAGAAAAAGGAAAAATGATTTCATTTTAGTTCAAATATATGTTGATGATATCATTTTCGGTGCTACTAATGAATCTTTGTGCAAGGAATTTTCTAAAGTTATGCAAGATCATTTTGAGATGAGTATGATGGGAGAGCTTACATTCTTTCTCGGGCTCCAAGTCAAGCAAACTTAGGATGAGATATTTATTTCTCAAAGCAAATATGCTAAGGAATTGGTGAAGAAATTCAATTTGAAGAATTCTCAGCATGCGCCTACTCCCATGAGTACAAGTGTCAAGCTTGATGCGGATGAGAGTGGTGAAGATGTGGACCAAAAACTATACTGAGGTATGATAGGTAGTCTTCTCTATCTCACCGCTAGTAGACCCGATATCATGTTTAGTGTGTGTGCATGTGCATGCTTTCAAGCTTCTCCTAAAGCATCTCATTTAATTACGGTTAAAAGGATTATTAAGTATGTTAATGGAACTTTTAATCTTGGTTTATTTTATCCAAAGAGCACCTCTTTTGATTTATATGGTTTTTGTGATGCCGACTTTGCCGGATGTAAGGTGGATCGCAAGAGTACGAGTGGAACATGCCAATTCTTAGGAAATTCACTTGTTTCTTGGGCTTCCAAGAAACAAAATTGCGTTGCATTGTCCACTACGGAAGCGGAATACATTACCACCGGCTTATGTTGTGCCCAAGTTTTGTGGATGAAACAAAGCTTAGTTGACTATGATTTGAATTTTTAAAATATAAAAATCTTTTGTGATAACGCTAGTGCTATTAATATTTCCAAAAATTCGGCTTTGCATTCTAGAACCAAGCATATTGATGCGCGCCATTATTTCTTACGCGATCATGTAGAGAGACAAGATGTATCCCTAGTGTTTGTTGACACAAAATCTTAATTACCGGATATATTTACTAAGCCTCTTGGGGAAGATGATTTTTGTCGCATAAGAAATGGCTTGGGCTTATGCAATATGTGAAATTTCTATTTGCTTGCTTGTTTAGTTGCTTTTTGCATGCATTTCTCTTTACCCCATTTTTGATGGTAACAAAGGGGAGAGAAATCTCCTCATTTGTTGCATATATTTAGGGGGAGCTCATAGAGAGGGGGAGCACCTATCTATAAGCTATATTTATTTTTGTTCTTATATAATGGTTGGTTGTCATCATCAAAAAGGGCGAGATTGTTAGCCCTTATGTTTTGATGATGTTTTACAACCATAATTATTGGTACTAATTGCTTATTGAGTGATAATACAGTTAATATACATATCAAGCATGTTAGTACCACAAATGGAGGATTGGATGGAATATGCGCTACAACGATGATATCCAAAGGAGGAGGAGGCATAGTGATGAAGCAACGTTCATTCAAGAACACCAAATGCAATAAAAAGCTTCATCCAACTCAAGCTATATCAAAACTCAAGAATTGTATTCTCGTGAGGATATTAGCTAGTTTTTATTTTCTCTCTAGTGCTAGAATGTAGGCAAAGAGTTATCGATTTCACTTGAAGCTATTGGGATATCACACACATGTTTTCATATTTATATTTTTGAGCGTATTTTACAAAATACTATTTTCACAAGTATGAGGACTTATTTGCAAAATTTCTTTTCCAAACAATTTGTTTTAGTATTAAAACATTTTATAAAGTTTCACAATTTTCAGAAGTCAAATGAATATTTTACAAATATATTAAGTGAGTCAAAAACCTGTTTTTTTTGAGTGTATCAGTTTGCGGTCGACCACCACGGTCGATCGTGCCTGAGTTCATTCGTCAGTGGACAACAGAGACTTTTACGGTCGACCGCCACAGTCGACCGTGAGCTCGAAATTTCCCACGGTCGACGGCAGAAGTCTCTGGACTTTTCTGCGTTTCTGGGCTGTCTCGCGGTCGACCGCGAAAAAGTCACGGTCGACCGCCGCTTAATTTAAATGGTCATTTGGTACAATTTTTCAGCGTCGATTTCACACGATCTCAGCGCAATTTTGTTTCCAGGTTTTGGGGGATTGGGTATGGGTTCAAACAGCTGTGGTTTTCTATTTAAACCTATACTCTTCTTCTTCGTCATTGTCCCAGCTCTTTCAAAATATTTCAGAGAACGTTTTTATAGAGCTCAATTTTCAAACCTGTTTCTTTCTGAGTTTTTGTGTTTCACATCCCAGCTTCAGTGTGATCTTCTCTTTGCCATAGGGACATTGTAAAGAGAGGGTTTTTACACCAATTTCTACTATTTTGAGAGCTTGATCTTGTAGAGATCAATTGTGTGGGAGTATGATCTAGTAAGATCAACTGTGTAGTGTGAGATCGTGAGGTGATCGCTGTGTAGAAGAAGTTTCGGCTTCCAAACCGAGTTGTGTAGTGGATTTCTCCTCGAGAGTGGGGAGTGGGGACGTAGGTCAGCGGACCGAACCTCGTTAACACATCGCGTATCACAGGATAACGATTCCTTACTCTATCTCCTCTATATTGATTGCTTTTGGATATTGTGTTTTGCTTGTCTTAATTTTATTGCACAATTATAGCCTTGTGACCCTAATCACCCCCTCCTCTAGGGTCCAACAGATCCATGGGCGACCCAACAGTAAATTATAAGAAGTCTCCACATCGATCACATAACAAGTGACATCTGACTTTAAGTCTCCGAGTTGACACTTCACCCGGATTTTTCCCAATGGCCTGGATCCACTGGTATTGAATCCATAAATAATGGTTCCCATGGAGGCTAGCTTATTGGCAGGAATTCCGAGGTGGTACATCAATCGAAGTGGTATGATGCTGACAACGGAACCCGGATCAACCTGAATCCGGTTGATAACGCTTGAGCCGATATACCTTGTGAAGTATAAAGGCCTATCATGTTTCGAATTCTTGACTTGCATATCTTCTTTGGTGAAAGCAATGCAAGGAAATTTTGTAGCTGCCATATTGCAATGCTGAACCGATGACTCTGGCTCTTCAGGGGTTGGCTTAATCTAAGTGAGAAATACCTCAGAATTAGCCAATGCTTCTTACAAAGCTTCTCTGGTATCCTTTGAAAGACGTAGTAACTCGTACATCGTGATCCTTGTTGGGATATTAGCTAACTGAGCCATGACGTCGAAACGATACAGAGCATTCGAGCTTTCTGGTTTATCTCGTCCAATCGATCGATTGAAACAAGACTGCCTCGGAACTTGAACCTCTTTATGTTGGGGTTCTTTCTCCTTTTGTTTAGCTGGTTGTTGAGGTTTTTCAGCAGCTACAGAAGGAGTTGCAACTCCCCCCAGTTCTGCAAGGGTCTTAGCATTTGGGTTAGAGGTTTCAGGATACTTGTAGTGGTATTCGTTCCCACCCCTTGTAGCGAAAGATTCTTGCTCCTCCTCAGAAAGCAGTAGAGCTGGGATTTCTTCATCATTTTCCTCAGGGATCACCGAAGCTCCGAAATAAGGCTTCCCCTTGCCTTTTAACTTAGACGTGGATGTCGTCCATTGTTCATCTTTAAGCAAATCAAGATGAACCCAAAGTATTTCGCCGTTTGGTGTTGTATATGACACAAGTCCTTTCTGACGTTGTCCATGAGGGTCATCGTTGATGGTTTGCACTTTAACCTTTGATACAGGTTTGGCTTGGAACCAGGATAAGGCACCAAGCCGAAACTAATGGACACCGTGTTTGCACCAACTTTCTTCTCTTTCGTCTTTGGAGTCACGATACCAACATCGATCAATGTTTGTATTTGTTCTTTTAAGACATAGCACGCCTTGGTAGGATGATGAACCCTTCTGTGGTATGCATAATATTTTGGATCATTAGTCTTCTTTGCCTCTTCCTGGTTTGTGACCGTTGGAAGTTTAATCTTGTTGTTGTCCAAAAGGTACTTGAAGATGACCGGAACCTCATCGTCTTTAAAAGAATACTCTTTCGGGAATCTGGGCTCTGAAGCTTTAAGCTGCCTCGGGGGCTGTTGATTCTAAGGTTGTGCAAGTTGGAACGATGGTTATTGAGGTTGTTGTTGCTGCGGTTTTTGTGACGTTTGATGAGCATCCACAATAGCCGGGGACCCCCTTCCTCTGCCTCGAGGGTTTAAGTTCTATTTTTGGGGATTAGCTGGCGGCTGACCCCTTTCCAACTTCTTTCTTTTGAGAAAGCGCTCGGCTTGTTCTCCTCTCACCTTCAACCCTTTCCATGTTTTAGAAGGCACAACCCCCATAACTTCTAGCACATCTAAAGACAAGTTATTATGACCCGTCTTTCTGCTTCTCATCCAGCAAGGTGCCAATGGAGACCTCAGTGTCATCGTCAAAGAAATTAATGAGGAACAATCCTTCCATATCATCCTAGCTGGTGATACTTCCCGGCTTAAGACAGCGGTACCAATCGAAGGCGGGTCCACGAAGGGTCCCTACGAATGACCGTACCATCAAAGCTTCGTTTCCAGAGATCGCACCAAGATGGGACTTGAAATATATTAGATGTTGTGTTGGTAAGCCCCTGCCATCAAAAGGAGTAAAGTTAATTAAACTAAAATTTGGGGGATAAGGAATCAGATCCCACTCTCTCGGGTACGGGTATGAGATGCCCATTTTCTTCACTTCCTGGGTTGTCATCAGAGCATTGACTTTGCTCTCCAGATCTTGCATCTTCTTTTCCTCTTCCTCACTCTTTTTCAAATAGACTCGAGGAGGTTGAGTAGACTTAGCTAGACCGCTTCCAGAATTATCTTTATCAGAAGGAGGATCAGCAAAGATAGTTTTATCTTCCTCATGGTCGTTATCGACCTCGGTTGTATGTACATGTATGGAATTACACTGGCTAGATTCAGCCTTTTGACTCGACTCCGGTTGGTGTTGTTGAGCCTGCAAATATCGCATCTGTTGCATCATCAACTCCATCTCGGTTTTGATTTCAGCTCTAATTTCTTCGCGTTGTTTAGCTAATGCCTCCTATAGTATATGAGCTAATTGGTCTGGCGTAATTGCAAATGATTCTCTAACTCGTCCAACACTAGATACTGTATCATCCGAGGTGACTAAAAAACAGGTATATGAAAGTTCCTCGTCCGAAGATATGCATTTTCTTGTAATCTCGACGTCGGTTAGCCCTTTGTTGTACCCGTGACATCCTTTGGGAAAGACCCTGCTCAACTCTCCCTCTTGGAGAGAAATCATGATCCGGATTAACCAAATGTTGCTTTCCTCTACCGGTCATATTAATAGTGACCTCTGGGAACTCATCTTATTGAATTGCAGGTTTCTTCTTGTTGAAACGCCTCATTTTGGATTTTGACGTTTCAGCGGAAAGTCTTTGAAATACTGAGACTCTCGTCGGTTCAGTCTTGGAACAACCGCATTTTGTCAGTACTGCCTTAATAAGCCTTTCACACGCGCAATGAGACTCCGTTCCTCGGAGCAACCCTTTTTCGTGACCTATTAGTTTGATAGTACAGCTCATCATTATCATGATTCGAGCAACCTATTTTCTGCTTTTGAACCTTGTTGACATGCACAGGATGACTAGTTGTCACCTCTGGACGATCCAAGGTTGAATACTTAAATCCAGCCCCTTGCGGGCATGGATTTTTTATAGGCCCTAAACTAGAGTGAATTGGTATTTTCTCATTTTGGGCTTGTTCTGTTCTAGCAGGAGGATATTTACGACCCCCTGTGTAAGAAACCACTAAGGGTTTATTTGCTGGATTCGAGTGTTCTTTGATTGGAGCTTTGCCTCGATTATCAAGTGATAAACTGAGGAGATCCGCTGTTGTGACTTTAAATTTCGACAGGTCAGGACTGACCCAAGGCTTCACTGGTGACACAGCAGACATAGTTATAGTAGACGGACCAGGAGCGGACGTCGATAGAGTCGAAGGGATGATCTTGCGAACCTCCTTTTGGCTGCAACAAGGATCAGTGTTGCGGTTAAGAGATATGCCGCGGTAGCGGGGATTGCCGCGGTTGGAGAAAGCGCCGCGGCATGGGTTGGTGTCGCGGTCAAGATATGAACCTCCTTTCTCCAATTTTTGTGCATGTTTGATTTTGGGAATCCAAACCTTGCAGTTCTTCGGTGATTTTTCAGACACCATTTCTTTCTTCCTTTCTTGCATTCGTTGACGAAGGGTACGGGTATGAGCGGCGTTTGCACGGCGCTTTTGTATGCATTCTTTGAGGGTCGAACGAGCCTTTTTGACGAGAGTCCACTCTTCCATCATGAGTTGTGCAGAAATATGAGTGGCTTGCTATTGAGGCAACTGGTTCGCTCATTGTTTCCTCGACTTTAGGTCCGCATAGTAGCGAATCCCGTCGGTTTGTTCTAAGGCCTTAGCCAATTGACGAGCACGGTGCTGACGTTGTCTCTGACGAGCTCTCTTAGTCAATGCCGGTAAGTCTTGATTCAATGACGCCTTAACTGGTGAAGGGTCATTTGGAGTAGATATGTTGCAAGTAGAGTCCTTAGCAACGATTGGGCAAGAGTCTTCACATGTGGCCTTCACCGAAGTTAAAGACTGGAAAACCTTCCTGGAAGATGAAATCTTCCTTTACTTATGAGGCGAGGAAGATTTTGAGGATGAAGATGATAGATACTCCTCGAATTTCGCTTGATCGAACTCATATTCGATCTCTTCATTGATCACAATCTTGATCGGCTGTGACATGACGGTCTCGGCAGCGAGACCGTTGGCTCTCACTATGGTCGCCAATTTGTTTTCATCAAAAGTTAATTTTATTATGGAATTCTTTATATCTTCGGTCGATTACAGTGAATTCAAAAGAAATAGCCTTTTTATAAGACTTCTTTCACATAACAAAAAGGAAAATTATAACTTTTTTAGAAAATAACACAAAAATCGTCTATCGATCTTTGTTTTATGGGACTTTGCCTGTGCCGGGAGTGCTTTGACTCGTGGACCACCGATTCACAGATCGTGAAAGTCTTTGGTATTCTTCCTTTGTTTAGAAATAAGAATGTAAATCAGTGAATATCTTATCAAAGTAAGATGAACACTCTTCTCAAGATTAAGTCAAAGCTTAAATCTCAAGGAATCAAAAGGCTCAAGTATTCTGCACTCTATCCTTGGATCTGCTCTAAAAATGCTCCTTTTTGTAACCGCCATCCCATCACTTAAATACCATATTTTCTATGAGGTTAGTGGGCCTCTTTTTAGTTTGTAACTGTCTCCCACATTCTTTAAAAGTGAATGGCCATGTGTCTTGGCGGTTTCTGAACTCCTCAGGACTGTCTCGCGTGCGAGATAGCAAACACTGTCTGGGCATGTGAGACAGCAGACACTGTCTGCGCGTGAGAGATAGCAAACACTGTCTGGGCATCCTAGATAGCAAACACTGTCTGGGCGTGCAAGACAACAAACACTGTCTGGGCGTCCCAGACAGCAAACATTGTCTGGGCGTCCCAGACAGCAAACACTGTCTGGGCATCCCAGACAGCAAACACTATCTGGATGTGCGAGACAACAAACACTTGTTTCTTGTGTTCTTTTGATCTTTGGATGATCTCCTCTTAAGCTGTATTTGGATATCTTTCAGCATTTTTTTAACGCCTACAGACTCTAACTGAGTAGTCGCAAATGAAGAAGCGTCTGTAGCCTGTAGTTCCCTTAACTCTCGGAATTCACGCTCTAGCATGACTAAATCTGTAGTGAGAGAATCGGCCAACTCTGGGTATCCTTCCTCTCTGATCATCATCACCTGACGATCAAGGGACCGCCTGAGCTGATCAAAAGAATATCTGCAATGAAGGATCTTATTAATCATTCCGCTCACAAAAGAAGCAAAATGACCGAGGTCCACACAGAATATGACTTTACTTGGATCAGCATCTGACAACAAGGCCTTGGTGAGCTCATATGGACACGATGAAAGCTCTACAAAAAAGGATGAATAAGAAATTTTAAAATATTGCCTAGAAACTCAGAGCGAGTCGTAAAGCAGAACCTACTAACGCCACCAGAGGACCCTTCAGCTTGACACCTGGTGCTTGGGCTTGCTGATCTAACCTCGCGAATCAACAGAATGGTAGTTCCCTTAACTCTCGTAATTCACGCTCTAGCATGACTAAATCTGTAGTGAGAGAACCGGCCAACTCTGGGTATCCTTCCTCTCTGATCATCATTACCTGACGATCAAGGGACCGCCTGAGCTGATCAAAAGAATATCTGCAATGAAGGATCTTATCAATCATTCCGCTCACAAAAGAAGCAAAATGACCGAGGTCCACACGGAATATGACTTTACTTGGATCAGCATCTGACAACAAGGCCTTGGTGAGCTCATATGGACACGATGAAAGCTCTACAAAAAAGGACGAATAAGAAATTTTAAAATATTAGCTGGAAACTCAGAGCGAGTTGTAAAGCAGAACTTACTAACGCCACCAGAGGACCATTCATCTTGACACCTAGTGCTTGTCCTTGCTGATCTAACCTCGCGAATCAACGGAATGGTGGTAGGTATAATAGTGGTCGGTGTACCAGCTCCTCCAGTTGGTCTCACGGCTAGGGTAATAATACCAGTCTCTACATTACCAGCGGCTGTTGTAACCATCGGATCTGAAGGAACAATAGCCTTAAGCTGAGAAGTAGGCGCCTGAGCTGCAGCCATGGCCCTTTCTAGTGATGAAAAGCCAGAGCCCCCAGGCTAGTCAGGAGCGCCGGTGATTGTAGCTGTATCAGTTCTAGTGACTGGTCCTGCAATTAAAACTCCCCTGCGGTTATGTAAGAATTGACAAATGAATGACGGAAAAGTTGTAATAAAATTCATACTTGTAGATGAATTAGCCTCCGTGCATGATCCTACAGCCTCGTGGTAGGCTTGCTCTAATAAAATATCGTCAGATAAGCTATCATCAGCTTCGGAGGAGCTCGGAGTCAGATCGAACATGTGTCCACCTAACTCCTCGATGTCGGCATCATGAAGTGTTTCATCCTTAGCTGAACCCTCCATAATGATATCTACAGAAAGTAGAAGTTAGGTAGAAGAAGGAAAAGCTAGAACTAACAATGAGTAAAGATCATACTTACCTTCTGTGGCTACAACAGTTTTCTCGATTCCGACACTTGGACCCGCTCCCTTCATTTTCTCTAAAAGAGCATAAAGTACAGAAACGATTAGGGGAGGCATGAATTCTGAAACGTTCAATTCCCATAATTTCCACTTGAATGGTGTACTACCGGTGTTAGATATACTTGGACTTAAGATCCTCGTAAGTGGATCGAGCTCGCCGATATCATCCATAGCCTCACGTATCTACTGCACGAAGCACGAGCCTTCGAAGTGAGCAAAGTTAGGAAAGAGATGATCATATGAGAGTTCACCTTCTTCGCAACCCCCTGAGAATGCAAAAAAAAGGTTAATCCCGAAGAATTCATAAATAAAATAATCAAATGTTGCATAATGATGGAGCATTACCTTCACTGCCAGTAGGTACGTCGCCAAATGACTCTACCTCAAGGGCGCACGAATTGACATATGACTTGTGCACTATCTTCTTCCTCTTTGGGGATCGAGCCTCCTCATGAGTAGTAAGTCTTTCGTGTCTGAACTTGGCATGATACTCGACCCGTGAAGAAGCCTCAGTAGCGGATCGGGATCTCGTATGACGGAAAGGATGAGACTCTTCTTTTTCAACCGCCTCACCTGGAAGGACAACTGTCATTTTGTTAGGATATGTAAATAAGACCTCCTGCCTCGACTTCTTTGGAGTCGTCGGAGGCTTAAACAAAACAAATGGACGAGTTTGGTGTATAATCGCCAGGCTCATAAGTGATCCTGAGGAAAAGAAGGAGTCTGACACACCTGTCTCGATAGCCTCCTCATCACCGCCAGTCCTCATGTCTCCAACATCACCCGCATCTTCTTCTGAGGTCTCCTCCTCGTCATCAGTAGGAAGGACCTCATGTTCACCCTCCACTATCCGTTTGCCCTTGCCAGAAGACCTGACAGGCTTCTTCCCCCGTCTCTTCAAAATCTCATCATCCCGGACGATCCTGTTAGCCATCTGAGCTTCTTCTTCCACCTCCAACTCTGTAATATGCTTTAACTTTGCGGACTCGTTGGCAGCAATGAGCCACTTGTAGTAGAGAAAGGTAAGCTGTATCTTACGCCCTACCTCAGGAAGATTGAAGGTGGCACCTGTGCAACCTGCCAAGCTCCAAAGCCACGCTTGGGCACCATCTATAAGGCCATCCTGAGTCCTTAGCTCTTGACTTGGATTCCCGATGTATAGTTGGTCATAACCAAACTGACGATCGAATCAACACGATAGGTAAGGCTCTATGTGACAGGGTTCCTTCACTCGAAGGATGAGATATCCGAGCCGAATATTCATCAACCACCAGAAGCAACCCACATCAAGGAAAGTGTGACCCATCCTCGGCCTCTCTTCATCATTCAACAGATCGTTATAATGGCTGGAGAAGCTGGGGAAGCATTTGAAGAACTCCCAGCATTTGTGGATGTGAAGCTCTCGTCTCATCTCAAGGAAGTGTTTCACTCCCCATTTCCTATCTTCTAATAGCTACAGAAGGGGAATGGAAGGATCTGCGATACTCGGCGTCAACATTAAGTCAGGGCGATGAAGGACGGAGTCATGTCATCAGATAGGTATACGAAAGCTCGACCTTGATAGTAGGAATCCCGGTTGACATCTTGCACCCTACCTGTGTGAAGCCATTAACTAAGCGCCGAAGCCCACAGTGTATATCGGCGACCATCGCCGGAAGTAGGGAAAGATCACTCCCATAAACGAGTTGGATGGCTAGAAAGAGAACCTCTATCTGTAAGGCATCGGAGAACTGGTACGGCACGATGCACTTCTTCAGCCAAATAGTGAGATATCCTGCTAGAAGAGTCATGGGTCGAATCCGCTTCTATGCATGCTACAGGAACGTCCTGAACTTAGTCCCCGCTGGAAACTTGCCCTTAATAGCAGGAATAGTGTATGATTGAGCGTCGATCTTCTCAATCAGTTTATTGATTTCTGAGGGAGTCAGAGGTTCTAACTCAGAGACTGCTTCACCAGAACCATCCTCTAGATGCTTGAACAAGTAATTGGCAAACTGCTTTAGGCTTAACTGTGGAAATTACTTCTTCTTCAGAACACTTACGCCAGCTAAAGCCATCTAAAAATGACACATGAGATCCCACAATGTGTTGTAAATGTCGGGAGAGGCTCTCTTTATTTGATTCAACTGTCAGTCGGGAGGGAAATACTCTTGATATGGATGATCACCTATAGACAATCCCGAAACCTTCTGCATCTCATGAAGAGCCAACCCTAGCTCTCAATGGTGAGTCAAAAAGGTGTTAGTGTTAGGATTAAAGCTCCAACAATGCCAGGAAATGGTATGAGCTAATCGACAATCCTTACATGCTGGCGCGTATCGGAGTATATAATCCACTATTCTTCAGCTCATCGCCCCAGCGCCCATGAACGTAACTTGTTATGTGGGTCCACCACTTCTTCATCGATGAGTGCACCCAGCCATAATACATATATCCTGACCTGGGCAACTTTCTCCATAATCTGGCAAGATGATTCCTCGTCATGTTGGTAATTATCGACATCTCATTCGGTGAGGTTATATCTTGTCCCAGAATGTCAGGACAGAGTCCACAAATAGAATTTCTATCACTAGAACCTAGGATCGTCTGATGAGTGATGAACCCACTATGGACTCGCTCATGATCATCCTTCAGACACCACGACATCTCCCACTTCACGGCCTGTGTCCCTAGACGTGCGAGTGTATATTAGCGAGGGATCGGGGCTCCTACCATCTTCATTCAGCCAATATTCATCCTCAAGAGTGAGCATAGCCGGGTCTTCAATATGATCACCAAACAAGTAATCAAGCTTCCTCAAAATTTGAGTGGAACTTGGATCCTTAGTAAGCGGGGCATCGGTAATTAGTCGTCACAGTGTACAACGATCCCCATCTCACACAAGCCGAGGAATTTCCTCGGGCCCATCTGGACGGAATTGAGGAATAGTGGCGACGAGCGGTGCATTGTCAGCAAAAGTGTAAATCTCGTTACTACCACCACTTGCCGCATGAGGCGAGAACACATCCGAGGGGAATTCGACTGTAACAAATAATGCATAGTTAGAAAAATATTTCTAAGGCAAGGTAATGAGTTGAACTCATCTCCCGGATCCACGAGATACAGTCATTATCTTGCAAATTGACGAGACGATTTCAACTGTTTCATACATAAGGGACAACATACATTGTTGCATATAACGTGATAATATACCTCACCGTACGGAATGCAATGCAACATGAAATTGCCCATTTTTCCTTAAGACGTGTTTTGATAAGACAAAACACATCTTTTAAATGTCAATCCTAGCAAATAAGGATATCAGCTCTTCTCGAATGCCATGCAAAGGAGACAAACAAGGATACAATATTCAGAATATTAATTTTGAATTTACAAAAGTGATAAAAGATCACCCCCAAATGATGAAGCTGTAGGAGCCGCTCTTTTAACATGTTGAGAGGCCGACCGACTAATATGTAGTGAAAATCGACGGTTCAGGTAAAATTTCAAATGCGAGATATTAAACCAATTTAGGAGTCCAAAATTAAAAGGAAAATTATGAATTTTGATCGAAATCCTAAAATTTGGGATTTTCCGGTTAAAGTATAGTTAAACCTACGGGATACATACATGCAAGCAACAGGTTCAGTTCTACAACCAAGTCAGAGGGTTCGACATCTACACAATATTAACGTCGGTTCATGTTCGAAGCTCAAGATCAAGGCCTTAAGAAAAAGTCCTAAAACAAGTTAGATCATGGGTTAAGGTTCTAATCTTTTCCCTCTAAACCCAAGTTTAATTTCATCCATGATTGAGGGAGGGAAATCCCAAAACCTCTCATGCTAAATTTCGGTCATCACCCTCACCATCAAAACCAAATTTTGGCCATGATTAAGGGGGAAAATCAAGACCCTCATAAAACAAGTTCATACCACATCCCATGAACTCTAGAATCAAATCACCCTCTTGAATCAAAATCAAAACATAGAGGTCATGAAGAGAAGAAGCTTACCTAAGAAGAAGCTTGAGTCCAAAAAAGAAGAAGAGCCCAAGCCTTGAACTCAAGAACCCACCAAAGAACCCTAGATCTTGAGGATGATTTTTGGCCAAGAACAAGAGGGGAAGAATATGAAAGGGTTTAGGGGTTCTGAAAAGCTTGAAATCTTTTTATAAGAAGCTTTCAAGAGTCCTTAAATAGTCGGGTTTAGAAGAGTTTGATTTGAAGAAGAGTTTGGAGGAGTTTGGGAAGAAGAACAGAGGGAAAAGAGGCTAAAATTTTTGGTCTTAAAAAACCCCCCAAAACCGGTTCTCTCTCTCCTCCTCCTCTCACGTGCACTCTCTCTCTCTCTCTCTCTCTCTCTCTCTCTCTCTCATGTCCATGTGAGACACTCTTAAGTGTCTCACACGCGAGACACGTGTGAGTGTTTCGCATGTGCGCGAGACACTCACATGTGTCTCGTGCCCAGGGAGGGGTGCACAAGTATATTTGGCAGTGTTTTTCGTCTGTTTTGACTGTTTTTAACCATTTTGATGTATTCAGGGCCCATATTCACACTCTGATGAGTATATGAGTATAAACAGCATCTCCTTGAACCTCCAACTGGTACCCAAGGTTAAACTGATTCCCAAAACCTCGAGGAGTATATGAGTCTAAACTGATTCTCCACGCTCTAACACATTAATTAATAGCTTAAACTGTGCAGACTCTAGCTAATGTATGAGTATAAACTGTGTTAATGTTGGTCAACACGTCGATATTTTCTATGAAAAAGGCTCAACTATATTCATGCCACAATTAAGGTCGACATCGGTCAATGCATCGATAATTTCACCGAAATAAGGCTCAGGAAAATTTTTAGGTCAGAGGATAATTCTGGGTAGTTCAATCATGATTCAGATACAAAATCCCGACGAAGATAACCAATTCAACATCAATTCAATGACGCGAGCTAATTCAGATATCAACACACCGGTTTCAGTTCAAGATTTTAATAGCGGTCAGATGATAAACGCAGCACTAGAAGAATTTTAGACTATTCGATAAAATATTGAATAGATTGAATGCTAAAAAAGTCAACGAATTGAAGGTTGTGCTTATCTTATTCAATGTATTTCAGACTCCTCTATAAAAGAATGAGGCTGAAACACTTTAGAAGGGGTATCTGTAGGCGGTAAAAATTACCTATAGGTTCTCGCATGCAGCTCAAGACGAAGAGAAGGTGATGAACGCCATTATCTGAGTCAAAGAGGACCATCTAATGCCGTAAAGAAGCAAGGAAGCATACGAAGCAAGTTGGGGAAGCATACGAGTCAAAGAAACACACGAAACGGTGAAACGACAGAGAAACAACACAACCAGAGATGTGTTTCGCACACAGAGTATGAAACACACTTGGGTGTTTCACACTATGTGTGAAACACACCAAAGTGTTTCGCACACATGTGCGAAACACTCATGTGTGTTTCGCACCCTTGTGAAACACACAACACTGTTTCACCCGTTCAGCCTCCCGACGATGTGTTTTTCGAGATCATACTATCTTAGGTTATATTTAAACATGGTAAAGATGTTATTAACTAAAGATAAGGCCAAATCAAGTGCACAATCAATCAAGTTGCAAGTGCACAATCAATCAAGTTATAGTATAAAGAGTTATCGATCCCACGAGGAAGGTGTATTGTAGGCGAAAATTAGAATCGGTTCTTATGTTGTGTGCGTGACAAAATAGGATTAAAGAATAAGTGTGAAAGTTATGATGAGTGAGAGTGATTGTTGTGAATATATGCAAGTAACAATAAATTAAATTTTAGAGAAGAGAAGTAAGAATCAAGGAATAGAATAACAAGCAAGAAAGAGAAAAATCAAGAAAACAAAAGATGGAGGGTTCAATTAAAGATGTGAAAAATCTAGAATTAAATCCACTAGCTAATCTCAATTATTAAATACAAATTATTCTCTTTTTGTCATATTTCAATTTAGATTTATTAAGTATAGACTATCAAACCATTTAAGGAAAGTATAACCTATCAAATTATCATCTAAATCAAAAATAAAAATCATGATAAGAACAATAATAAGATAGTAATCCTAGAATTCATAAGTATAACGTATCAAACTATTTAAGATAAGCATAGATTATCAAATTCTTCTTCTATCAATTAGTTCTCTAGTTGATTATCCTACACATGATCATTTTAAGTGTAAGAGAATATTTTGCATAAAATAAAGGAAATTAGACTAGTTTAATACAATTTTAAGATTCCTACAAGAATTAATTTCTCATCCTAAGAAATGAATTAAAGAGAATAAGAACTAATTATAACAAAAAGAAAGAAATATAAGAAAAACTATACTATAAACAAAAAATAAATCTAACTACATTGCAAAAAAGATACAAGAAAATAAATCTAGTCTACAAATTAAAGTGCAAAAAGAAATAAAAAGATAAGAAAATAAATCTACTCTACAAGACATGAATGTAAATCTAAACTAATAAGCAATAAGAAAGAAATAAAAATAAAAGAAAAGCAAACCTTCAAATTGCTCTTCATCTCCATATTCATCATCCAACAAAGAGAAGAAAAAAATTTAAAGTGGAGAATTTTTTTTATTAATTATAATAAAAGTTACAAATTTAGAAGGTCTTCTCAATTAAGAGTAACCCTCCTCTCTAAATGGAGTTACAAAATTTTTCACACCTCTAACCCCTCACTCTCTACCCCTATTTATAATAAACATCAGTGAATGAGAACCCTTGGATTAAAATCTTATTAAAAATAATAAATTTCAGCTTTTGGATTGTAACTGCCTGGCCAATGGTATCGATGCTAGCATCGATAGGCGTATCAATGCTGGTATTGATACGGGTATCGATGCTGGCATCGATGCCCCCATCGATGCTAGCATGATGTGAGGTCCTCTCCAATGTGATGTTCGCAGCTCCTCTTGTATTTGGGCTTGGGCTTTTGGACTTTGGCATTTTTTTCTTCTTGGCTTTGGCTTTAGCATTTTTTTCTTTTTAGCTTTGGGCTTTTGGACAATTTGGCATTTCTTTTTTTTTGGCTTTGGCATTTCTTCATTAAATCAAGGGGCCTTTTGTTAAGAGATGAGATTTTTGGGATTTATTCTTCATTAACCTGCATTTAAAGATAAAAATAATTATTAGTGGCATATTTATTCATATAAAATAGATAATGAGGATATAAAATTATAATAAAATATGATTATTAAATACCCCCATACCTAAACATTTGCTAGTCCTCTAGCAAGGAAATAAAAAGAAAATCTTAACTCACTTTTGCAGTAATCACGGTTGTATTTAGCGCATACAACAAGCCTTTAAATCCCTAGGTTACCCTAGTGGATGAGTTGTAGTCTCGTGAGGGTTTGTAGTGAATATACCCACAAAATTCGGTTAACTTGCCAAGTTAAAGAAGTCAGTAAATACCTAAAATTACTTGATAAATTTAGATAATCTAATTGAAGCTAATTACTACTCAAGAAAACATTTTTATATATAACTCCAAAGTAAATCTATTAGAAAATCTTTTTCATTATAACAATACAAAACCAAGTCAAATCTTAGAGATTTAATTTAAAAGTTTTGAAAAGAACATGCTAACTCTTTGTTTTAAATAACTTTCAAGTCTCTTGATCAAAAAATATTTTTCAAGACCATATATA
>BQKN01063785.1:174479-192943 GCA_022839385.1 Asparagus kiusianus | reverse complement strand
TAACTCTATCAATTTGGTAAGTGACGATATTTTTATAATTTTTTTTAGAAAAGGAAAAATATGACAAAAATGCAACAAAAAAATGTAAAACAAAGAAAAAAATAACTAATTCCCACCCCCACACCTAAACTTTGCATTGTCCTCAATGCAAACTCTATGACGCACAAAGTAAAGCAGATAAAAATTAAAGAACTTATATTTGTTCGGTCGACCAAGAATAATGATGATAAAGATCTGTAATTACTGTTAGTATAAGGATGAAGAAATTAAATAAGACAAAATTGTAATTATTCTCTTATTATTACTATTATTATTATTATATTTTTTACAGATAATATGGTTCATGAAGAACCAACATCTCCTCCTCTCCGAGTATAGAAAATTCTAAAAATGATTTTAGACGTTGACTATTTATTTTAAAAATGTCACCATTTTTAAGATTTTCTATCTCGACAGCCCATGTGAAAAAACTTGTTTGACAATAAATGGACATGTCCATCTTAATCTTAATTTTCCAGGAAAAAGATGTAATTTTGAATTGTAGAGAAAAACTTTTTGTCCTGGAGAGAAATTTTTTCGTAAAATTGATTTGTCATGAAAGATTTTGGTTTTCTCTTTATAAATTTTTGAGTTTATGTATGCATCATTTCGAATTTCTTCCAACTCATTTATTTGGAGCAAACTATTTTTACCTGCTGAGTCTGAGTCAAAATTCAACTGTTTGATAGCCCACATTGCTCAGTGTTCTAACTCTACTGGTAGATGACAAGCTTTTCCAAACACGAGCCTGTATGGTGATATCCCTAAATTTTACTTGAATGCTGTCCGATATACCCACAGAGCATCACACAATTTTATAGACCAATCTTTTCTGTTATGATTAACTATTTTTTCTAAGATTTATTTGATCTGCCTATTTGTGACCTCTACTTGACCACTGGTTTGAGGGTGATAAGGAGTTGATAATTTGTGTGTGATTGAATATTTCCTCATTAAAGCCTCAAAAGAATGGTTACAGAAGTGTGTACCGTTGTCACTGATGATCGCTCGGGGTACTCCAAACCATGCAAAAATAGTCTCTTTCAAAAACTTGACAACGACCTTGTTGTCATCAGTTTTGCAAGCTATCGCCTCAACCCATTTTGACATGTATTCAACAGCTACTAGAATGTAAACATTTCCAAAGAAATTTGGAAATAGACCCATAAAATCGATACCCCACAAATCAAAGCGTTTAACAGATAAGATGGGTTGTAAGGGCATCATATTTCTTCTAGTGATTTTTTCTAAAAGCTGACAGCGGTTACAAGTTTTGCAAAACTCATATGCATCCTTGAAAAGAGTGGGCTAGTATAGCCCATATTGGAGAATTTTTTCAGTTGTTTTACTTAGGCCAAAGTGGCCCCCACATGCTTGCTCATGACAAAAGGATCAAACACTCCTAGTTTCTTCAGTGGGAACACACCTCCTAAAGATCTAATCAGAACAGTATTTGAACAGATATAGATCATCCCAGTAAAAGTATTTTACTTGGAAGAGAAAACAAGATCTATCCTGTTTAGACCAATGAGAAGGGATCTGTTTCATGACTATGTAATTCATAATATCGGCAAACCATGGAACAGATTAGACTTGTAGGAGTTGTTCATCTAGGAAATGTTCGTTGATCGGGACGGTTGATGTTGGTGCATTCAGGAGTCGAGAGAGGTGATCTGCTACGGGGTTCTCTGTTCCCTTTCTGTCAAGAATTTGAATGTCAAACTCTTGAAGTAGGAGAATTCACCTAATGAGCCGTGCTTTAGCATCATTTTTGGTCAAAAGATACTTTAGTGCGGCATGATCTGTGAAAACTTTGGTTAAAGAACTGATGAGATAGGACCTGAATTTTTCTAAAACAAAGACTACAACTAAAAACTCTTTTTTCTGTGACAAAGTAATTTTACTAGGCATCGTTCAGAGTTCTACTGGCGTAGTAGATCACATACGGTTTTCCATCAAACCGTTATCCTAAAACAGTACCAGTCACAGAATCAGATGCATCACACATCAGTTCGAAGGGTAAGGTTCAGTCCAATGCATGAATGATAGGAGCTGTGGTCAGCTCTTTTTTTAGATATTCAAAAGCTTTGAGGCAGTCGGGAGAGAAAACAAATGATGTATCCTTAGCTAAGAGATTGGTCAAGGGTCTAGCAATTTTGCTGAAATCCTTGATGAAACTTCGGTAAAAACTAGCATGACTAAGAAAAGATCTGACATCTTTGATAGTTTTAGGAGGAGGAAGGTTGGAAATGAGATCTACCTTAGCTTTGTCTTCTTCGATTCCCCTGTTAGAAACTACATGTCCTAAGATAATGCCCTATTTGACCATGAAGTGACATTTTTCCTAATTGAGAGTCAGGTTTTTCTCGCTACACCATTCTAGGACCAGTTTAAAATAATGCAAAATTGGGAAAATGTGTCACCAAAAATGAAAAAGTCATCCATGAAAATTTCTAAAAATCTCTCTACCATGTCAAAAAAATACTGATCATGCAACATTGGAAAGTGGCAGGTGCGTTACACAGCCCAAAAGGCATGCACCGGTATGCGAATGTTCCATACAGTCAAGTGAAGGTAGTTTTCTCTTGATCTTCTGGAGCGATAAGGATTTGATTGTAACCTGAATATCCATCTAGGAAACAATAGAACTCGTGTCATGCTAAGCGCTCTAATATTTAGTCAATGAAAGGAAGAGGAAAGTGATCTTTCCGAGTGGCTAAGTTGAGTTTTCTGTAGTCAATGCAAACTCGCCATCCAGTTTGGATTCGATTGGAAATCAGCTCATTAGCCTCATTTTGGATCACGATGATCCCGGATTTCTTTAGAACAACTTGGACCGGACTCACCCATGAACTATCAGAAATGAGATAAATGATCCCATGATCGAGACATTTCAGAATGTCTTTCCTAACAGCTTCTTTCATCACTGGGTTTAACCTACGTTGAGGATCTCTAGTAGGCTTGGCGTCATCTATCAAATGGATTCAGTGTTGAACAATGGTTGGACTAATCCCTTTGATATCAGCCATGGCTTCCCTATTCTCTCTTAAAACATCTAAGAGAGCTTCCTTTTGACTGGTAGTTAAGTCAAAAGAAATGATGATTGGTAAAGACTCGTTCTCTCCTAAGTAGGCATACTCTAGATTTTTAGGTAGAGGTTTGAGCTCTAACTTAGGGGGTTCCTCCACAGATGGGCAAAGCTGGACTCGAGGTTCTATCTCCAAAGGTTCTCGTTGCTAGCCAACAATAGAAACATGATTGACCAGCGAATCGAACTCTAGTTCGTCATCAGAAGACTCCACAAATATTAAGTCAGATGCACTTGAATCTGACTCACACTCTCCCTCTTGTTGCTCACTGGATATTCTCTGAATGAAATTCACTTCCATGGGTTGATCAGATGGATCACTAGCCAGCCTTCCTAAGTTGAATATATTAAGGTCAACAGTCATATTCCCAAAAGATAGTTTCATCTGACCCGTCCTACAATTAATCGAAACGTTTGAGATAGCTAAAAACGGTCTTCCTAGAATGACTGGGATTTGACTTTTGAGATTAGAAACGGGTTGCGTTTCCAAGATAATAAAATCAACAGGAAAATGAACTCTCCAACCTTGATCAAAACATCCTCTACATCTCCCTTAGGAATTTTCACGGATCTATCAGCTTTGTAGAGTGCATCTTATCGGTTTAAGTTCTCCTACACCTAGCTGTTGATAGACTGAATAAGGAAGGAGGTTGACACTGGCTCCTAAGTCTAGAAGTGCCTTATCAATGTGAGTGTTACCTATGACGCATGGAATTGTGGGACAACCAGGGTTCTTATATTTTAACAGCATGGGTTTCAAAAAAAATTTTACTGAGGTTGGCAGCTAAGAAGACTTTCTTGGGGACATTGGTGGTTCTTTTCTTAGTGCATAAATCTTTTAAGAACTTTACATAAGAGGGGATTTGTTCAATTGCGTCTAAAAGTGGGATATTGATCTTGACCTGTTTAAAAGTTTCTATGATTTTCTCAACCTGCGGGGATTTTTTTCTAGGTTTGAGTCTATCTGGAAAGGGGGCAACGGGCCTATACCTATCTAGATCAGGCTCAATCTCATGTTCAACGTTTTGGTCATCCGAAGGAATGTGTTGGATGGGAGAAGGGGTTTCCGGTGGCATTCTAACTTGGTTGTCTATCTATTTTCCTAATCTCAAAGTGTGAACTGCATTCACATAGGCTGGTTGGGATGAACTGGATCCATTGTCTTTAGGCTTTACAACATGTTGACTAGGGAATTTTTCTTTCTCTCTCGCTCACGGCAGTGGCTAGTTGCCCAAGTTGGGTTTCTAACCGGGCTATGACTTGAGTGTTCGAGTTGAGCACTTGGCCGGTTGTTTGCATAAAGGAATTTAGAGTGGTGGATGACTGGGTCAACATGCTGGTAGTTTGTGTAGAAGATTTGATCATAGCTTCTAAACCCTTTTCTAAGACACTCAAACATTTGTCATGATCAGAATTTGAAGGATTTGTAGGCTGGTGAGGATGAGGATGTTGGTGTTAGACCCTAGAGGGGGGGGGGTGATTATGGTCTTATGCTAATATAATTCGATTTAATGCCAATTAAAATTTATTAACAAATATGTTCTTGCAAGATGATATACAATTACTTATGAGCAAGGATATGCAATATGAACAAATGTGATATATCCTAGAAATGAGATACACTATATGATGTATGCAAGGATATATAAACTATCACAAGGGTAAACAAAATGATCATGTAACAATGGCGATATAACAATATGCAAGAATAAATGCGCCAATGTCAAACCCAAACACAAGGAAATGATCACGGAGTTCAGACCTTTCGTCCTACGTCTCCGCTCCCCACTCCCGGGGAGAATCCACTACACAACCCAGTTTGGAAGCCGAAACTTCTCTACACACTCGGTTTTCTAGCTAACCGAAAACTCTACACACTCAGTTAGCAAGTCAACCGACAACTCTCAAATCCTCACAATGTACATACACTAGCAACAACCTCAAGTGTTGGTCCTCACGTATCGCCTCCCTCAAGTGCTCGGAATTACCACCTCTCACTAGGCTACCGACGCCACTCCACTCTCTATCGATTACGTCCTCACCACACACTCCTCTCGGTGTACAAGTGTATTACAAAGTGAACCTCACAAAGGCTCAACAAATAATTATTCTCTAAACAAGGTAAGAACTCAATTAGGCACAACTCAATGTTACTATCTCTCACAACCCCAAATATATTATGAATGCAAATACAATAAGCTCAAGTGGGTGTGTGTAACAAAGAGATTAATCAAATCTAAACTCAATATAAAACTAGCTTTAATAAGATGATAATCAAACAAATAAATATGAAGCTAGAAAAAAGTTTAGAAAACTTCTCAATAGATGACAAGAGATGGAGGGAGAATAGTTGATTGCTCAAACTCCAATAGATGATCTCCTCAAGCTCTTGTGGAATTGAATTCACAAACTCAAACACCCAATTGCTTAAAAGCTTCTAAACAAACATTAAACGAACTTAAACCCTTGTTTAAAACTCTTTAACCTTATTTAAAACATTTCTTAAGTTTCCTTAGAAGTATGAGAGCATGGGGTATATATAGGCTCATGAAACAAGCCCAAAAACCAAGAAAAACACCCCCAAAACATTAAAATAAACAAAAAACATAACTAGCCGTTACTATGCAACGGTAACCTGTGCGGTCGACCGTAGAGCCTCGTCCGGTCGACCGCACTGTTCACAGCAACAAAAAAAAAATCTTTCTGGACATTTCACGGTCGACCGCGGTGACACTCGAGTGTGGTACTGTAGCACTACATATCTAGCTTTATAAAATTAATTAAAAATAGTAAATCAAGTCCAAAAATTATAAAACTATGAGGGAAGGTTCTACACATGTATAATAACATGTTAGAGAAATAATTTCTGAAAAATCATTTCCCAGATGAGAGAAATAAATGTTTGAACATAGATATATAGTTTTTGAAAATCTGCTGATATACACGATTTTGTAAAATCAATTGGGCACAGTAAAACAACTCCAAAAATGGTAAAAATTTAAGAGAAGTTTCTAAACATGTAGATAAACATGTTAGAGAAATAATTTCTTAAATATCACTTCTCATTTATGAAAACTCATCTATTTTGTAAAAAACATGCACGAACATGCACGAACATTAACTTGTTAAAACTTGATTTTTACAAAACGAATTCAAACAACTTTGAAACACTTTCAAACATTTTTAGAGACTTAATAAAAGATGTATATCATTGTTGTTAAGTCCATAAACTAAGAAAACAATATTTTCACAAAATACAATAGAATATGAAACAAGTGAATGTGATATTTGTTTCATATCTATAAAACTAAATCAAAACAACTTTACCATATGAAACCAAACATGTATATATATAAATATATATTTGTTTCATATTTAAACTTGAAAGCCAATTTTCCAAAAACTTGTGTGTATATATATAACTATATATATACAAACCAAATGCGTGTGTGTATATATGATTGAGCTTAAAGTACCAACACACATAATATAAACCTAAACTAATGTTACCCAAGCTTGATCTTGATCTTCATTGTAGCTCAACTTGGTAAACTTGGATGAAGCTTGTAATTAGATCTTTAACTTGAATTGTATAGGCTTCAACCACTATTCCACCAACCTCCATTGGATATGTTCGTTGAAGCGCAATTCCATCCATCCTCCAACACGTTGTTTGTCTAGAATAAATACGAAAACACAAACACTAGACAAACAATATTAGATGTAAATTATTTGCTAAATAACCATCAAAACAAGAAGGCTAACAGTTGGGTTGGAAAAACTGGGTTAGCTTGTTGGAAATTGTTTGGTGTGTTGAATGGAAGTGTATTTCCCCTAGGGAATTATGGGTTCGATGCGGTTATGAAGTTTTGATTTTCGGGAGAATTTTCTTGATTCCATACAAAGTTGGGATGATTTCTCCAACCTGGATTGTAGGTTGAAGAAAATGGATCATTTCTAAGGCGCTGGAATGCAGCGTTCATCCGTTCTAATGCATTGTTGTTTTCTAGGAGAGGGCATTCCTCTGAAACGTGGGTAGGAGATTGACAATTATAACATCCCAGGGCAAAAACAAGATTGATTTGACCTGGAGCTTGTTCCTTAATTTCTAAGGCTTCTAACCTCCGCAGAATTGTCACCAACTTCGCTTCAGAAGCAATGTTTGACTCCAGGGAAAGACCACTAGACTTAGATGGGGAATTGATGAAACCCTATCATCACAGTGTTCCCACTGTATTGTTTTTCGGATAGACTCTCTAGGAATTCCTAAGCTTCATCGACGTTTTTCCTCATAAAATCTCTCCGACACATCGATTCTAAAGATATTTTTAAAAATTAGTCCAATCCTTCATATATGACTTAGCATAATCGCCATTTCTTGAGATCATGATGAGGACATTGGATCAGAAGATCTTTAAATCGGTCAAAATATTTCCAGAATGGCTCCCCTGGGACAATTTTGAAGTTTTGAATATTATTCCTAAGCTTTACCATTTTATGAATTGGAAATTTTTTGTGAGAAAAACGGTGACAAATTCCTCCCAAGTTGAGATGGAATTTATCGGTAAGCTGTACAATCATTTTTTAGCTTTGTCCTTGAGAGCAAATGGAATAAATCTGAGCTTAATCACATATTTGGTTAATTCTCTCATTTTAATCATAATGCACACTTTCTCAAATTCCAAGATAAATATATATATGCATCTTCTGTTTCATTTTCAAGGAATTTGGAAAACATGTTTATGTAATACGGTCTAAACTCGAAATTTGCTCTATTTGCTTCGGGGAGCCTTATGCAAGATGGAATTACATTTCTGGTGGGGTAACACATATCCTGGAGAACCGGTTGATTTGCTATTTCTTAGATTGTTTTAACACGGATTAAACGATGAGAATTATCCCTAACCCACGTTTGCATACACCAAAACGACTTCTTTTTATAATATTTTTTTAAAAGGAAAGAAAGAAAATTAGCTTTTTTTATGAGAAGAAAAAGATAAAGAAAAATCCTAACTAAAACAAATTAAAACAATCACTTTTCAATCACTCTAATTCTAGGGTTTAGCCTAACTCAACTAGACCAGCTCCTAACCAAAAACTCCTAAAGTGAAAAGATTAAAGTTTTACCCGGGTAGTTAGCCAGGTAAGGATAGTACTAGAGGGTGATCAAAGATAAATTAAGTACCTCGTTCCTTATGGAGCGTTTTATGTAACCCCTAAACCTTGCCTTAGACACCAACTAATCCAAGAAAACTTGAACCGGTTCACTTGAGGATTTCTTGTTCCTTATTGAGCTCGAATCCTTAGGGGACAACGTCTATAGAGTTTTAGGAGGCTTGGGTTTGTGAAGTGAGAAATTAGTGATTTGTGGGCTAAGGAATGAAATCCCTTACCTTATCTTGATTAGGGGGTTTTTGCCCTTAAGAATGTTTTAAGTATGTGCCAAATCAAGTGCTATAATCATTTTGGTGAATTCCTACTAACTATATGAAATATAATCCGAGAAATTAAAAGCGACTAAAAAGGATGGTAAAAAAAAAATCTTTTTTTTAAATTAAGGTCAACAACAATCAAATGTGAGAATATAGCTCTTGTTTGAATTTATTATCTTGTTAGTTAATGTCCAAGTGTAAGGTAGATTTTATTATGGTCAACAAAATTAAAATCTTTTTTTTTAAATCCTAATTGTCTCTAATTACGAAGCTAACTAAAAAGGATGGCATTAAAAACGATAGAAAGAAGGGTTACCTAAAAGCAATTCTCCAAGTTCTTGATCTTCAATCCAAGATTTCAAGCTCCAAGCGGTTCCTTCACAAGAAAACACACAAGTTAAAGAACCAAAATAATAAAATCCTACTTAGCACCGCTCCCCGGCAACGGCGCCAAAAACTTGATGGGGCATAAATATATACCCAAAAATTGCAAGTGCATAATCAATCAAGTTATAGTATAAAGTGTTATCGATCCCACGAGGAAGGTGTATTGTAGGCAAAAATTAGAATCGGTTCTTTTATTGTGTGCGTGACAAAATAGGATTAAAGAATAAGTGTGAGAGTTATGATGAGTGAGAGTGATTGTTGTGAATATATGCAAGTAACAATAAATTGAATTTTAGAGAAGAGAAGTAAGAATCAAAGAATAGAATAACAAGCAAGAAAGAGAAAAATCAAGAAAACAAAAGATGGAGGGTTCAACTAAAGATATGAGAAATCTAGAATTGAATCCACTAGCTAATCTAAATTATTAAATACAAACTATTCTCTTTTTATCATATTTCAATTTAGATTTATTAAGTATAGACTATCAAACCATTTAAGAAAAGTATAACCTATCAAATTATCATCTAAGTCAAAAATAAAAATCATGATAAGAACAACAATAAGATAGTAATCCTAGAATTCAGAAGTATAACCTATCAAACCATTTAAGATATGTAACAACCGTAATTTTTGATACATGTTTAAATAAATTTTCTAGTATTTAAAATATTAAATTTTATTTTATTAATATTTTCCTAATTTCTAGAATTTTTTTGAGTTTCAAAATAAATAAATAAGTAAATAAATAAAATATATAGTCTTGTATTTATTATTTTTGCTAAATATTAATTTATGATTTAGTGATTTTTTTCATAATCATTTGGTCACTTATATCATCTATATTATTATTATTAATGTGATTCTGAGCATAGATTAGCATATAAATATAAATATATTTGGTTATTAATAATTTATTAATATTATTTATTAATATAATATTTATTCAGAATATTATATAAAATTTTCGTAATTATTTCCCTCCCTTAATTTTCTTCCCTTTGTATTCTTTCCATAAACTCCCCAATCAATCCCCTAATCACTCTCCATCTTTTTGATTTCCTTCCTAAACCAACCCTCCAATCACGTGCACAATCCCCTCTCTCTCTCTCTCCTCATCATTAGCTCTCTTTCTCTCTCTTCTATTATTTCTCTCTCTCCTCATTATCACAACCAACCATCACCACCGCACACATCATCTCCTTCTTCCTCTCTGTCGTCCACGAGACCCAATCCCGCCGCTGGCCACCTGAGCGCCACCTCCCCTCGTCGCCGACCTGAACGCCTGCAGCACCGCCCTCGTCCTCTTCTCCATTGCCGCCCAAACCCCCGCTTGCCGCTCCACCTCGGTCCGAACAACCACCGCCCATCCTCCCCTTCTTCTTCCTCGAGCTGACTGCTTCAACCCCATCACCACCCGCAAAATCGTTGCTGCTAGCCAGGCTGTCACCAAGCCGCCCCCTCGCGAGCCGGTCCTCCCCCATCTCCTCCGCACAGCCACCTCAAATCCGCCCAGGCCGCCTGTAGCTGCTGAGCCGCTGCCACGCTGCCGACCACCTAACTTACTGTCCACAGCCTCCTCCAGCCTGCCGAGCTCCCCGCCGTCCACAGCTCCACCTCCCCTTGTCGCCGTCGTGCTACCAACAGCAACGCCGGCCGCCATAACCACATCCAGCAGCCCCTCAACCAAGCTCCGACAGCCCCATCACCCGCCAACACCCCTGCAGCAACCCCGCCTGAGCCACCGTCCTTTGTCAGCCCTAAACCCAACGTCAACGCTGCTGCCTTCATCCAGCTCGAGTCGATGACGTCGCAGTTTAGATATACCACTCGAGCCGTCGATGCCGCCGTCCTCAGATCCGCCGTTGACTGTACCGTTCAGATCCATTGTACCGCATCCGTAGTGGCATCGCCGCCTCGTCATCAGACCCTACGGTCTCGCAGGCAAGATCCCGTTTCTCCTTGGCTTGTTATTCTATTATTTATATCCGTTATTAGTTGATTGCATAGATTAGGCTGTGATATAATTAGCTGTAGTATATTTTGAATTAATTGCGTGGGTTGTTTGGTGAATAATATTGATTTATATCATAGTTGTGTGATAAATAGTATTTTTGAAATAATGGTAATGAAGTGAAAGAAATTATTTGATCACGGAATTAATTTAGAGAATTTATAATAATTAAAAAGAATTTATTTTGAGAAAAGATTATTTTAGAATAATTATTATGAATTAAAAGAATTTATTTCGGCAGTGGAATCATTTTTGGATAATTATATTAATTAAAAGAATTTGTTCGAGAACAGAAAATTATAATAATTTAAAAGGAATTATTTTCGGCAAAAGAACTATATTTTTGATAATTATGATAATTTAAAGGAATTTATTTGTAAAAATAATTATCTATTTTGGATTTAAGTAATTTATGATTTTGTATGAATAGTTTAGAAGGCTGGATAACAAGATATTGATGAAACCGGACTGGATGTATGTTATTACTATTTACGATCATATTTCACATTTTGCATTTATTTAATGTATTTGACATGTCTGTTATGTATTATCCATGTTGTGTTTGAGAACCCTTAGTAGTTCATGACTTAGTGGCCTCGTGTGTCATGAACAGTCTTAGTGACATGTGTGAGTGTGTTGACTGAGTTTAGGTGGTGAACCCGAGTTTCAATGTGGGTTACGTTTGACTTAGAAAATACAAGAGAGTTGGGATGGGGAAGTCTATGTTCATATGATTGTATAAGGCTGTTGATGTATCTTCCAGGCTCGCGCCAGTGAATTCGTATAGTCACTGGGGTTGGTTTGTTGGGCTAAAGTGAATTCGTGTAGTCACTTTAGTTAGTGAATGTGTGTAGTCGCCCGAGTTCTGCTTGAGTTCGGACCAGACCGAAATCGGATTGCGTGTAGTCCTCGATTCGTGTAGCGGTATTAGATGCGTGTAGAGGATTTGTGAACAGTCAGTTATCCGGTGATATGAATGTTGACTCTGTGTGAGATGTGGACCAGTGACCTGTTATAGAATGGCTAGTTACATGACTTGTTGCATAAGGTGACTAGGATTCTTATGTGAGATGTAGGTCAGTTGTGTTCTTTTCATACATAGATTGGGGTTAATATTTAATGATCTACAATTTGAGACATATGGTATATACATGAGGGTTTCCTTGTTTGGATTATTTCGTTCGACGTACTACGTCTCGAGTTGTAGATTTTTAAGTATTAATTCCATCTAGTTGTATGACTTTGTGACTTGTATGATTGTTCTGATCGCTAGCTGCATGACCTCATTACCTGTTCGATTTTTGGATTCTTCCGATTATCATGTTTTAGTAGTGTTATCGCATGTCGTTTTTGTTGGATTGCCAGTTGCACATTCTTTTATCGTTTCGGTTATCGTATCATTCTCCGCTTGGGTTTTCATTCGTTCTTTTCTTTTGTGGGGTCTTGCCGTGTGCCATGCACCCTGACGTACACCTGTTTTCTTTGGTGTGCGTCAGACTTAGAGGAAGAACATGTTCAGCTTGGAGATGCGCCAGAGCCGAGTATTCTCAGCAGGAGTGTCTAGCGGACAGAGCAGAAGAAGAACCGAACTTAGTTATTTCTTTCACTTTGCTTTTATAGCAATTCCTCTCCTGCTTGATCATTGTATTTTATATTCTCCAGTATTTTATTTAGATAGTTTGTATAAGGGCTTGTTTGACCCGTATTTTATGTCTCGGATGTTATACCATTTGTGATATGATATTTCTTTATTCTGAGTTTGTCTATTATATTCTTGCTGATTATGATCGGGGACCTGTGACTTCGCATTGTATTTATTTCTAGACGCTTAGCGTATTGGATTGAGAAGAAAAAAAAGAAAAAAAAGATAGTGTAAATTTCTCCTCAATCTAATACGTTGCGGGCTTGTTCACGTTCCGATTCCCGGGTATTTTGGGAAGCGGGGCGTGACAAGATAAGCATAGATTATCTAATTCTTCTTCTATCAATTAGTTTTCTAGTTGATTATCCTAAACATGATCATTTTAAGTGTAAGAGAATATTTTGCATAAAATAAAGGAAATTAGACTAGTTTCATACAATTCTAAGATTCCTACAAGAATTAATTTCTCATCCTAAGAAATAAAAGCAAGAAATGAATTAAAGAGAATAAGAACTAATTATAAAAAAAGAAAAATAAGAAAAACTATACTATGAACAAGAAATAAATTTAACTACATTTCATAAAAGATACAAGAAAATAAATCTACTCTACAAATTAAAGTGCAAAAAGAAATAAAAAGACAAGAAAATAAATCTACTCTACAAAACATGAATGTAAATCTAAACTAATAAGCAATAAGAAAGAAATAAAAATAAAAGAAAAACAAACCTTCAAATTTCTCTTGATCTCCATATTCATCATCCAACAAAGAGAAGAAAAGAAAATTTTAAAGTGGAGAAAAATTCTTTTATTAATTGTGATAAAAGTTATAAATTTGGAAGATCTTCTCAATTAAGAGTAACCCTCCTCTCTAAATGGAGTTACAAAAATTTTCACACCTCTAACCCCTCACTCTCTACCACTGTTTATAGTAAACATCAGTGAATGAGAGCCATTGGATTGAAATCTTAGCCAAAAAAATAAATTTCAGCCTTTGGATTGTAATTATATGGCCGATGGTATCGATGCCGGCATCGATAGGCGTATCGATGCGGGCATCTATACGGGTATCGATGCTGGCATCGATACCCCCATTGATGCTGGCATCGATGTGAGGTCCTCTTCAATGTGATGTTCGCAGCTTCTCTTGTATTTGAACTTGGGCTTTTGGACTTTGGCATTTTTTTCTTCTTGGCTTTGGCTTTGGCATTTGTTTCTTTTTAGCTTTGGGCTTTTGGATAATTTGGCATTTCTTCTTTTTTGCTTTAGTATTTCTTCATTAAATCAAGGGGCCTTTGTTGAGAGATGGGATTTTTGGGATTTATTCTTTATTAACCTGTATTTAAAGATACAAACAATTATTAGTGCATATTTATTCATATAAAATAGATAATAAAGGTATAAAATTGTAATAAAATATGATTATTAGTGAGCCTAATCTCCACTCATCATGAAGCCGAGCTTTTCTTTCTTTTGTTTAACACAAGATTTTTGTAGATATTACAATGAAGGATTCAGCTGAAGATGAAACCTTTCATAACGAAGACATCGGGGAGTTAGGTGAACACCCGTTCGATTTGACGTCTAGCTCCTCCAAGGCTGACGATAGGTTGCTCGATGATATATCACCGCAGCAATCCCGTCGTGAGGGTGCATGATCAACCGTAGAGGCTGATTCATCTGCAGGTGTGAGGTTTATCCCGACGCTGTCCTTATTGGTTTGTTAATTCCTACTTAACCACACGGGAGTTTTAATTGTAGGACTAGCCACTGAAGCTGATACAGCTACACCCCGACACTTTTGATCAGCCTTAGGGTTCTGGATTTTCATCATTCGAGGTGGCCATGGCTGCAGCTCAGCCGCCTACTTCTCAGCTTAAGGCTATTGTTACTTCAGATCCGATGGTTACAGAAACCGTTGGTGTTGTAAAGACTGGTATTATTGCCCCAACCATAAGACCACCTGGAGGAGCCGGTACATCGATGACTTCTATACCCACCATCATTTTGATGATTTACAAGGTTGGATTGGCAAGGCCAATCATAGGGCATCAAGCTGAAGGGTCCTCCGCTAGCGTTAGTAAGTTCTGCTTTATGACTTGCCTTGAGATTCGAGTCAATATTTCAGAATTTCTTATCTCTCTTCTTTTCTTGTAGAGCTTCCATCATCTCCATACGAGCTCGTCATGGCTTTGTTGTCAGATACTGATCAAAGCAAAGACATATTCCACGTGGACCTTGGTCATTTCGCTTCTTTTGTGAGCGGAATGATTGATAAGATCCTTCATTGAGGATATTCTTTTGATCAGTTTAGGCTGTCTCTTAGTCGTCACGTGATGATGATCAGGGAGGAAGGATGCCCAGATTTGGCCGATTCTATCATCACGGATTTAGTCATGCTGGAACGCGAATTCTGAGAGTTGGGGGAGCTACATGCTAGAGGCACTTCTTCATATGTGGCTACTCAGTTGGAGTTCTGGCTGAAGCAGTGGCATGATGCCCGAATGTCCCTTAGGGATGAACTTCAAACACAGGAGGGTTATGTTACGCAAATGACGACGGTTCTCTCGAGGAAGGACGAGAATAGGGCTGAATTGCTGTGCTCCTTAGCCTCGGCCCACAAGAAAATAGTCGATCTCAAAGAGGCCCTGAAGTATGCCAAAGATTCTTGTGCCGTTCTCGACGGTGAATTAGCCGACATAGAATCTTCTCAAAAACAGACACTTGAGAAGCTGGAACCTACACAATAGATGTTGGACAAGCTGAGAGGTGAAGCTGCGAGGATATTAGATGCCACCGAAAACTCTGTCTGGGCTGAGCTTGAGCAGACTTATGTGAAGAAGCTTTCTATGCTGGAAATTTGGATCCTCGACCGTAAAATGTACTTGGATTGGTAGCACCACTTTTGTGTCTTCCTTTTGATTTGACTTCATTATGAAAACAAAGATTTTTGCTTAGCGTATTTCTTTTATTATGATTTTTTATCCTATCTGGAACAAATAATTATAATACTTATAGGATTTTTTCGCAAACCCTCAGGCATCAACGAATTTGATGTGCCTTTACCGATTACTGTTTGAATCGGTCTAGCATGTGAATTGTCTAAGTCCATTTTACATGTAACGTTATACTAAAAGAATAATCTTTTTTAGACTTGATGCTATGATATTGAATACATAGACTTCGTCATTTTTACGGAAAAGACTAACCGGCCACACCTATCAGGCGTAGGTTTATTTTTAATTATGGATTGAGATAAAGTCCTCCATGTGTGTGAGGCATGGATTTCTGGTGTTATTAATAACAATCTGCTATAATGTTGAATACGTTGGCTTTTATCATTTTTACAGAAAAAGGACTAACCCGCAACATGGGTTAGGCATAGATTTATCTCTAATTAGGGATCGGGATAAAGCCCCCTCATACGTGTGAGGCATAGATTTTAGCATCATTAATGATAGTCTACCGCGATGTCGAACACGTGAGATTCGTCCTTTTCGCGACAAAAGACTAACTGGCAATGCGTGTTAG
Organism: Asparagus kiusianus; assembly: GCA_022839385.1. Classification (NCBI taxonomy): domain Eukaryota; kingdom Viridiplantae; phylum Streptophyta; class Magnoliopsida; order Asparagales; family Asparagaceae; genus Asparagus; species Asparagus kiusianus. Next base: position 176,813 of record BQKN01063785.1, on the reverse strand, counting down.
GCGCAGACTTATCTCTGATTAGGGATCAAGATAATGTACCCCCAACATGGATTTTGGTGTCTTTTCCTGGTAAAAGACTAACCGGCAATGCGTATTAGGCGTAGACTTATCTCTATTTAGGGATCAAGATAAAGTCCCCAAGGCATGGATTCCGGTGTTTTTTTTTGTGGCAAAAGACTAACCAGCAACGCGTGTTAGACATAGACTTATCTCTGATTAGGGACGCGATAATATCCCCATGCGTGTAAAGCATGGATTTTAGCATTATTAATAAAAACCTGCCACGATGTCGAATACGTGGGCTTTACTATTTTTACGGGAATGCACTACCCGGTACCATGTATTAGATGCAGACTTATCTCTATTTGGGGATCGAGATAAAGTCCCCCACACATGAAAGGTATGGATTTTGAATGTTGCAAGATTATGTCTTCTCTTGGGGCGAAGACGAACCCGGTGCTGGAGAGGAAGAATTTTATATTCTATCCCCTACTTATCTTCTATTGGGGCGAAGACGAACCTGATACCAGAGCAGAAGAATTTTATATTCTATCTCCTGCTTGCCTTCTCTTAGGGGGGTTATTCATTGGTGTAATTTGTGAGATAATGGAGTAAATTTTGGAACATCAACTTTTGGTGTTATTCATTAGGATAATTAGAAGTGGTGTAACGTTTGAGGAGTTATTGGTTTGTTGGTGTAATTGGGGGACAAATACCCCACTTTCCTCCAAATTATCCCACTTATAAAAACCAATGCTCGGTTAGATATAGGTGCCCTGCAGGTAATAATTGTATATTATAACAGGACCTATATGAATATAACATCCTTGTTCAAAACAATAGTATGCTATTTTGGTTAGATTTATCTGGTATTTTTAAATACAGATAAAGTCCTTAGAATAATACTAGACTATCAGACATTTCGGATATGATCGTAATGAAGAGATCTGATTTGTCGCCAACGTAAATTCTAAAATGTTCCTAGTTGATGAAGTGTTGAAATGGGACATCATCACTTTGGTAAGACTAGTGTATACTTTTTTTCTCCTTTGGAAGGACGATGATTCATCTCTTAGATCATTGATGTGAGACATCAAGATATAGTATACAGGTGACTCATTAGTGAATGAGTTGACTGAACGACTCACTGAGAACATCTAGTTGGTAATTATACTTAACTGTCAAATAGAAGTTCTCAAGTGATATAGTACGTAGTAGTCTCATGACCTGAGGCATGAGTGCAATATCTTACATGTCAGTATAGGTGTACTTAGACTTTTACCTAACCACAGTTCTCATCGAGTTGTGCATAACGGTTCTTGTTGGGTACATCCCGAGGTATAAGTAGATATTGAGCTACCAAGATGAGATTCGTCTCTCCCAGTATAGGGGGTTGATGTCATAAGATTGTTTGATATAACTATAACCTGGAAATCCTTGGCCGAGGTAAATAAGATAAACTGATTGTCAGTTTGATCTTATAGGTTATGAGTTTAATATCTACAAACACTAATTGAGCAATTAGGGTTTGACAGTTTTCCATACCCTAGGCTTAATAGTTTGACATGGTTTGACGAAGAGACCGGACTGTACGGCATTATCACTGAGTGGTCCTGATAAATTTGTGTAAGCATCTTGCAGACATTTATCACAACTTATACCCGGGTAGTCTTCATGTGTAGCTAGCACCTCTGTTGTACTTGTGGATATGATCCACTGCCGAGTTCTTAAGTTGGCCCCTAGAGTCACACCAAGCGTGTACTTGAATCCTATGAAACACAATTTATAGAGTGATGCGTATGATTGATACGCATATATGATTTTACCGGATACACATAAACGGTTATGTATATCGATAAAATCGGAATGCTATGTGCTTAGGAAATGAATTCTAGTACTTTTCCTATAAAGTTAACTTTTAGTCAACTAGTTGACTTTTTTGTCAACAGTTGACTTTTGGTCAACTCATTGACTTTTTGGTCATATGATGACTTATTAATCAATGATTGAAAAATTATAAAATATCGTATTTATGAAATACAATATTGATTTGGTATTCTCATTTATAAAATACACTTACCATGTATAATGAGTCATGAGATGAGTCATTTAGTGGTATGGTTTGAGCACGTGGTTTATTAGCACGTGGTTTTGAAATATAATGATTCATAAGATGATTCATTGCATGACTCACTAGATTAATCATTGATATTTGATGATTCATTGCATGACTCATAGGATGAGTCATTCATGTCATGAACACATTTCACTCTATAAATATGAGCACTCTTTCTTATGGAAAGGCTAATGAAAAATTGGTTAAGTGGTTTTTTT
>BQKN01063785.1:164204-174469 GCA_022839385.1 Asparagus kiusianus | reverse complement strand
TTCTAGCAATCTTGAGTAAGAGGAAGTAGTAGGATTTTATAGTACCCTCGGGTGGATATCTTACCTTGTGTCTCAAGAAGACTCCGATTTTATCAAGCCCACTTGAAGACTTGGAGATCCACTACGAGGAGATTTACTACTACAAGGAGCAAGAGCTAAGGGTTGTTCGATCTTCCATCGAATCACGCTTCGAAAGTATGACTTTCTAACTCTTGAATGCTCTCTTTAATATAGGGATTATGTTAGATTTAATTAGGATGGTCCTATCATGTATTTCATGCTCTTTTCATGCATAGCATAATTATACATATAGTCTTCCGTTGCGTATTTTGCATGTATTTAGCATGAATTTCCTTCATGCTAAACCCACCCTCAAAATTTACCCCGCTTCTTTTGTTGGAACAAATTACCCCACTTCAATTCCACCCCACTTCGTTCCCCACCGTTCTCAAAATTATCCCATCTGAATCAGTGACGGAGCCAGCTAGGGTTATCGGAATCGACGCCACCCTCGTCTATCTCTTCTTCGGATGGCTAAGATTTGAACGCGACGGAGCTTGAAGACGATGACGACGAGCTTGAAGACGATGACGATGGAGGCTGGATCTCTGGCGGAGGTTGAACTGAATGAAGATGATGACGACGAGCTTGAAGACGACGACGATGGAGGCGGTGGTTGAACTGAATGAAGACGACGACTACGAGCTTGAAGACGATGAATTAGGGCATCATTTGATTTAGCTTGATTGATGCGTCTGGATCCCTTTGAATCGAGTAAGAATGAAGAGCAGCTCGATGAGGAAGAAGAACGAAGCACCGAAGGTGATCTATGAAGGATGGATGGTTCGTTATGGGAGGATAAATTTTATTTTTTTAATTTCTTGTTTTATTCCTCGTTTGTTATTATTTCATGAGCTCTTCTACTGAGAATTGGTGATATAATGGTCCGAGCTTTGCTAAAAATCAGCCGATTTTTTAGATGTTTTTCAATTGTAATTAATTATGCCTCATTGTAATTAATTGTGCACCAAAATTTATCTCATTATCCCATTTTACCCCACTTTATCCCACTCAAATTATCTCATTGGGTAAAATTACCCCATTAGAACAATTTAACCTAACTTGCCCTAAATTACACCAATGAGTAACCCCCCTTAGGGCGAAGATGAACTCGATACCGGAGAGGAAGAATTTTATATTCAATTTCCTACTATAAAAGAAACTCAAAGTGGAATTTTATATTCAATTACTCATTTATCGAGATAAAATTCTGACTTCGGGCCTACCTATAGAAAGGTTTTGACTGAAGAGGAATTGATGAAAGCCTTTCATTTATCGAAAGGGAATTCCGGTTTTGGTCCTAACTGTGGGAAAGTTTGAACAAAGTGGGTTTTGTGATGACCCTAACTATAGGAAGGTTTGATCACTTGATTTGAAAATGGACCTCTGTTCATGGAAGGAATCGAGAGGAGGGGATTTTGGCTTTGGTCCACACTGTAGGAAGGTTTGACCAAGAAACAGTGAGAGTGGAGATACAAATAACAATAGTAATGTTGACTTGTACAAATTACTCAATGGGGGGTTTTTGATGTTAAGTTGCAAGGACTTAACACGAAGGGGGTTTGATAATCACCATGGATTAACGGATTGAAATTTTGAGTGTTGTGTTAGGACTTTAACAATGAGAGTGTTAAAGGCTTGAACATGTCAGGAGTTTGAATGGATTTAACCATGAAGAATTTTGGTGGAACCATCATCAATTAATTTGATCAATGAAGGATATTGTAGTGGAAGATCGTGAATCATTAAGCACTCTACAATTACACCGTAGGAGTTTTGTGAGGAAAGATTGACCAGATGTAGTCATTGAGTCTCGTTTCAACAAAAGAGCGCTCCAAAAATACGGTGGGAGTGGATGAAATTGATCCTGGCGATGGAAACCAACCAAGGATTGGATGAAGGAAAGTATAAACTTTATTATCTTTCACTTCAAGAGGATCCTGGTTATCAGGAAGATGTCGATGACCGAAAAGGGTTTTGGTAGCTTGCTCCTAACTGGGTTGAAGCAGATGGGAAGTGCTTCATTCTTAAAGGACTTTAGAGTCACAATGAGAACTTTGTGAGGGAAGATTGACTCGATGAAATCATTGAATCTCATCTCGACAAAAGAGTGTTCAGAAAGTTATAGTAGGAGGGTTTTAATTATTTTGAAAATGATTAAATAGCCACAGTAGGAGGTTCTTAATCATTTTTTTTATCGTGATTAAGAATGAATTATTCAGATGACTGGTCTTCATCTTGAATAATTAGCTGATCTCGGGTTATCCTTAAGAATATAATGCATGACATTCTCCAATAACTTCCCATTAAATAGGTATCCCGAACGTACTAGGGATAATACTTTTTCAAGAACTTCTCATTTATTAACATCATGAGTTTATCATCGTCTTGGGTGATCAGGTGATATGCACCATTCGAGTAAACCATCTCTACGACGAACGGTCCTTCCCATTTAGACTGGAATTTGCCCTTCTTCTTGTAATTAAGTATCATCGGTCGGATGGCAAGAACCAAGTCTCCTTCCTTAAAACTCTATTGTCGCACTTTCTTGTCAAAGGCCCTGGAGATTCTGGCTTGGTAAAACTCAATTTGCTACTGATCTTTCAAGCACTTTTCATCTAACATCTCAAGTTCTTGAGACGTTTTTGATGTTGTTCCTCCATCGTCATCCCTGTTATGAGGGTGATGTGAAGGATGGAATTTGGATTTCCAGGGGAAGGAAGGCTTCGTACTCGTATACTAGAGAATACAGAGTTGCTTCGGTAGGCGTGCGGACTGTGATGTGATAGGCCTAGAGAGCTCCGTCCAATTTGCCATCCTAGTCTCGTTTATTAGTTCTCACGAGCTTCGATAGAATCTTAATAATTATTTTGTTGAAAGATTCAGCCAATCCATTCTCTATGGGATTGTATGTCGTCAACGAGACGTCTTGAACTACAAACTTTCCATAGAATTTGATAAAATCGTTGCTGACAACCGAGGGCCGTTATCATGCACGATTAGTCTTAAACATCGTATCGGTAGATAATATGGTGTTTAATGAATTGAACAATGTTGCTTGTATTCACTTCTTTAAGTGGAATTGCTTTGGCCCACTTTGAGAAGTAATCAGTGATTGCCAAAATAAAACAATCACCTTTGGCCAACGGTGGGAAAATAGGACCGACGATATCCATTCTCCACATCTCGAATGGCCATGATGTGGCTAAAGGGTGCAAGTGCTCTGAGGGTTGGTGCATATAATTTACGTGTATTTGACATGTATGGCACCGTCGGACGTACTCAACTACGTCCTTGACCTTGGTTGGCCAATAATATCCTATCCTTCTGAGACGATCACATAGTTTAGGACCAGGCTGGTGCGCACCACAGATTCCGTCATGTTCTTCTTTGAGAGCCTCCTTTGCCTCTTTGGTTGAAAGGCATAAGAGTAGCAAACTATCGTATGCACGATGATACAGTGTCTAGGTCGCCGTGTTATAATAGAATATTGGTACTCTTCATCAGACCAAGTCTCTTTCTTTTATGTCTTCCGATAAAATATCATGTAGGATATAATCAATAATGGGGAAATACCAGTATCGAGGCTAGAGTTCAATTCTAGCCGAGTGTGCCTCTTTGATGTCCAAAGTGCAGTTCGGTATGAAGAGTTGGTGGGTTCTCATTGTGACGCATTGTTCTGTCTCGGGAGGTTGTTCCAGAGATACCGCTAATGCTGCCAGTATAATTGTATATGTGTTCTAGAGACGTAGAATGTACTCGATGAAGAATTCTTCAAACGAGTCTGCTATCTCGATGGCCGTCTGGTGGTACGGGATTAGGTCTTGGTTCCTGACTTCGTACTCTCCTCGAACCTGGTTGAGTATCAGTTGAGAATCACCAACAGCTTCAAGATACTCGACCCCCGGCTCTTTGGTGAAACTGAGTCCAATAAGAAACACGTTGTATTTAGCAACATTATTGGAACACTGTTCGATCAGTGAATAGGCTCAAGACATTACATATTTCTTTAGGGAAATTAGGACAACTCCGACTCCTGAGGATATTTTGGAGTATCTGGGAGCACTTGCCACATTGGTTTCCCGAGAAGCACTATCGAAGTACAATTGCCACACCTGCTGATGAGAGGTAGTATTAACTTTGTGAGTTTCATCTAGCAAATCTTCATAAAATTCGGTTGTATCCTTTGTAGGGTTAACCGCTAGAAGATCACAAATTACTTGTTCTTTGACCGACTTTTGTTACTTGAAGTGCAAGTCGTATTAGGACAAGAGCAGGGTCCATCTTGCTAACTGCTAATTCATGGAAGCTGGTTGCGTCATGAATACTCGAACTGGGTTAACATTGGAGATAATGTAGATCGTCTGTCCAACCAGGTAGTGTTGCATTTTCTGAATTGTGAATACTAGGACAAGACACTCCTTCTCAATCATCAGATATCAAGATTCTCCACCTACCAGAGTCCGACTCAGGTAATATATTACCTGTTCTTGACTGTTGTCATCGTCTTGTGCGAGTAAAGCACTTAACGAGTGGTTCGTCACCTTGACATAAATCTAGAACAGTTTCCCTGACTTCGGTGTAACGAGAACGGGAGAATTTGACAGATATGCTTTGATATCCTCGAATACCTTCTGACAAGCATCATCCCAAATAAACGACATGCCCTTCTTCATGAGCTTGAAGAATAGTTGGCATTTTCCGGAGAGGTTCGAGATGAACCGCTAGATGTAAGCTAGTCACCCATATAATCCTCTGAGTTCTTTGAGATTTTTTGAGGGTTGCATTTCGTGTATCGCCTTTACTTTATCGGGATCAATGTGGATACCCTTCATGGTGATGTCGAATCCGAGGAACTTGCCACTGGACATTCCGAGGAAGGACTTGGTAGAGTTCATCTTCAATTGGTGACTCTATATATGATGGATCATCGTCTTCAAGTCTTTAATGTGGTCATCTTTGTTGCGGCTTTTCACGACCAAGTCATCAACATAGCACTCAACGAAACCTTCTTTGTTGTTGCTTGACATGTTTAACATACGGTTTTATATTAAGATGGCACATCGTTATGTTTGCGTCAAGTCCTGGCATGTCTTTGTAATTCCAGGCAACGATGTTGATGTACTCCCCGATGAGGGCAACCAACTCTTCTTTCTCCTCTGGTGGAAGGCTATCACTAACGAATGTGGGCTTCGGATTCGCTTCGTCGCTCATGTTCACGTGGACTACTTTGTCTTCGGTGTGAGGTTCTCTTTGTTTGAATCTATCGCCATATTGGATATTGAGGTGGTGGATCCAGGAATCTTCCCAAGTTAGCAATTGATCGTCCTCCTCCATTATGGCGGGATCGGTCATGGCCATATTCGACATCAGGCATTTGAACATTTCTCCAAGGCTGACGTCGGAGTCCCAACCTGAAGAATCTGATGAGTATCCACCTTAATTTCGATTATCCAATTAGTCGGTGACTTGCCAGCTGTACTCATTATTAGATGAAGAGACATAGCCAAGTCCACTTCTATAACCATAGTAATTATCAGGCTTTCCTTTTAGTATGTCGGTCGGGCGGCGTGGAACTCGAGGACCTTGACAAAAGCAAAGACCTTCTTTGAGCCCGAAGTTATATCCCCATTTCTTCATGAAGTTACGCGTTTGTGGGCTATATATGAATAAATGAGGACCAGATTTTTCACCATCACTATTCTCTCTCAGCAAGTTGTCTGGTAGTGGAGATATCTCCTCTTTACCGTAGATTACCTCCTTTTCACCCTCCGCCTTGGTAGGAATGACAAGGGTTGTTCCGAATAAGCCCTGGATACGCTTCCTTGTCACGCAAGACGATCGAAGCGGTATACAAAAGTTAGGGTTATCGTATAACCCCTTCATTACCTCATCGAGACAAGGCGAGCACTCTAAATCGTCATTTATTTCCACTTCAGCAAGTTGTCAATTACAACTATCATCTGATGATTCTCTACTGTCAAGATTGATTACAAATGGTACAATATCATTGAGTATGAAACCTCCGTCGTAATCAAGCCCAGCTTTGATATCAGCTTCTTGTCCGATGTCTGTGTTTTGGGCTAATGGTTCAGTATCGAATTCAGTACCATAAAGAAGGGAGTCGGTGAAATAATTTTCCAACCCCTTAAACGGCTGCTTATTCGCGACCACCATCTTGACCTCATTATTGGTGTCTACATATTTTAGATACTGATGGAGGGTAGAAGGGACTATAACGTTATTATGGATCTAAGGTCGACCCAATAGTAAGTTATAGGAGGTCTCTACGTCAATCACATAGCATGTGACTTCAGACCTCAAATCTCCAAGTTGGCACTTCACTCGGATTTTACCTAATGGCCTAGACCCACTAGTGTTGAATCCATAGATAACAGTGCATATGGACGCCAGCTTACTGGTAGGGATGCCAAGATTATACATCAAACAGAGTGGCATGATGCTAATAGCGGAACCCGGATCAAATTGGATCCGGTTGATAATGTTGGAGCCGATGGATCCAGTGAAATACAAAGGCCTGTCATACTTTGATTTCCTTGTTTGCATGTCCTATTTGGTGAAAGTGATGCAAGGGAACTATTTGGCTGTGAGGTTGTAGTACTGACTTGACGGCTCCGGCTGTTCGGGGGTTGGCTTGATCTGAGTGAGGAAAACATCAAAATCAACCAAAGCTTCTTGTAAAGCCTCCCTGGTGTTTTTGGACAGACGCAATAATGAATGACTATAAATCAATAAAAAGTATACATCATAAATATAATAATCTACGTGAATACACTATAATGAAAAAGAGAATAGTAAATATAAAAATAATGAGAAAGTAAAACACAACACAAGTAAACGAAAATAATGAATAGAGAATGAGCAACAACTAATAACACAATAAAAGATATAAATATCTAAAAATACCATAAAATAAATATTGAAAAATAACACGCATATACAATGTATATTATTAAAATAACAAAACAATACATATCGAAAACGAAGCAAACAAACAACAAATATGCAAATACACTATAAACAAACCATGAATAAATACTATACACACCCACAAAATCATATTAGAATTATCGCTTACATTAATTATAAAAGGATAATAATTAATGTAACAAAATAACTATATATTTAGTAACTCAAATCTATACTTAACAATATAAATAATGCTTGAATATCAAAATAGAAATACGTCTCTCTTGGAAATAACGAAACTAATATGAACATACTAAAACAATCTAACAAGACAAGACTAACTGATAAAAACTATATACTAAAAATGTAAATGATAAGAATAAATAAAAATAAACATGTCTCCTCAACCTAATATGCTAAGCGTCTAGAAATAAATATAATGCGAAGTTATAGGTCCCCGATCACAGTTAACAAGAATATAATGAATAACACAAAATAAAATAATACATATCATAAATTAATATCATCCGAGACATAATATTCGGATCAAACATGCCCTTATACATAACTGAACAAATGAATACTGAAGAAATGTAAAATACATTGTTCAACTGTAATAGAAAGGAAAAATACTACAAGAACAACTAAGATCATCAACTAAGAAGAGATAACTGCTCGGTCTATTCTTCAACTCTATCTACAAGGCATTCCTGCTGAGAATCCTCTAGCTCCTGGCGATCTTCCAGCTGAACCTGTTCTTCTTCTAAGTCTAACGTACACCAGAGAAAACAGGTGTATGTCAGCGTGCATGGCACACGGCAATACCCCACAAAACAAAAAGAACGAACGAAAACCCAAGTGAAAAACGATACGATAACAGAAATAACAAAAGAACGTGCAACTAAAAATCAACAAAATCAACATGCAAATTCACTACCAAAACATGATAATCATAATAATCCATAAATCAATCAACTAACGAAGTTATGCGGCTAGCAATCAGAATAATCATCCAAGTGACGAAAACATACTACTAGCCATCCTATCACAACTCACTGGTCCACATCTAAACAAAACTAATAAAGTCCACCATAAAACACATAAGCATATTATTCTTGTTTTACATGTTATTTGAATTGGGGAAGAATATTTTCATGTATATAATCGGGTCCCCGTAAACCTGTCCGGGGACCGCCTTCAAGTCAACTATCGGCCCTCTGGCCCATGTATACAACACTCACGATATCACAATAACAGGAAAGCGTTGTGTCCGTTTATATGCATGCTATATTCTCCGTCTGATTCCCCTTTATAACCCTATTGTTGTCAAATTAATTTAAATGACCGTACATGAAATATTGTGCACTAGCCATGGAGTTACTGTGGAACGACTTCTGTAAAACTATGAAAATAATCGTTACCCATAACACGTCTGATCAAGAGTGCATCATCTAGTCGATGCTATAATAGTAATAGTTAAGGAAATCTCATACTGGGATATCGATATCAGAACTCGGGACTCCTCACATCGGGATATCGATGTCGAGTGAGTATAGTCATACTTTGAAGCACACTTATAAATTATACTTTTAACAGAAATCGTCTTCATTTACAGTCTCTCCTATTGGATAACAACTAGGTGATAAAATAACAAGCTTCCACACAGCTATTCATGTCAAGCAATCCCACACAGGTAATCACAATATACACTATAGCTAATCATATTATAGTATCGAACAAGTTAAATACTGTGTGTATAAATAAGAGTGTTAAAATGTCGGTATCAATGTAATATGTGCCAAACACATGTAACATTCGTATATTATAATATAATAAAATAATATATATTATTATAATAAATCAATTAATCCTTTTAATTCTAAACTAATCTTTTCAAATCATTAATTTATTAATTCAAAATAATCATTTACAAAATAAAATCCTTAAATTATTTCTCATAATAATTATTCAAAAATATTCTTTTTCCAAATTAATTCTTTTAAAATTGTTTCTCATTATATTAATAACTAGTTTTAAAATCATAAACTTATTTATTTAAAATAAATCTTTTTATAAACTAATTTTTTTAATTATAATACATCTAAAATAATTATTTTCTCAAAATAACTTCTTTTAAATTATTTATTATTTTAATAACTTAAAATAATTCCTTTTCAAGATAAATCCTTTTTCAAAATAATTTATTTATTCCTTGTTAATCATTTAAAAATAATTTTTTTTTCAAATTAAATTCTTTAAAAATATTTATTATTATTATTCTAAAATGATTCTTTTTCTCAAAATAAATTCTTTTAAAAAATATTATAAACTCACCTTAAATGATTTCGTTATCAAAATAAATTCTTTTAATTTATTATAATTATTCGAAAATACTATTTATCACAGAACTATGATTTAAATCAATATCATTCTCCAAACAAACCACGTAAATAATTATATTACAACTAATCCACACATATAACTAATAATTGTTGAAATAACAAGGAGAGATGGGATCTTATATTGGGGTGCTATCGAACGTATCGACACTGTCGTGTGAGTCAGCGGCTGAGGCGATGGCGAAAGTCGGTGTTGGGGCACTAGCGTGGACTATCGGCATGCGGATCTAGGATGTAGGGGTCGGACGTGAGGCTGTAGGGGCTGGTCGTCGGAGCTCGGGGCTGAGGGATCTGGCGGCACGCTACTTTGGGAAGGGGGAGGAGCCGAAGTTGAGGGGGAAACTCACGGATCTAGAGGAGATGTCGAGGGCAGTGGGGTGCGAGTCGACGGCGGGCCTGGCTGGAGCTCGAGGGGAGGATGGTCTGGAGATGGAGGAGAGTTTGACTGGTTGACGTGGGCTGTGGGGAGGAGAGCTCGAGGCGACGGGGCGGCTTAGGGCTGTCAGACGCTAATGGCGAGCTCCAAAGGCGGATCTGGAGTGAGGAGAGCGGGGAGGGTGCGGGTGGCGGCTCAGGCGGTGGGCTGCAACTTCAAGGGAGAGAGGGGAGGTCGACGGGGAGGGCAGAGGAGGTCGGCATGGTGTTGGCCGACGAGGTGGGGCGGGGGTGGTGATGGCGGTGAGGGAGGCCGAGGGAGTATCGTGGCAGGGTCGAAGGTCGGCTGAGGGCGATGTCGGGGAGAGAGGGGAGCGGTCGCGGGGGTTTGAGACGGGGTGTCGTGCTCGCGGTTGAAGAAGGGGACTGGCGGCGGTGTTTTTAGGGAAGAAGAAATAGGAGAAAGAAAGAAAACAACTTATAAAACATATATATATATAT
>BQKN01063785.1:132468-163804 GCA_022839385.1 Asparagus kiusianus | reverse complement strand
ATATATATATATATATATATATATATAGAAAAATTTAGGGTTTTGAAAAATAATTAATAATAATAATAATCATGAAAAAAATTAATTAATTACGTGAAAATTATCTATACTTCAAAATGTACGAGTTGTAGTATTACAACCGTAATACGCAACATTAGAAATAATACAAGAAATTACATAATTAAACAAGAATAATTAATAAAAAAAAATATAATTACTTATACTTAAAATTAAATAATTATAGGATAATTACCTACGTGATAAAACATACCAGTTGTGCTAATACGACAGTTGATACGTAATAATAAAAATAATACAACTAATTATACAAATAATACATAATTAATAATACAACGTATTATACGAAATAATACGTAATAGTAACAATAATACAACGTATTATTTGAAATAGTATGTAATAGTATCGATAATACAACAGATTAATTTTAGAAATTTTCACCACACGAAATTAATTTATAAATATTAAAATAATTTAAATAAATATAAAACTTAGATTTTCAATCATAGAAAATTGTAGAAAATCAAAAAAATACAAATACTCTTTTAAAATTGTAATTAAATATTTTAAAATACCAAAAATTTATTTTAACTAGTATCAAAAATTCACGGTCCTTACACAACTTGATCTTGTTGTTCTTCAGAAGATATTTGAATATACCGGGAACCTCATCTTTCTTAAAAGAATATTATTTTAGGAATTTTGGTTCTTCGGTCTTTTGTTGTCTTTGAGATCTCTGTTGCTACTGAAATGGTGATTGCTACGGTGCTTGTAGTTGGAACATTTGATTTACATCTACCATGGTTACTAGCGCCTTCCCTCTACCACGAGGAAAAAAGTTTTGCTTTGGAGGATGTGTCGTCGGTTGGCCTCTTTCTGTCTTCTTCCTTTTAAGGAATTGTTCGGTTTGTTCGCTACGCACCTTTAACTCTTTCCAAGTTTTTGATGGTGTCACTCCCATGGCTTCCAGCACATCCAAGATGCCACTCCCATGACTTCCATCACATCCAAGGAGAGATTATTATGACACGTCTGGAGGATGAACTCCTCTATGATCGGATCTCGATAATTCATTGCCTTATTCCAGAAGCGTTTGACGAAGTTATTAACCAACTCTTCGTCTTTTTGCTTCTCATAAAAAAGCATTCTGATCAACACTTCAGTGTCATCATCGAAGAAGTTGGTGACAAATAGACTTTCCATGTCATTCCAGCTATGGACACTTCCCAGCTTGAGATGACAGTACAAATCAAAGGTGGCCCCACGAAGAGTCCTAACGAATGACCGGACCATCAGAGGTTCATTGTCAGAGATCACGCCAAGGTGAGACTTGAAATAGATCAGGTGCTGAGTGGGTGATCCTCTCCCATTGAACGGAGTGAAGTTAATTAGATTGAACCTTGTCAGATATGGAATTGACTCCTACTCTCTCGGGTATGGACATGAGATGCCGATCTTCTTCACCTCTTGAGCAGACATCAAGGCATTGATTTTGCTCTCGGGGTCCTTCATCTTCTTATCTTCACCCGTATTTTTCTTTAGTGGTTGTTGAGGAGGTTGAGCAGGCTCAACTGGACCACCCCCAGTGTTATTGTTGTTGGGGGAGTATCAACATTGATATTTTCATCCACTTCCGAGTCGTTGTCTACTTCATTAGTAGTGTTGCGACGACTGGATTCACCTTATTGATTTGATAAGACTTGAAACTGTTGGTAATCTAACTCCCTCATCCGTTGCACGATCAACTCCATTTCAGCTTTAAATTCTTCTTTCTGATTGGCCAAGGCTTGTTGAAGTAGTTAAGCCATTTGTTCGGTAGTGACCATGAATGCCTCTCAAGCTCGTCTTGTGCTAGATAATGTATTGTTAAAAGCAATCGCAGAGCAAGCGTCTAACGCTTCATCATCTGAGGATTATCCTCTATTCGGTCTCGGTCTGATAGTTCCTGACCGTAGCCAAGTGAGACGTTGGGATGCCCCTAAAAAAGGATGAGGACCGGAACGCCGTGTTAACTTTCCCTTATCAGTCATGTTAATCATGACAACTGGGAGTTCGTCATCTTGACCGATTGATCTTCTCCTACAGAAGCGTCTTGATTTAAATTTGAACACTTCGGTAGAGATTCTTTCGAATATTGAGACCCTTCGTAGAGCGGTCTTAGGGTAGCTACACTCTAATAATACTGTCTGTGGAGCAATCCCTATATATCTTTTTGTTTGTTATACTCACCTATGCTTATTTGTAGGGGAGCTTTCTCTCTCTTTATTCTTTTGTTTTTCCCTTTTTGATGTTGTCAAAGGGGGAGAAATATTATGAGTATAGCCTTTCTTATTTATATGCATGATATATTCTAATTTATATATTCATTTTTTTCATGCATATATATCTCTTTTGTAAATTGTTTGTCATCATCAAAAAGGGGGAGATTATTGGTCTTCTTATTTTGATGATGTTTAACAAACAATTTACGACTAATGTTGTTTGTCTAGTATTTGTGGGTTTCTATTTATTGTAGACAAACAACATGTTGGAGGTTGGATGGAATTACTCCATAATGATCATATCAAATAGAGGTTGGCGGAAATAGTAGAGTGGAGCAATGCAATTCAAGTTGAAGATCAAAGTTCATGCTTCATTGGCAAGATTACCAAGTTGAGCTCATTGAAGACCTTCATCTAGCTTAGGTAATTTAGTTTAGGTTTTATACTTGTGTGTAGATACTTTAAGCTTATATATACACACACACGTATATAATTTTTATATATAGTTATATATATATACACACATTTTGGTTTTATCCACAAATAAATTCTAAAAAAATGTTTATACATGTGGATAAGTTGTTTTGGTATTATAGATATAAAATAAGAATTTTATTTATACATATCTCATATGTTTTATATTCTATTGTATTTTCAAAAGTATTATGTTTTTAGTTTATATACTTAACATTCACTATATACATCTTTTATTAAGTCTATAAAATCATTTTGTAAAGTTTCAAAACATGATTTAGCTAAAATATCAAAAACATGTGTTTTGTATTTTTATGTTTTGGACTAGTTTTGAAAAATAATAATATTTTACTACTGGGAAGTGCAATTCTAAAAATTTCTTTTGTTATATGTTTATTATCATATCTACAATCATTTCTCAAAGTTTTATATTTTTTAAATTTATTTGATATTTTAAACCCTATTTTAAGTTGACATATACTGTTTAAAATAGGCTGTGTGCATGTCTTGAGTCGACTCATGAACAGTGTTGAGTCGACTCATAAACTGTTGTGTAGTTTATATTTTGTTTATGATGAGTCGACTCATAACATCATGAGTCAACCTAGACAGGTTGAGTGGACTCATGCCTGTCATAAGTTGACTCATAAACTGTGCTAGAAAGTGTGTTTTGTTTCTGCTGAGTCGACCCATGACTTCATGAGTCAACCCATGCATGATGAGTTGACTCATAATTTTTATGAGTCGATCCATAAGTTGGTTTTTAGCTTGTAATGGCTACTTATGAATCGACTCATGAACAGTACCGAGTCGACTCATAACGCTGTAACGGCTATATTTTCAGAGTGTACTGTTATTGGGTTTTTGGTTTTTTTGCCTTGTTTTCTCTTGGCTTTGGGGTTCCTATAAATACTCCCATATATCCTCAGTTCTAAATAACAAAAGAGAATGTTTTAACAAGGTTTAACAAGGGTTTAAGTTTTGTTTAGTTTTGTTTCAAGTTTGGTTTGTGAAGATTGTTTCACAAGAAGAGGAGATCATATTTGGTTTGAGCTATCCACTTCACATCTCCATCTCTCTTGTTCTAGAGAAGTTTTCTTAACTCAATTATCTAGCTTGTTTACATTTACATTGTCATATTTATATTTGCTAGACTTTAATTGAGTTTGATTTTATTTCTCTTTGTTTACACACACAACCTATTAAGCTTATTATATTTGCATACATTGTATAATTGGGTTGTGGGGAGTGTATCATTGAGTGTGAGCTTACATTGTGTTCTCATCCATACTAGAGAACAATCATCTGTTGTATTGTGCTTATTGTGAGATTCACTTTGTAATACACTTGTACACCAAAAGGAGTGTGTGGTGAGAGATGGGGTCGTTCCAAGAGGAGTGAGGTAGATAGTAATGCCTAGAGGTAGGTTATAATTCCTAACACTTGAGGGAGACACGGACTAGAGACCAATACTTAAGAGGGTGTAAAGTGTGATTGCAAGAGTGTGAGATTGTAGAGTTTTTGATTATCTAGAAAACCGAGTGTAAGGTGTAAACGTTATTCGGGTGAGCGTAGAAAACCCGGTTATGATAGTGGAGATCTCCTCGAGGTGAGGAGAAGAGACGTAGGTTGTGGGGACCGAACTCCGTGAACATATCGTTTGTTTGTGATTGTATTAGCGTACTTATTTTTATGTTCATATCTTATATCGCCTTTGTATATTGCTTGTTGCTGTTGGCCTCTTTATTTTGATGATGTTTAACAAATAATTTACCACTAATATTGTTTGTCTAGTATTTATGTTTTGTATCTATTATAGACAAACAACGAGTTGGAGGATGGATGGATTGCGCCATAACGATCATATCAAATGGAGGTTGGCGGAATAGTGGAGTGGAGCCTTGCTATCAAGTTAAAGATCCAATTACAAGCTTCATCCAAGTTTACCAAGTTGAGTTACAATGAAGATCAAGATCAAGCTTGGGTAATATTAGTTTATGTTTATATATATATATATATATATATATATATATATATATATATATACATACATGTGTTTTGGGTTTATATGTTTATATATATGAAATTACATATTTCATACTCTATTGTGTTTTAGTATTTATTGCATAGAATATGTACTTTTATGAAAATATTGTATTCTCAGTTTATGGACTTAATAACAATCATATACATCTTCTATTAAGTCTACAAAATCATTTTGTATTGTTTCAAAACATGGTTAAGCTAAAATGTCAAAACTCATATGTTCACATTTTTTGTTTTGGACTATTTTGCAAAATGATGATATTTCTCATTTGGGAAGTCCTTTTAGAAAACTAGTTTTTGTAGCATGTGTATTATCATGTTACAATCATTTTCCAAAGTTTTACATTTTTCTGAATTTATTTGATATTTTTAAACAGTGTTTTAAAATCAGCAAACTGTTTTCAAACCTGAAAATTTCATATGTTAGTTCACGGTCGACCGCACATTTGTTTTTCCCTCAGGATGCAGTAGAAACTTTCGCGGTCGACCGCCATGTTCGACCGTCAAGCTAAAAATTCCCACAGTCGCCCGTCACGGTCGACCGTCGAACTCTCTGAAAATTTTCTGAGGTTCAAAAGTGCCTCACGGTTGACCACGAGAATTTCACGATCGACCGCCGATAGCCCAATGGCTATTTTTAGTACAGAATCATATTCCTGATTTTCTGGGATTTTTGTTATTTTGTTTGAGGTTTTGGCTGTTGGTTTCTCTTCCTATATAAACCCCTCAACCCCTCTTCTATCAGTAACCAAGAAGTTTTTAAAACAAAAGTTTAATAAGGGTTTAAGCTTGGTTAGTTTGTTTTAAGTTTGGGGTTTTACAAAGAGGAGCTTACATCAGTTGCTGAAGAGTTCATCTTCAATATTTCATCATCCTCTCTTTGTGTTTTATAGAGAAGTTTTCTTAACTCTATTTCCTAGCATTTTTACTATTGTATTTTATATCAATCTTATTGCTAGTTCTTATTGAGTTAAGTTTTATTTATTCTCATTGTTACACACACCCACATGAGCTTATCGTATTTTCATACATAGTATATTTAGGTTGGTGAGAGTTGTAATAATTGAGTGTGAGCTTTCATTGTGTTCTCATCTATTATAGAGAACAAATTTATTGTTTGTTATATTGTGAGATTGTAAAGTTTTCGGTGAGCTAGAAAACCGAGTGTGAGGAGTGAACGTTGATCGGTGGGCGTTGGAAATCGATATTGTGAGTGTGAGTGTTACGTTGATCGGTGAGCGTTGAAAACCGACATTGCGAGGTGTAAACGTTATTCGGGTGAACACAAAAAAAACCTGATTGTGATAGTGGATTTCTCCCCGGGAGTGGGGAGCGAAGACATAGGACGGAAGGTCTGAACTCCGTGATCATTTGAGTGTGTTTGAGTTTGTTATTGGCGCATTTGCTTATGCACTTATCTTATATCGCCAATTGCCTTTACTCTTGTATATTTTACCCTATCACATTTGTAGTTTGATTATATCACCCTTGTGTTAGTTTATATATCTTTGCCTATATTTTTATCATATAAGATATATCTCATTGTTCATATTACTTATCCTAGCTCATATATATTATTGTATTTCATGCTTGCTAGGATAACTTATTAATTAATTTTAATTGGCATAAAATTAGATTAGATTAGCATAAGACCCTAATCACCCTCCCCCCTCTAGCGTCTAACAGTTGCTTATTAGTGGATCAATTGTTCGCTTCGTCGGAATGTTGAAACGTTGTTTCCTCGAACCAAACAAAACAGCTTTTGAGCCTTAATGATAATGAAGAATGAGGTGTGCTCCCAATCGAATCTGATGGTTTTAGCATTGCTGATTGTAATATGCCTATCCCCATCTGATAGACTCCCCAGTGGAGTCGCCTGTTGCTTCTCGATTTTGGTCACCTTGGTGGTTGACCTCAGTTTTCCTCCTTTTATTTGAGGTCACGTCGTATCTCCTGTTGATCATAACGCGTGGGTAAACTCTGTACTGGGGAGTTTGAACGTGTAGGTGAGCCTTGCGTTTGGACTTTCAAATAACTCGAATGCTAGGGTCGAGTTCGGGCGGGATTCTGGCCTCGAATCCTGTCCGTTATGATTTGACAGCTCACAGCTGTCTATAAATAGCCCACTGGAGGTCATATCAAGAGTCATTCGACTCTTCTTGAAATTCCAACAAAAATTTTCATTCTTATCTCCGGCGAGAACTATTCCTCTTCTCCTCCGATTGGGATCTATGGCACCCAAGAAGACTATCACCCGTTCCTCCAAGTCCGACGTCGCCGCAGCTCAGGGGTCGGCGCCGTCTGCATCGGCTGGCGACGCTACTGCTCAGGCAAACGTGCCGCCCAAACTTCCTTTGATTAGCGGTGAGTACGACCTCCGTGGTCATTAAACTTGCTTCGGCAAGTTCTGATCTTTGGATCAATGAGGAAACTCGTTTCGACAACGCGGGGCTGGACTCCGTCGTTTGGTATTTTTGACGAGGGGTTCGACCTATGCGTCTTACATTGTTGACGCGAGGTTCGACCTTCGCGTCTGATGTTTTTGACGCGAGGCTCGACCTTCGTGTCTGAACTTTTTATTAACGCTGGGTTCGACCCTCGCGTCTGAACTTTTTATTGACGCTGGGTTTGACCCCCGCGTCTGAACTTCTTGTTGACGCTGGGTTCTACCCTCGTGTCTGAACTTCTTGTTGACGCTAAGTTCGACCCTCGTGTCTGAACTTTACCTTTGTGTTGTCTAACTTTTTCTTTATTTTGCAGTGCGTCATACTAGCGAGCCTCTCCCTTTTCGCCACCATTTTGGGCATGAAGGTGGTGTGGATCTGAATATGACCTTCAATCTACGCCAAGAACTCCCAGTTTTCCGAATTAAGGAGAAGAGTCGTGTGGAACTAATCACCCAAGCTTCTCCGGAGACCCTTAGGATATTGGTTACGGACGCTCGACTTGAAAACCTGAGCTGTAAGCTAATAGTCAAACCTGGATTCCTCTTCGGGGACTTTGTTGACTTCGAGGCAGGCACTGCTTATGATGGGGACTACAAGTGGCTGCGGAAAGTTGGGGACCGCAACCTTTTCTTACCCAATATGGAGAGGATGTTCCCCATATCCTACTTTCAGTGTGCTTCCATCCCAAGGCGTATGGATTGGCCCCTGGTTAAAGATCAGGATGGAGTCGTTCTCGGAACCCTGACTTTTCAAGGGGTCCGCACAGTTGGTTACAACCGACTGGTGACAGCTTTACGGCCATGTTTATTTGCCAAGGAGTATCCCGTCGGTGAAGTGGCCAGTCCGGCGAACACTTTTATCAAGAAGTTTTTGACAAAGAAAGGAGAGTTTCCCACGCAAGGATTTAGAACTCCTGGCTGGGTTCATTCTCTGGTGACGGGGTGGTGGACCCGGATGATCAAGTTTGTTTTGGAGAAATTAGAAGTCCCTCTTGCTCGAGCTGGATTGCAGATTCCTGTGCGGGCTACTAAGTTTGGGATTGTCCAAAGACACTTTTATTTTTTTCTCCATATTGGAGAAGTATAATCCTGAGACTTGCACTTTCTTCACCCCTGTAGAGGAGTTGGGCTTCGCTCTTCACGAGATGCATGAAGTCTCGGGTCTTCTCCTTGGGGATTTACCGTACGAAGAATTTGTTCCAGGGTCAGCGGAACTTAAAATTTTGAAGAAGACCAGCCCTGAAATTTACTCCACTCTCTGGGAAGTCATGTGTCACTTCCATATCTGTATGCAGCAGACAGGGGCTCGAGGAAGCGGCATTAAGCAAGTGTCTTGGGCGGAATATTTATTCCAGAACTTGACCAATAAGGGAGCCTCAGTGACCAAGTTATCTGCAAGCACTTTGGAGGAGGTCCAGGCCCGAATCGAAAATGCTACTTCCCACTACACTAATGAGGCCAAGGAAGATGTTTTCCCGGCTTATACGGAATTTGAGAGTTTCCACCACCAAGCCTTGCTTCCTTTTTCTGATACAGCGCTTTTGGCTGGATACTTAATGCTGTGGCTCAAGCGGTGCATCGTTCCTAGCAGGCCGATCGATGCTCTTGCTGTTGAGGTAATCTACCCTGCTGTTCTCTTGGCGCATGGGAGGCCATTGAATCTGCTTTACGCCATGGTGGGCCGTTTGCAGAATGGACTGCGGGAGTTGGCCTTGGATTTCGTTGATGTTACGGAGGTGGAGTCTGGGGGCCACAAGACTTTCAAAAGTCCCAATCCCAGGGTGCCGTTGCCGTATACCTATCTGATGGCTTGGTACGTGCTCCACTGTCCTCCTCTAATGAGTGCGGCCTCTCCTCCGGAAGACTCATTCATTCCATTCGTGCAACGATTAGAATCTGCAAAATGGGAAGGGGGATATATGGTTAGAATTCGCCAGATTTTATCGTGGGACACCCACTACCATATATGGTGTTGTTTCCCCGATTTTGAAGGCGGCGTCTATGGAGCAGAATATCAGGACGTAGCGGGTCCTAATGGATTCACTCAGCTGAGCGGGGGTGTTTTCCATTGGCTGCTCTCTATCAAGCCAGGTTACCTGATCTTCCGGCAAGGCGCTCACTGTTTCCTCGAGCCCTACCAGCCTTATTGGTTCGCCTGCCAATTTGGGTATGACCAGTTGTACGTTAGGAACCCTCGTCCTCAGCTCTCAGCTGTGGGTAACATATATGAAGAGGCCAGGGCTTGGTACTATTCTGTGGCAGGTTGTACCAAAGCGACCTTCAGGCTTCCCCACAAAACACCCAATTCCTATACCTCTATAAGCTTCTGTAATTGGTATTTCGCCGCTTCCCAGATTCCTAATTACAACTTGAATACATCTTGCCTGAAAGACATTAGGCATATGTATGCTTTAAGGAGGGGGTCTAAAACGTCTCGTCTGAGAGGGATCAACGAGTTTTTATCTATTGAAGACCAATCTGCTGGGCAGGAAGAGGAACAAGGAGCTGAGCCTGTTCTAGGAGAGGAGCAACAAGTGGTTGAGCCTCTCATGACGAGAGCAGTGGGGAAAAGAAAGCTCTCTGCGGATGAAGCCGGCCGATACGAGAAGCAGATCCGTCGGAAGTTGATAGTGGAATCTCCTCCTCCTAAGGGCCAGCAAAAATCCAAGTTGATGGCTGATGCTATCAGAGCTGCTGAAGATGAAGACCAACAGGAATCTTTAATTGCAGGCCTGCCACATAGAACTGGGCTTCGTTCTCATGGCCCAGCCCTTTCGAGCGATGCTTCTTCTTACCATCCCCCCGAGGACGAAGAGGGCGAATTAATGGCTGCAGATGAAAAATCTGCTCCGGTGATGGACCTTCCTAAGTCTCCTGCATTAGAACCCAGGGGTTTCAAAGAGAATCCATCCACTCCTCCTTCGGTATTAATGTCACAAGCTGGTGATTTAATTCCTAGTCCTACAACGGGACTTATGAATAAACCAGCTACTGGCACAAATCTTCCTGAACCTTCCACTACCCGGGATGATGAGGAGCGAGTTGATTATGAAGGCTCCTCAATCGGTGACGCAGTTGACAAAGATAGAGGTGGTGAAGATGCTGAAGTTAGCAACTTGCCAGGTGATGATGTGGAAGATGAAGAGCACAATTCCATGGACGACATAACCATTTTTGATGATGCTCCCAAGGCTCCATCTGATAAAGCATTGGGTTATACTCCTTTCTATCTCACCGGTAAGCTTGGTTTGTTTCGACTTCTTCCACATGCTTTTTTCGCGTTCCGACCATTTTTTCGTGCAGGTTCACCTACTCCTGGGACTACTTCTGCTGCTCCTTTAGAGCAAGAACCTGCCTCAACGTCGACTCCTTTACTAGAGCAACATTTACCCGGCTCACCCACAGCAACTGCTTCACCTGCCGTGTTGCCTGAGACTACAGTTGTGACTCCTCCTTTGGAACAACAGCTCGTGC
Organism: Asparagus kiusianus; assembly: GCA_022839385.1. Lineage (NCBI taxonomy): Eukaryota > Viridiplantae > Streptophyta > Magnoliopsida > Asparagales > Asparagaceae > Asparagus > Asparagus kiusianus. Next base: position 153,084 of record BQKN01063785.1, on the reverse strand, counting down.
CGGTGTCAGCTCCTTTGCAGGAGCAAACCTTGCATGACTCCTCTGCGGTGGACACTTCATCGAAAGCATTGATGAAGATCTCATTCGTCCTAACAGAGGCTGGGCCCAGTTCTTCTCAGGCGAAGGCATTGATGGCTCTGACTTCAAGTCCTTCGCAATTGAACATTTCAATTGCTTATGCAGCTTCGGCACCTGGGTCACCTGCGCCGATCTCGATGGCTAGAGGGGTGTCTTCGGCTGTGGTTTCTAGTCTCGCTGACGCACCTGAATTCCTTCAGATCTCTCTTGTATATCTAAACAGCTGGCGAAGACGGTAGTTGAGTACATGGTGAATGGTCGAGGAACTCTGAACTCCTTTCGACCTCTTCTGGAGGCAGGCTTGAATGGAGTCAGGAGTGTGGGCAACACTCAGTGGTTCGAGTGCTGTTTAGAGATTATTCTTCATTTGGAAGAACAATTACAATGCTTCGAGACATTGGGCCACAAAGAGCTTCAGCCGCAAATCATGTTAACTTTGGCTGGTCTTCAGGTCGCAGAAGCAGCTCGCCGAGAAGCGATGGAACAGGACTTAGCTGAGAAAGAGCGTCAGATCACGAAGCTTCGTGAGCGTAACATTTGGAAGCATGAAGAACTAGAACGCTCAACTGCTTCTATGAATTCGCTTCGGGACAGACTTTTTGAAGCTGAAGCCGAAGTCCTACGATTGAAGGCTGAACTTTCTCGCGAAGAAAGCATTGTCAATATCCTTAGTACCCAGAATGTAAGTGGTACTTTAGAATATCATACACAGGCCCAAGCCCTAGAACAGGTCAGGAATGAAGTGCGACCACCATCATACCCAGTGAGGATGAACTCCGAGCGAAGGCTGAAGCCATGGTGCGAGCTACTCACGAGGAGGAGTTAGCTAAAGTTAAGGCTCAGCTTATCTCTTTTGATTTGATGCGTGAATGAATTTGGTTTTTGTAATGTTCTTTTGACAAGAACAAGTTTGTTTTGTATCACTTTCTTCTATCTCTTGAATAAAAAAAGTGATATTGGTCTTTCATTGGTTCCTGCATGATTCTAAACAACAAATCACGAGAAATATCTAAGACTTAGTATGATAGCCCTGATTTAGAATCTTTTCTTTATTATCATTTAAGATAACTCTAGAAAATTTCAAAATGTAGGGGATAAATGTTGAATCATTTTCTCAGAACAGAGCTAAAGGGTAGAATTCTTCCTATGTTATTTTGGCTTTAAACACTGAAAGAAGTCTATAGACGCCAGAGGTGTAATTTTAACTTGGCGTAGACTTTTCCTGTGGGGAGATTCCGAACTTTTCCTTATTATCACTAGGGATAGTTCTGAAAAGTATTTAGTCAATTGGGGAGAACACCTTTTATATAGCAGGATAAAAAGGTTCAAATAAAGGGGTTTGAACTGTTAGAGGTGAGAGATTATCGTAACAGGAAAAGATGTTGTGATCGGAGCAATTATGAGAACTTATCACGCTTATTGGGGAGAGTCGATAAATTGATTTTGTCAGAGGTGTAATTTTAACGTGACTTGAGAGAGATTGTGATCGGGGCAATTTTGAGGGCTTATCACTCTATTGAGGAGAGTCGATAAGTGAAATTTGTCAGAGGTGTAGTTTTAACGTGACGTGTGAGGGATTGCGATCGGGGCAATTCTGAGGACTTATCGCTCTATTGGAGAGAGTCGATAAGTGGATTTTGTCAGAGGTGTAGTTTTAACGTGACGTGTGTGGGGAAAATATTTGTATGTCTCGCTGGGGAGAATTGCTAAGTGTTTTGTCATCGGAGTGATGAATTGTAATACTTGTAATTTGAACAAGATTTTGGGGAGTTTTATTATCCCACTGAAAGGAGTTGATAAACTAGTTATTTATTGCTCTGCTGGAGAGAGCTAATAAATTGACAATAATCTAAGTGATTTTGAGAATCAATAAGTGGATTCAGACAGAGGAGTTATACCCACATTGGTGTTTGATGCCGGGTAACCTTAAACTCTGTGGTGATGACGATCGTTTGGGGTGAATCATTAACCCAATGGGGATTTTGATTCTGCTAAGGAGATGCAGAGGTTTTGATCAACACTCTGTTAAGAGGACTCATGACTTTGAGTGATAAGAGTTGATTCTTCATTTGGAAGAATAGCAACGCTAAGGTGACATTCGTGTTTGAGACTTAAAACGCGAGGTTACAGGCTCTCATAACGCTAGCCTGAGCCTTACGCTTGGCAATTTGAACGCGGCTGTGAGCTTCGCGTTTTGAAAATGGTTGGGATTCCCTCCTAGAATCCCGTGCCATCTTAACAGCTTGACGGCTATTATAAATAGACCTGAGTGGTCACGTCAAGAGTCACTTGACTCTTTCCATTTTCGGCTATTTCCAAGAACGAGAACTCTCGTTTGATTTTGACAAGATCTCCGACGAACTCCATCTCCCTCGTTCAACAGTGCTTCCTCTGATCGATTGCAGCGATGGCGCCATGTAGATTGGGTTCCAGCTCCAAGAAAGTCGCCGGGGCGACCTCCGACACGCCGTCGGCTGAGGATGCTGGCGGTGTTCTTGTTCGTGCGGGAACATCAACATCGTCATCACCGCCACAGGGGCTTCCCTGTCGTGGTAAGTGTTGACCGAAATAACTTGCCTTGGCAAGTTCTCTGAAAATCCTAGATGGGTTCTTGATAACGAGGAAGATGACTCGTTTCTGCTCAATGAAAATGCGAAGTTGGGATTCCTTGTGGGTCTCGACTCTCGCGTTTGAGCTTTTTCAACACGAGGTTTGACTCTCGCGTTTAGAATTTCTGACGCAGGATTCGACCTCCACGTCTGGGATTTTTGACACGAGACATGACTCTCGCGTTGGTGATTCCTGATTTTGTATTTATATTAGTAGCTTGTTTTTAGCTGCTAACCTCTGCTTTTGATTGTGCAGTGCTTCTTCCAAACGTGCCGCTTTCGTAAGAGCATCATTTTGGGTATATCGGCGGACCTGACGCGAATGAAATTTTTAGTCTCCAAAACATAATTCCGCTATGTACTTTCTCTGACTTGGAAAGGATAGATATGATTAAATTCCCCTGATATTCTACTCTCAGGATTCTGATCACTGACTTAGACATGGAGACTCCTGTCGGTCGCGCCCAGTTTCCCAAGCCAGCGTTCATATTCGGAGATCGTATACCGATTGACGATCACTTCATACGTGCAGAAGATTCGAAGTTGTTGTGGAGAGTTGACGACCGCTTCTTTTTCCTTCCCAACATAAAAAGGATGTACCCACTCTCTTATTTCTTGAATATGAGCCATCGCCGGGGTTTGACTTTCGACATAGTCAAAGAGAGGGAGAATGTGTCATTTGGGTTTGGTCGGCGAGCTCGTACACAAATCGGTGGACAACTAAAGGGGTTGAGACCCGGCTTATTTGAGAAGAAGGATCCCACTCCAGAGGTGCCATGTCCCGCGAATATTTTCATTCGTCAATTTATTGCAGCTCGGGGTGAATTCTTAACCCAGATGTTCAGATCCTCAGGATGGGTTTGTTCTGGAGAAGGAGGTTGGTGGACCCGTATGGTTGACTTCGTTCTTGAGAAGCTTAAGGAACCGCTCGCTCAATCGGGTCTCACAATTCCTATGTCAGCTACCCAACGGGGAGTTGTGCAAAGTTATCATAATTTCTTCGCTATGTTGGAGAAATATAACCTGGATAGCTGCACGTTCTTCACACCCGTAGGAGAGTTAGGTTTTGCTCTTCATGAGATGCAGGCAGTGTCGGGGTTGCCATTTGGTAGAATGCCATATGAAGAATTTATCCCTACCACTGAGGAGCTCTCCCTATTGAAGACGGCACACCCAGAAGTTTATGCCACATTTTGGGAATTAATGTGCCACTTCCACATATGTGCTCAAGTCTTTGGGATGCGTGGGGGAGGCATCATGCATACCACATGGGCGGAATATCTCTTTCAGAACCTAAATCGGAAAGACATAGCCGTGTCTCGTGTTGCAGCTATTTCTCTTGAGGACGCCCAAGCTCGAATTAAGGCTTCCAATGCTACCTACAAAACAGAGCATGCAGAGGGTGATTTTGAGGCTGGTATCGAATTTGAAAGCTTTCATTACCAAGCTACAGTTCCTATTTCCGACACAGCTCTTCTTGCTGGCTTCTTCATGATTTGGTTGAAGCGGTGTGTGGTACCGTCTAAGCCAATAGAAGTAATATTAGCTGAGGCTGTATACCCGACTGTTTTGTTGGCGCATGGGAGACCTGTGAGTCTCCTCACTGCCATGGTAGGCTGTATACAGAATGGCCTAAGGATGTTGACCTCCGACCTTTTCTGCGCCTCGGGAATTAAGGCCGCTAGGAAGAAAGCCGGGAAAACTCCTCAGCCACGCATACCAGTGCCGTATACATACTTGGTGGCCTGGTTCGTGCTGCATTGCCCTTCATTGGTGACGGGGGTATCTGAGGGTGCTGATGCTTATGTTCCCTTCCTTCAGAGACTGGAGTCGTCCACGTGGACTTGTACTTACATAGTGAGGGCTTGACAGCTTTTGTCTCGGGGAGATAATTACAGAATTTTCTGCTGTGTTCCCAATTTTGATGGAGTTGACGGGGAGAACACCCGCTTCATGGATGTGCTTTTTGAGGGTTCATCTTATTTGGAAGAAGGCACTTTTAGATGGCTTCTCATGATCAGGTTGGGCTACCTGGTCTATCGCTTGCGGGAGAAGTGCATCATCGAGCCTTATATGCCTTCTAGATTTGCTAGGCAATTCAGATATGACCAGCTTTACGTTGGCAATCCCAACCCGGCATTGGCTCAAATTGGGAATTTGTATGAAGGAGCTCGCGCATGGTACTTCTTTTCCGCCGGGGGAACCCATGCGCAATTTACTTTACCCAATTCGCCGCCTGGCAGCTCCACTGTTGTCGATTTTCGCATCTGGTTTGAAGAGGTTTCCCAAATCCCTGACTATGATATTTACACTTCCTGTATAAAGGAGATTCGAGAATTGTATCGTTCGAGGAGCGGTTCTTCAAGTACTCGCCTACCGGGGATAAAAGAATATCTATCGTGTGAGCAGGAAGCGACTGGAGTCGTTGAAGCCCCTAGGGACTCGCCTACCATAGAACCTTCTGAGGAAGAGGTTACTATGAGAACTGAAGAGGAAACACCAATTGCTGATTCTCCCGAGGGAAAGGTGGTTGAAGAAATTCCTGCGGAAGCGCCTGATCGTGAACTTGACTGGTAGGGAGGACGAAATGCTCCGATCGATCCCTCCTATTCCTGAGGAAGCTAAAGCCGAAGAGGCACTGCCCGTTAGGGGGTCTGAATCTACTTCTCCTTCCCTTTCTCAGGACGAAAGTACGCATGAAGGCCCTTCTTCCGAAGCTACTCTATTGCCTGTTCAGGATGAACATACGGGTCCGATCTATCCAACCATTCCTCCTCCCCGCTCGAGAGCTTTGAAGAAACTAATTGAAGAATTGGAGTACTGGATACAGATGACTATTGATCTGGTCAGTCTCGATGGTGCTTCTTTCGAGGATTGTGAGCCTATCCTGACCAAATGTTTGGATAAAGTCAGGGATAGGGGTGACGTGTCACGGACTGAGCACTGTAGAGGGAGTATCATCCTCTTAAAGGCAGAGTTGGCAGCTTTCAAAGAACTACAGCGCACCAATCTGGACTCTGAAGTGGAGGCAACTCTTTCCTTGGCCACGATCTCGAAGCTACATCATCGAGAGACCCTTTGCGAGGACTTGTCTGATAAGAAGGCTCGCATATCTCTCTTACGGAGGCAGCATACTCGGGTATATACTGACATCAAAGGAGTTGTTTCTGATATTCATGCTATTGAAAAGGACATCGCCCGATTGGAGGCTGAATTGGACCGGAAGAAATCCCAGTTAGCTCATCATGAAGAGGCTAGGAGAGGGTTTGAGCTTCAAAGTTATCACATCTATACTGATATTTGCCGCACGCTCCATGCAGCTGAAAGGATTCGTGGAAACATTGTTGCTGCTGCTCCTGTTGAAGCTAAGCTCAGGAGAGAAATCAAGGAACGGGTCAGGGCGGCTCATAAGAAGAAACTCTCCACCTTCAAGTCCAGGCTGAAGTCTCTTAAGTTGATGAAGACTGATGCTTAGGTCTTGTACCCCTTTTTTTTGCTAAGAGATTTTGTATCATTTTTATTTTGCTCATCGTCGCTTTGTATTCAAGTTAACAATGTTGAATGAAAATGATATCATTTTGCCTTTCATCATCTCTTTTGTTGAATTCTATTTCAGGACAATGAAAAGTAATGCAAATACCATAAGTGTAGTGTTAACTTGGCATGAAATCAAAATTCTCTTTATTATTACTTAAAATAATTCCAGAAAATTTCAATTGTCAGAGGTGTAATGTTAACATGACGACATAAAAAACAGAAAACTAAACATTTATTCCCAAAATACACTACGAATCAACAACCCCCAGCTTGACTCGGCTGGAATTTACAAGAGAAAGAAGTGGGCTACATGATTTATGAAAAGTATCTTTTAAGGAACTTCACGTTAATTGGCATCATGAGCCTGTCTCCTTTTTGATTGATAAGGCGATAAGCTCCATTCGAATAAACTGATTCTATTACGAAGGGCCCTTCCCATTTAGGATTGAACTTCCCTTAGGTTTTGTGTGTCATTACCATGGGTCGTCTGTTGGCCAAAACCAAATCGCCCTTTTTGAAAATCCGTTCCTTGACCTTTTTGTTGTAGGCTTTAGAAATCCGAGCTTGATACAATTCGATCTGCTGCTGAGCTTGAAGTCGTTTGTCATCTAGGGCTTCAAGTTTTTGCAGACGTCGTTGATATTTTTCTTCCTCTGTTAGTCCAGTTGTGATTGCGACTCTCAAAGAAGGGATCTGGATCTCTAATGGCAATACAGCTTCGACGCCGTATACCAGAGAGAATGGTGTAGCTCTCATAGGGGTCCTCACTATCGTGCAGTAAGCCCACAGACATTCACCAAGTCTTTCGTCCCAATCACGTCGGCTCTTAGAAACGAATTTCTTGAGAAGTTTCACAATGATTTTGTTAAAGGCTTCTGCAAGACCATTTGCTGGCGGATAATACACCGTAGATGCGATACTTTGGATTCTGAATTTATCACAAAATCTCTGAAACCTGAAACCAACGAATTGTGTCCCGTTGTCGTGAACTATTCGCCTCGGGACTCCAAAACGGTAGATGACATGATGTTTGACGAACTTGATTACATTTGAAGTCTTGATTTCTTTCAACGGGATTGCCTCCGCCCATTTGGAGAAATAATCGGTCACGGTCAGGATGAACCGGTGTCCTTTGGAGGTTGGAGGAGAAATTGGTCCCACGATATCCATGCCCCACACTTCGAATGGCCAGGATACGGAAGTGGGATGTAAGTTTCCCGGCGCTTGGTGGCTAAAGTCCCCATGAATTTGACACGCGTGACAACGTTTGGCGTAGTTAACTGCGTCTGAGAACATCTTTGGCCAATAATAGCTAATTCGTCAGAGGCGATCTCCTAATTTAGCTCCGGATTGATGAGCTCCGCACATTCCGTCATGAGCTTCTTTGAGGGCCTCTTTTCCTTCCTTCCGAGAGAGGCATCGAAGCAAAACTCCGTCATGTGATTTACGATACAGGATTTGGGAGACTGCATCGTAATAAAATCAGAGGGCCTTTCGCTTGACAGCGGCCGCTTCCTTAGGATCATTGGGCAAAATTCCGTAAAGAACGTAGTCAATATACGGAAATTGCCAATCTCTAGATTCAAACTCCATAGAGGTTATACAGACTTCTCCTGTCATCGTCTTATCTGAGCTTTTCTCTATGAGAATCTTAGAGCAGTATAATTCTCGTTCTGTGACTGGGATTGTTGTTTCGGCACCTGGCGGTAATGCCAGCGAAGTTGCCAATAGGCCAAAGCATCTGCGTAAGCGTTCTGAGCTCGTGGAATGTATTCAATGAAGAATCCTTCGAACTTCGTAGCTTGCTTTATCACTGCGAAGTAGTACGGGATTAAGTCCTCATGACGTACTTCGTATTCCCCTCGGACTTGATTTACGATGAGCTGAGAGTCACCGTAAGCCTCGAGATGTCGAATATTAAGTTCTTTGGTAAATTGCATCCCTAGTAGCAGAGCATTATACTCAGCTACATTGTTGGTGCAAGGTTCGATTAGGGAGAATCCTCTTAAGATCACGTGACCGTTTGGGGGAGACGAACACCACCCCTACTCCCGCAGTAATTTCTCTATGAGGGTTTGCTCTAGATGCACCGTCGAAGAATAATTTCCACACTTGTGTAGATTCCCGAGTGACACAAGCTTCGGCGACTTCGTCGGGCAATTCTTCATACAATTTAGATGTCCCTGGCACCGGATGATCGGCTAAGAAGTCTGCCAATGCTTGAGCCTTGACTGCCTTTTGGGGCATGAATTACATGTCGTATTGTGACAGGAGAATGGCCTATTTTGCGAGTCGGCAATTTAGAGATGATGGGTTCGTCATCAGCACCCTCAAGGGATTCACCTTAGAGATGACGTGAATTGTTTGTCCGACTAGGTAATGTCGCATCTTTTGAACCGCGAATACCAGAGCGAGACATTCTTTTTCAACCGGATTGTACCGGTGTTCGGCTCCCATCATGGTTCTGCTTAAGTAATAGATGGCTTGCTCTTGATTTTGATCATCGTTTTGAGCTAATAACGCTCCTAGAGAATGATCCATAGCCCTTACATATAACAGGAATGGTTTTCCTGATATAGGGGCCACGAGAATAGGTGGTTGGGTGAGATATTTCTTGATCTCTTCAAAAGCTTTCTGGCATTCTTCATCCCAAACAAAGGACACGACCTTCTTCATAAGCTTTGAGAAGGGTTGGTAGCGCCCCGAGAGATTAGATATGAATCTTCAGATGTAGGCCAATTTGCCTTGCAGCCCTCTGAGCTCTTTGAGATTCTTTGGCGGCGGCATGTCTTGGATGACACGCACCTTTTCTGGATCAAGAGAGATTCCCTTGGACGTGACAATGAATCCTAGGAATTTTCCACTTGATACTCTGAGGAACGATTTAGTCGGATTCATTTTCAGTTGGTGCTCTCGCATAATGTCGAACATTATCTTCAGATCTGCAAGATGGTCATCCTTACATTGGCTTTTCACTGCTATGTCATCAACGTAACATTCTATCTTCTTGCGTAGATGTTCGTGAAAGATGGCGTTCATTGTTCGCTGATAAGTTGCACCTGTGTTTTTCAGGCCAAAGGGCATCACTATGTAGCAATACACCCCCAGCGGTGTTCTGAATGCAGTATGCTTCTCATCTTCAGGATACATCTTGATTTGATTGTACTCGGAGAATCCATCCATGAAAGACATTCATTCATATCCGCAAGTGTTATCAATCATAACATCTGTGATAGGAAGCGGGAATTCGTCTTTCGGACAGGCTGTGTTAAGATCACGGAAGTCGATGCATATACGGACTTTACCATTTTTCTTAGGCACTGGAACGATATTGGCCACCCAGTCCGGGTGTTGTTCCTTTCTGATAAAGCCTGAATCTATAAGCTTTTTCACTTCAGACTCAATTGCTTCCATGATCTCTGGACGAAACCGGCGTTGCTGTTGTTTAACGGGTTTGGCATCTGGATCAATATTGAGATGATGCATGGCCACTCTTGGGTCGAGACCTGGCATATCTTCATAATTCCAAGCAAAGACATCTATATATTCTCGGACGAGAGATTAAGATCTTCTTTCTCAGATGGTAATAAGCTTTCGCTTATGAAAATTTGTTTAGGGTCAGATTCATCTCTCATGTTGACCTGGATTACATTATCTTCAGTGGGTGGTTCGCGTTGTTCGAAACGCATATCCCATAAGATGTTAAGACGTTTGATCCATGGGTCATTGGTTGACTCAATTAACCCTTCGTCACCCCCTGCATCTTCATCTGCATGACTAGTGGAAACCATGTTCACAGTCAAACTTTTAAAGAAAGGTCCGACACTAACGTCGGATTCCCAGGAGGATGTTTCGGATGAATGATCTTGCCGTAGATAATTACTTATTTCATTCTATGAGACAGAGGGGGGAGTAACATAACCTAAGCCCCTTCCGATTTTTTGATAGTAGTCCGGAGGTTTTCCTTCGGGGGTTAGAGACATTCGAATTGGTGTTCGTCTTCCTTTCCCAAAATTTAAGCCTTGTTTTTCGTTAAAGTTATACCCCATTTGTTTCATTAATCGGAGGGAGTTGGGTTCGTGATAATGGAATTGAGGAACTCCATCATCTTCTTCTGAACTTCCTCGTTTGAGTTGTTCGGTTTTGACTTTACCAAAACAGATTGGCTTCTGCCCTTTCCTTTTGGACGGGACTTTGAAAAAAGCCTTTTGTGCATCTTCTATTTCTTCGTCTGAAGGGAAGGATGATTTAATTGGCAGTGTAAGGGATGTTTCTGCGCGTAATATATGCCATGGGTTGGTACCTGCACTACGATCATTCTCTATTTGTTTATTTTTAGAGGACACATCAGACAAGTACGCCAAAATAAAATCTTCATTAATGCACCATTCACACTCGCTCGGTACATTATTGTTACTCTCACCCTGACCCATTACATCTAGATTTAATTCCCATGGACAATCGTCTTTAGGATCCGGTTCAGTGTCGACTTCATTGCCGCTGTCCGCATCTTCTTTCTCCTGGGATTCGAGGTAGAAGACAGAGTCGGTGTGAAAGTTTTCCACTCCTCTGAAGGGATATTTCTCCGCAATTAGGGTTCGAACTTCTCCTTCATCGTTGGCATATTTCATGACCTGATGTAGAGTAGATGGGACAATGCGATTTGTATGTATCCATGGTCGTCCTAACAAAAGATTGTAGGACGTGTCCGCATCTATTATGTAACAGGTCACTTCGGACTTAAGGTCCCCGATTTGACACCTGAGTTTGATCTTCCCCAGGGGCTGAGTACTGTTTGCGTTGAACCCAAAGATGGTAGTCTGAGTAGTGTTCAATCGGTGCATAGGGATTCCTAAGACCTGCATGACCCTGTAGGGCATGATGCTGAGCGCTGAGCCCGGGTCAACTTGAACATGGCTGATTTCTGACGACCCAATGTACCCTGTATAATATAAAGGTCTGTCATGCTTGTGTTTGACCTGTATATCTTCTTGAGCAAAGGATATGCAAGGTAGGATTCTCGCCGCTTGCAGACATTACAGGCAAGGTTGGTCTTCAGAAGCTTCAGGAATTGGAGCAACTTGCGTAATGAAGCTCTCCGTATTCTTTAATGCTTTAATTAGAGCTTCCTTGGTAGTTTTACACAACCTTAGGAGCTCGTATAGAGTAATTCTGGCCGGTATATTGGCCAGTTGTGCCATGACGTTGAACTAAAAAGGAGTGCTCAATTCTCCGGGTTCCTGGTGAAGATTTTTGTTAAACCGGACCTCCTTTTGCTTTCCCTTATCAGCCGGCTTTTTCGGTACAGAACCCCCAGCGTCTTGGGGCTGTTCTTCAGCTTCTTGAGGATTCTGGTTGTAGTCTCTCAAGTAAGCCTTTCCTGACCGAGTGCCAGGGTTGTCTCCTGGGTACGCTGCCAGGGCAATCCTCTCTTCTTCTGAATCAGTGAGAGGTTTGAGGTGATCATCACTCTCAGTCACAGAGGGGCTAATCATATTAGAAGACTTAGCCTTGCCTCCTTTCTTCTTGGACGAGGTGTTCGTCCACTGTTGATCTCCTAGCAGGTCAGGGTGGACCCACATGATTTCTTCTTTTGGGGTGGTGAGGGGTACCAACCCCCTGTCTTTCTGACCATGTAAGTCAGTGTTTTTCATATGCATCTCTCCCTTGTAGACGGGAATGACGCCATTTGCAGCTGCTACTGGCGGGAAGTCACCGAATTAGACCGCTATCAAGTTTGTAGACACGGTCTTCTGCTCGGGCTTCAGGGTGAGCACGTTTGCATTTACCAGATTTTGTAGAATGTCTTTGAAGACGTAACATTTTTTGGTAGGGTGGTCCAGGAACCTGTGATAGCGGCAATAGTTGGGATCGTCAACTTTTCCTGCCTCATCTGGTTTCCTGATTTCGGGAAGCTACAGTTTGTTGTTCTTCCGAAGTAATTGGAACAAGGTGTCCACATGTTCTTCTTTGAATGAATACTGCTTGGGTGCTCTCTGTTGGTTTGGCGCCTTGCCTTGTTTCGCGGGAGGTGGTACTCGTGTGTTGGCATCAGCCACCAGAGTCTCCTTTCCTTTAGACCGCTGAGCATTGTTCTTGTTGCGTTGCTGCTACGGTTTAGGCTGTGCGACTTCTTCAGCCTTAACGCGAGCAACTATCTCTTCTGCTTGTTCTCCCTGCGAAACCAGCTATCTCCAGGATCGACATTCTGCTACCCCGATCTGAGCCAGAAGCTGGGTCTGCAAATTGTGCCTGCAAGTTTCAACCAAGGTTGATTGGGTCATACCTGACGGGCATCGCAGTGCCATGCTGCGGAATCTCTCAACGTATGCTTTGATGGACTCTCCTTTCCTTTGTCTAGTGGCTATAAGAGTTAGGACTAAAACTTCTATCCGTCCTCAAAGAACCTGGCCAAGAATAGCATTTCCAAATCTACCCATTTCTGGATAGATCCGGCAAGCAGTTTTATAAACCACTCTAAAGCGACACCCTTGAGCGTACCGATGAATAGTCGAGTCAGAATGGCGTCGTTTGCTACTACGTCTCCAGTCTGTGACTTGAAGTAGTAGATGTGTTGGTTTGGTGACCCTGTGTCATAGAAAGGTTGCAGAGTTGGGGCCTTAAACTTCGGTGGGTAGGGAGCTGTGTCCCACTCAGCAGGATAAGGTCGTACTACTCCTTCTTCGCAGAGCTTGCTCCTGTTAGCGATTGCATTGAGTCGAGCCTCCAATTCGTCCACTTTAGTAGACTGGGGATGCAATTCTCTTTCGGTCTCCTTCTCATTTTCAGAAGAGGATTCCAGGTTGTGAGTTTCGCGATCTGAATGTTCCGTCACTTTTTGCTTTCCCTTCGATGTGGTTCTTCGGGAAGATTCAGGTCTTTGGCCTTTTTCAGCAAGGAGCTGGGCCAACATATCCTTCATCTGAAGAAGGGTCTCCTGTTGTGCTTGGAGCATGACGTGATGTTCGTCCACCCTTTTGTCTAGGTCATCAGGATTTCCTGTCATGTGAGCGGAAACTTCACGAGCCACAACAGAACTGGAAGATTGAGATTCGACAATTGCCGAATGTTCATCATCAGAGGCAATTCCTTTGGCTAACCTCTGGTAGTTAACCGCACGAATAGCTCATGTATGAGTTCGGGTGTGTTGGTATACCCCTTCAAACTCTTCACATATCTCCCGAACAGTCGGGGAATGACTCCTTTATGATTCTTCAGAACTGGGATTTGAAGCCTTTCCTCTACCTATCACATTTATAGTGACTTCGGGATATTCAGTCTCGGTTGTCTTCTTTCTGTATCGGCGTTGTCATTTGACAGGTCTGACAACGTTCGTTAACCTGTCGAATACAGACTGCCGAGGTGCGGATGTGCAACAATGGCATTCTGAAAGGACTGCCGAGATAAGACTCTCACATTAGCACGAGTGAGCTGCTTGTACTGCTGGTTTTCCTCTTGATAACAATTCCCGCAGATCAGGAACTTAGGAGGAAGCTTTCCCTGGGTGTGGAGGCGGAGATGGAACCCCCTGCCTTTGGGTGGATGAGATTGGTTCTTGTCGAACGTGAATTTTAAACCCACGTTGACTTTTTTGAACCTGACGGACCTCTTGATGATCGCGTTCTTGAAGAACAACGATAGGGTCGTGTTCTTGAAGAATAACGCGAGGGTCGCGTTTGGGTTTGTAAACATTAGGCTGAGGCGTTCGTTTGAATGATGAAATAGACCTCCGAGGGTCATGTTTTGGTTGAACGCGGCCTTGAGGGTCGCGTTTATTTGGTGAAACAGACTCTTGAGAGTCATGTTCTGTTTGAACGCGCACCTGAGGGTCGCGTTTATCTTTGGTAGCTTCCTTCTGAAGGCTGTGTTTTGGAGGAACAACGCGCCACTGAGGGTCGCGTTTCAGCTATATCAGCCGAGGCTCGTAATTGGGCTCGTTACCGTGAAGCGAGCGTTCTGTTTTGGGAACGCTACGTTCGGGTAAAGTTTTAGAAACGCGATCCTCGCGTTGGGCCAACATTCGGCTTTCGCGCAGGTATGCTCGTCGTATAGATCTCCTCCATCTGCGAGCGGCGCTTCTTGGCTTGTCTCAAAGCCTTAGCAGCAGCGTCATCGGTGTTAGTTGGGTGTTCTTCCACCATAGGTCTTTTACAACCTATTGTACGCCATGTTGATACGGGTGTAGAGTCTTCAACCAACAGAGCTAGTTTGAGTTCCTGACCGAAGGAGAGGGCTTTCTTCGGCATTTCAACAACAGAGTTGATCTCCTTGGAGATCTTACGGACATCGCGTTTAGCCTTGGGGCTAAGCGATCCAGAGGATAAGGCTTCCTCGTATTTTGCTTGATTAAACTCCACGACGAGAGTTTCTATAGTAGTTCCCATGAGGTGGACGTCGGACTGTGCCACCACTTCTTCGTCGGAAAAGCTAGTCTCCAGCGGAGTCGCCATCTTTTGTATGTTGGAAAATTGCAGTAAAGAGAAGAAAAGAAATTTGACTTTGATTTCTTTAATCTCGGTTACAATTTGATTACAAAAGAGAGGAGAACGAATTTGATTCTCCCCTTTGTTTAAAACTGGGTTCTTCTCAGTAGCGATGGAATGCCTCCTTCGATTGCTTACGTCGAATTTGCTCTCCATTGACGATCTGACCGTCTCTTATCTCGTGGGAACGATGAACTTCTGTAGAAAGTTTTATAAGTAACTCATTAACGAGTTTAAGAACTCTGAACGAGTTAGAACTCTGTGCATAGAGTTGTTAAAACCGAAGATTCGGTTGATGACCAAGCAGATATTCTGTTGTTGAAGAATCCCCCTCTGATTTGATCTTCTGAACTCGATTCAAAGGTCCTATCTCCAAGGATTTCGTCTCTCCTCCCTCTCTATGCGGTTGAGATCCTAGATCCCCTCCAAACCCGTGCGGTTTAGATGCTAAAACCGATTCTCCAAGAGCCAGCCCTTAACTCAGTTGAGTTTGTTGAGTTTTTATAGGAGGATAAGAGGTTGTAACTGCCCTCTAAATCCGCTCCTAAGTGGGCGTGATTTCCTCAGATCGTGGGGAAAACGGTTCTGAAACCGTTCAACTCATATTTGAATGAGTCAAACGCCCACCTTGGCGTTCAAGACCCTAACCTCACGTCTTAGAATTGAGACGCGAGGTTGGGTGTTGACTGAACATCAATGAACACGAGGGTCACTCGCATTTTTGTTTGCTGCAGCTTGGAAACGCTAAGGTCGGGTGTTGATTGAACCTTAAGAACGCGAAGGTCGTTCGCCTTTGACTTGTTGTAGCCTGGAAACGCTGCGGTCGGGTGCACTTCCAGAATTGTAACGCGGGGATGACTTCTGCGTTTTAGAAGAAGTTGGTTGACTTGTAACCTCTTCTGTAAGATGTTGCGAGGACCGTCGTTCAGTAATCCTCGCTTGAGCTGTTGCGGGGTGTGAAAGTCGTCAGATTGTAACTCCCACTGTTGAATGTGAAAACCACTGAATAGAGTTTTCATCAGCTATCGGAAGCGTTGTTGAATCGTAACCCTTTTCGATCTACGTGGAAAGTCATCCATTTGCAATCTTTGTTTGTTGGCATGAAAGCTTTCTGATTGCAGCTTTCATTGTTGGAACTTGATAGGAATCAGTAAATATTTGCCCACAGCTCTCTACCAAGCAACTCACCAACTAAGTCCAACCTTTTATTTCTGAAATCATTACACTACTCATCAACATCTCTAATAGTTGCTAATATAATATTGGTCATGTTGTTATCGCAGCCATCAAGATCAATCATCTCAAACATGAGGTAGTGTTTGTAGCGATTATAATACTGCGGATGTAATGATTCAGAAATCTCTTCTGTTTTGATTGTAAGGATGAATTCTGCTTCTTGATTTGAAGGAACCACTGCCTTGTAATCTCGTGGGGATCAGCTATCTATTGTGATTTTTAGACAGCCTACATGCATCTAGCTTGTTAGTATTCCAGCTACATGTTTCTACTCATTATTATTGTTATTGCATTGATCGTTCGACTGTTCTATTCTTCCTTTTAGGATCTTGTCGTATGCTACGCACGCTGACGTACTCATGTTCTCTCGGGTTGTACTTTAGATTTGGAGGATGGACAGGTTCAGTAGGAACCAAAGTATTTTTAGCATAAGTACTTTGTAGACAGAGCAGAAGAAGAAGCCGAAGCCTAGTCTTTTCTTTTATTAGTTGATGGTCATAGTTTACTTTTGTAGCACTTTCCTTTTTCCGCTTGATCGGTGTATTTTTATACTTTCTAGTATTTCAGTTGGATCATTTTGTATCAGAACATGTTGACTCAAATATTATGTCTGGGATGATATTTCATTTGTGATATGTATCTTTTTGTTCTGAGTTATTTATTATATTCTTGTTACTGTGATCAGGGACCTTTGACTTGTTTTATTTTGCTTGACGCTTAGCGTATTAGATTGAATAGAAGGTCTAGTATATTTCTCCTCAGTCTAATACGTCACAGACTTGTTCACGTTTTGATTCCTTAGTATTTTGGGACGCGGGGCGTGACAGGATTTTTTGGTGGTCCATGCAGGTCGCGGTCCCGAGTTCCTACCAGTGAGAATATAATGGACAAATTAGACGCATATCATATTTCATCCATAAGACTATATTTAAGCCTTATCCTATTATATGGATATATTATGTTTTACTCTCTACCTTATCACTTTTTGACTCTGGAGCTTCCCCTGCTTCTTGTCTCGTCACTTCCCGACTACACTCTCTTCGTATAACTTCTCTTTTCTCGTATCGGTCATTATTATGTGTTATTATTTTTATACTATGTTTTCTTTGATTTGACTCGTATATCGTTTGATTGTATTGATTTCTACTTATATTAATTTATGTATCACGTACAGTGTTATATTATATGATTTTCATTAAAAATGTACAAGTAATATAGTCTAATGAAAATCACTAGTTATATATTTTAATTGTTCAAATCATGTTCATTAAGTGTTTCGTATTGCTCTAAACTTCACATATACATCACATAGCATATCTGATATTCAGATTATTTTCCTGTGTTTAATTATAGTTTTGCATATATACATTATATGTATGCGTTTTTTCTGTCATATCATCTATCATTTACTTATGTTCTAGATTATTATATATTGTTCGCATTTTTAGTGATATACATTAATAAGTTCATGATTTTGATATTCTATATATGCAATTTTATTCTTTATTTTTTCAACTCACAAATACTTTCAGTATATAGTTTTCTTACCAGTCAGTTTTGTCTTGTTTATGTTGTTTTAGTATGTTCACATTGGTTTCGTTATTTCTAAGAGCAATGTATTTCTATTTTTATATTCAGGTATTTATTCATATTGTTAGGTTTGGAGTTCAGTTACTAATTATATAGTTATTTTGTTATATTAGTTATTATTGTTTTATAACTAATGTAAAAGATAATTCTAAATAACATTTATGGATATGGATCATATTTACTCATGGGTTATTTATAGTGCATTTGCATAATTTATTGTTTGTTTGCTTTGTTTTAGACATGTATATTTCCACAAATGACAAAATAATACATGGGCAATATACATTGTATATGCATGTTGTTTTTTAGTAATTATTTTACGGTGTTTTAAATGTTTATGTCCTTTTATTGTGTCATTGTTCGTTGTTCATTCTCTATTCATTATTTTGGTTTACTTATGTTGTGTTTTACTTTTTCATTCTTTTGTACTTACTATTCTCTTTTCATTATAGTGTATACACGTAGATTATTATGTTTATGAAGTATATTTTTTATTGATTTATAGTCATTCGTCATTTCTAGTATCAAATATGTCTAATCATGTTCTGTTTCATGTATTATCAGTGTTTATGTTCACATGTTCATTAATCATTCATGATATGTTTATCTATAATATATCGGTGTTTTTATTATACGAATTTATACCCTTCTTATATTTTCATTTGTTTATAAATCTATTTTATCTTACATAGTTCACGTTTTATGTATTATATATCTTTATTTATGTATTTTTATGATGATCGTATTTATGTGATTTTTTACTACTATACAATATATTGCTATATCTGAATTGATTTTTATACAGTAATGATTATTATTATTATATCTTTCTTATATTTATTATTTTACCTTATGAATATTACTAATATTCAGTAATATTTCTGATTACCATATTGTTTGTTGAATATATATTATGTCCTTCCTATTATGTTTTGTATAATATGTTTATTTTGAATCGCTTGTTTGCTCTTATGTCCATTTTATCATGTAATATTTTTATGAATATTTTTATCATAATTTATCTTATTAGCATGATTAGTACTATGAATATTCAAACCTTTATATGCTTATTATTATGTATGTGTTTTTATTTTAACGACTATTATATATGATAATTTTATTTGCTATATTATATAAACATTTTTAATATTTGACTTAGTATTGTATCTTGTATGATAATTATTTACTATCATATGCTCTCAAAAATTATTGATTATAACTACAACTATTTTATTAAATTTATCATCATATTCTATCTTTACTATTAGCCATTTTTTTGATTATTGTATCTATATTTTCTTACATGTTATGTTTTGACTACTTAAAACATATGTTACTATAATACTATCTTTAAATCTTTTTAATATAATTGCAAATTTTTATTTTTCGGAATTTGTGTCTTATATGTCTTATTTGGTTGGATGTGACTTGCTGATTGTATTCATGTATTTTGTTTGTAATTATACTTTTTATATATCTTGAATATCTATTCTACTTACTGATTATATGATATTTCTATTGTGATTTGATTTTTTTATTATTTTCATGTTTCTTTATGTTGTCTATTATGTTTGTCTAAACTATATGTATGTTTAATTCTTTACAATTTTTTTTTGCTTATATACTCTTCAAATGTTTCTTTTGCTTTTGCTTGTATATGATTCACCTTTTATTTTCATTGTATTTTTATATTTTTATGTTTATCATGTTTATCATCTGCTTACGTATGAGTGATTTATATTTTGTTGAGGTCTTTTGTCTTTTATTTTCTTTATGTTCTTCTTTTAATTATTTATATTGTTAAGTTGATATACTTTATCATATGTTCTAGTGATTCACAATTGTTTGAATTACATATTTATATTTCATATTATATTTTTGTATGTTATATATTTGTTATATTTTGTAAATTCTGTGTTGTTGATTTTATTTTAACACTATGATGTGTTGTCTTATGATACTATATCAATAATATCATGTATATATTATATTTTTCTATGATTGTATATTTGTTGTTAACTTATTTGCTATTATGCTATGTTTGACTGATACTTATATTTTGCCTATGCTTAGATGTTTGTGTTATTTTATAATTTGATACGTATCAACTATTTTTTTTACAATATGCATGCTTCTTTATGCCTGTGTATTCAAATATATGTTTACTCTCTTATGTTATACTTACCTCATTCTTATTATTTATACTAAATATTAGACTTTCTTATGGTCTTGATTTGCTTTATATGTTTGCATTGACTATTCACTTCTGATTATTATTATTACTCTGATATATATATATATATATACACTGTGAATGAACGTGATACTTTTTGTGCTGATTTTTCTTTTAATTATTCTCTATTGTGTCCTGTATAACTTATAATATATTATGTCACACATACATATATAGTTTCTCATTCAACATTTGTTCACACATTTTTCATGATGTGTTATGACCTTATTTTCATATTTTGTCCTGGTTTTCTTTGTACATCACCTTTATTTTAATTCCGATGATAGAATTTGTTTTAAGGTGGGTAGAATATAATAACCATGAATTTTTTATACTAGTTTAAATAAATTTTTGGTATTTTAAAAATTAAATTTTTATTTTTAAAAGAGTGTCTATATTTTTCCTAATTTTCTTTAATTTTTTATGATTTAAAAATGTGATTTTATATTTATTTAATAATTTTACTAATTATAAATTAAATTATTATGGTAAAAACTTTTTAAATTAATATTGGTTATATATTATTGTTATTGTTATTATAAATGTTATTATTAGTTATACTAATTATTCCCTAATTATTTTAAATTTTTCCTAATTATTTCTTAATTAATTATTAATTTAACCCTAACCCTAATTATATATATACACTCTCTCACTATCTCTATCTCTATCTCTCTTTCTTTCAGCCCCCCTTCTCTCTCGTTTCTCATGCTCGCCAAGCCCTCTACAGTCGACACCGACGCCGCCTGCAACCCTTCCCTCATCTCCGCCTCTCCCATCTCACACCACCCGCTGCCGCTCATTCTCTCTCTCTCTCTCTCTCTCTCTCTCTCTCTCTCTCTCTCTCTCT
>BQKN01063785.1:109847-126244 GCA_022839385.1 Asparagus kiusianus | reverse complement strand
TTTTTTCCAACATACAATAGCAGATCACCAGCGGGCTCCATAACTGGCATTTGCTTGGGTTGATTGATGACCCATTGCTTAGCCTGGCGACTAATTTTCAGAGCCTCGTCATTCAGAGGCAAAGATTTATCCTCAAGACAGACTCGAGTTGAATTGTCAGAAGCCACATGGACTAGAGTCTCATAAGAGATTTTTCGGCACTTGCGTGCCTTGGTGGGACTCAGAGTATGAGAAGAGAGGAGCCCCTTGTACTTAGACTGGTCAAACTCAATGACTAGAGTCTCGAAGTCAGTTCCCATGGTGATTTTGTCTGACTACGCTACGACCAATTCATCTAACAAAATGGTTGCTCCCACTGTGGTCCCAATCTTCTATAGGGTCTCGAAAAAGATTCGAAAATGATTGATTCCTTAATTTTTTTAGTTATGAGAAAAGATTCTATCGCCTGGTAATAATCTCGTTACAATCGCTTTTTCTCAAGTACAGAAGATGAGAAGATTGGTTTGACTTCTCCTTTTATTTAACGTAGATTCTAGGTGGCGAAAGGATGCCTCACCCGATGTTTGAGTCAAGCTTACTTCCCGTTGATGATCAGAACAAGATCGCTTCAACTCAAGAGGAGAATCAGCCTCTGTTGATAGCTTAGATCACAAGAATCGGGGTTCGGATCTCAAAAGGGGGTTTCAGAATGTGAGTGCTAGCTCTCACATGTGTCTCTGTTGGCTTTTCATAACTGCTCATGGCTATTTATAGGCCATTAGCACTTAACTGACACGGTAAAATCATGGGGTCAGGGCGTAACTGACTTCTCAAATTTAGCTCACGTGGGCTGACTGGGTCTTCAAGATCATTACAGCCGAACTCCATTTGATGAGACAAGCATCGCTGTGTGGCGAGGTTCGTCAGATGAGACAAGTCTCGATGCATAGTGAGGTTCATCTTACAAAGTGAGTTTCACTATACGGTGAGCCTCGTCTTGGATGGTTGAGTCCAACTGCATAGCAAGTCTCGCGAACTTCTTCTAACGAACTTCGTCTTCACTGACAAGCTTCGATTGCTACAGAGCCTTGTTTCTAGGCGAACTTCATCTTTAATGACGAACTTCATTTTAAATGATGAGCTTCGTTTCCAATGACGAGCTTGTTGGCTGAGATGAGGTTCGTTGTGATAACGACCCTTGTCATGTTGGAAGTGAGGTTCGGCCATGCTTTATTTCTTAGCATTTTTTTGAGTGCCTACACTCCTGTTCCTGAAGAGTCTGATGACTCTGATCTTCCTATTTTCCTTCGAAAAGGTAAACAAGCTTGTACCAAGAAAATTTCCATTGAAAATTGTTTCCTTTTGTCATTTATTACCACATCATGCTACCTTAGTCTCATCATTATCCTCTATGTTTACTCCTAAATCCTTTCATGAAGGTCTTTTAAATCCAGGGTGGAAAAGTGCAATACATGAAGAAATTGATGCCTTTCATTCTAATCAAACTTGGGAACTTACTACTTTACCACTAGAGAAAGTTATAGTTGGTTTTCGATGGATGTATACAGTGAAATTTCTTCCAACAGATCAAGTGGAGCAAGTAAAGGCTCGCATAGTTGCTAAAGGGTATACTCAAACCTTTAGCGTCGATTACTTTGAGATATTATCTTTGGTTGCTCACTTGCATTCAGTGCGGATTTTATTATTGGTTGCAATTGTGAAAAATTGGCCACTTTTTCAGCTAGATGTAAAGAATGCCTTCTTGCATGGTGATTTGCAAGGAAAGGTGTATATGGTTCAGCCACCATGATATGAAGTTCAGGGGAAGCCTAATAAGTTTGTCAATTTAAAAAAGCCATCTATGGTTTGAAGCGGTCTCCTCGTGCATGGTTTGATAAATTTAGTATGGTGATTAGTAACTATGGCTTAAAACGTACTTCAATGGGTCATTCCATTTTTGTGAGGCATTCTAGCACTGGTACTATTGTCCTTGCTGTATACATGGATGATTTGTTATATTAGGAGATGATCATCAAGGCATTTGAGACTTGAAGTTATATCTTAGTTCTCACTTTCAGATAAAAGATTTGGGCATTTTATGGTACTTTCTTAGGATAGAGATTGCTCGTTCCTCTAAGAGGCTAACTCTATCTCAAAGGAAGTATCTTCTCAACCTTTTTGATGATACTGACATGCCTAATTCCAAACCATTTCATATGCTATGGACTTTCAAATTAGATTTGATCAGAATTTGGGGAAAGCACTCTCTAATCCTACTAGTTACTAGAAATTAATTAGCAAGCTTATCTATTTGACTTTTACATGTCCCGATATCACTTATGTTGTTGGAGTTCTCAATCGATATATGCAGAATTCACATCAATTATATTAGTCTGCAGCTTGCCAGGTATTATGATACCTAAAAGGAGCACTAGGGAAAAGACTCTTTTATCGTACTTCCAACAATTTGGATATTGTAGGCTACTCTGATGCTAATTGGGCAAGTAGTCATTTTTATCAACATTCAATTAGTTGTTATTACACTTTTGTTGGAGGCAATTTGGTCACTTGGCGAGGTAAGACACAAACATTTTTTGCTCTTTCCAATGTTAAAGCTGAGTACAAGGCGATGGCTCATGCCGCATGCGAGATGACTTGGGTTCGCTCATTATTACAGAAGATGGCACTGTTTTCTCGAAGCCCATGACACTCTACTGTGACAATCAAGCAGCTATCTACATTGAAAGCAATCCTATATTTCATAAGCAGACAAGGCATATCGAAGTGCACTGTCATTTCATCTATAATATGGTGTTATCTAAGAAGATTGTTACTCCACATGTTCGATCGATTGATCAGATTGCTGACATACTTACAAAAGCCTTGTCATGGTCATTGTTTGATGCACTTAGTAACAAGAGGTGCATGACTGACATCTTTGCACTAGCTTAGGGGGAGTATTAGAGTAGAGAGTACTTTTAGTGTCTATTTTCTTTATTAAGCATTTTTCGTTCCACATCGGGTACACTTGTAACCTTGAACTATTTATTTATCTATATAATAAAGAAGACTGATCTACAATAAGACCAAGTCACTTTTTCCACAATAACACAAAGGAATAAAAGGCTGCTTACTAGAAAATGTTGTGTGCTCTGGTGAAGAAGATTAATACCTCTGTTTTATCTTCGGTTTTTCGTCGGCCTATTCCTAGGGAGTTTTGCTAGTGGGTTGAGTCTTCGTTAGGCTTTTATACAAGAGTTGTGTTGTCGGGTTTTATTTTTTATGTAAGGAGTTTTTTTTCCAAGGGAAATTTGTTAAACTTAGGTATGCCTAAGTGAATATTGTACATAACTCTCAATGGCATTGAAAGTTTATTCATTAACCTATAAAACAAAATCAAACGGAAACCTGAATGGAATATATAAATGTATGTTTTTATTGGCGTGGATACTTTATTGATTATTGATTTATCGTCGAATTTTAATGGTTTGCTGATATTGTCCAAGTTTAATTTAGACATATTATGACCTGTTCTAGCACATAATTGTTTCCAATGTGGATTTCGACAATGACTAGGTCATTAGGTATGTATAGGATACACCATATTTTATTCAAACATTAGAAACATTGGTAGGCGATTGTTATATCTATTTACCCCTCATTAATTGCATTACAGATGAGTACAATTAGCATATATACTAGAGGTATAGGCATTATCTGGTGATTTTGTAAGAATTTGATTTGTATAAGCCCCTATATCCATGATATCAGAACTCAGTACGGAATCTACAAGAAGAAATCATGCTTCTAAGTAGGGGTGGAAACGAATCGAATCTAAACGAGTAGTGGCTTGTTCGAATTCGAATTCAGCTTAAATAGCACTATTCGTATTCGTGTTCAAATTCGACTCGAATAACATTTAGAATTCGAATTTGCTTTGTTTAGTTGTGTACGTGTTCGATAACTATTCGTGAACATTCGATTAGCAACTAATTCAAGTTAAAATCAGAAAAAATAAAATTTTTTAAGTTTTATCTTACAATTTGTTGAAAAGGTGGTAGGTTGGGGAGGTAGAGGACATGCTGGAGGGGGGGGGGGGGGGTCGACGATGGAAGAGATTGTCGGAGGATGAGGGGAAAAATGAGATTCGAGCGGAGAAGGAGACTATCGACGACGAAAGAGACTGTCGAAGATGAGAGTCGAAGACAAGTGAGGGTCGAACGGAAGGGCGGATTTGAAAGACGAGAGTCGGAGACAAGCAGCTGAGCGGAGGGGGCTGATATTGAAGACGATCATCGAAGACAGGCAGCTAAGCGGAGGGGGCGGATCTCAAAGACGAGAGGAGAAAGCCCTAGCCCTAGGGTCGGGTCTGAAGTGGAGGTTGGAGGCAGCTAAGAAAATGAAAAAGCCCAAGCCCTAGAATCCCCCTTAAGTATTTATATGGGTTAACATTTGTAAATAAAAATTTAGATAAATAGTGTTTGCAAAAGGTTTAATTAATAGGACTAAAACGTGAAAAGTTATCGAATAGGTAATAGTCAACCGAATCGAATGTACCATTGGTTAAATTCTATTCGTTTACAAGTCGAATGCTAAAAATTATTCGGTTAACACTAAATGAACTACCGAATCGAACTTGACCGAATATCTGGGTGAATAATAACCGAACTGTTTATTAATTATTCGGTTCACTTCCACCCCTACTTCTAAGCCTCTCTTTCAATTTGGATCGCTAGATCGATTAGGCGAGCTTCAGTTGAACAATAGTAACTTTTGTAGGTTTGGGCGACGTTAGATGTTACTTTAATAGACCAAAAAGTCGACTCTTATTGGATATTAGACACTGAAATCTTAATATCATAATGCTAGACCGGTCGGTTAGTGTAAATAACTCTTTAGAGAATTCTGCGATTCCCCCATCACAAGGATGTTTATAGGTGGCCCACAACAGCATGCATCGCCTCTAGACCAAGTCAACATGCCTGTATTATTAGTGTCACCAGAAGAATTTGTTCTTCGAGACTTGGTTGTAGCCCTTTGTCAAGAGCATTTAAAATCTTTCAGTCACTCAAATGGTAAGGCAGATGGTGAGCCCTTAATTTGCTAAGAGTGGATGCTGACCTCTGGCGCCGAGGATCACGCAACTCTTGAAGAGGTACTATTTATTGTTTTCAAGTAAGGTGGCGACATTACTTCAAATAACAATCTAACAGAAGTTTAACCTTTTTGCTTCTCCCCCTCGAAGATCGGGAGAGCAAATGCTACAGGGAGATTCGCAACCTGATCATCTTTTCTATTATATTTGTCTATTCAAATATCGACCCGCAGGGAACGGTAGTGGTACCCGTCAGCAACCTCGCCTGTGTTACCGAACTACCCACCAGCTGCTTCGTCCATGACCCGCTATGCCTTACGTAATATTTTAAAATATCTCCACCTAGCTAGCCTAGGCCTAGGCGGTACGTAAGCCGCCTGCCTAGCACCTAGGTCTAGATCGAGGTACCTAAGTTGCCCACCGAGGTTTTAGGAGTGGTTAGGGGAGCGTCGGCTACTGACGTGGATTACATCATTTAGGCATTGATCATGATTTCCTCTGTTGCAGGCTCAATGTTCCTCAACCTCCACCAAACTCCTCCAACCTCCAACTATAAATACCTTGTCTACCACGTTTGACCTTCAGCAAAACATTCTCTACCATCACTTAAATGAAGAATAAAATCTGTATTGGTGCCTTATAACATTAATATATTTTTATCAATTATTGTAAAATAAAAATAGGAAACTGCCTAGGCTCTAGGTGTTGGGTCCAGCGTGTAGATTGCCTAGCACTTTCTGTAACCTTAGTCTTAGACTCCTAGAAAGGTATGAAATATTACACATTCATCGATTCTTTTTCGAGATATGCCAGCATCGTATTTCTCACATCCTTGATGATTTGGATGGCGACGATGATGATGACGACAATGATGATATCAATGTGGATAGTCAGAAGAAAAGCCATGATGATGGTGGTGATGATGATATATACCATCATGAGAGGAGCGGGAGTAAAACATCAATAGAATTATCAGTGAAGTTTAGGACGATGGAGGAGTCAAAACTGCAGTCATGACGAGCAGACTAGAGCGTCTCCAAATTACTTGCATCCAAGTTCACTCTAATTGGATCCCTACGATGCGGTTGATCCCCAAAAAAGGAGGTTAGACGCTATATATGCACACATTGCTGAGCATGTCTGCGCATCCATCCGGCTATTCAATAAGCATAAATAGGACCTATATACCCTTTTCGCTTACATTTTCACTTATATACTGCAATTCGTATTTGGTAGTAAACAAATATCCTAAAATTTTTAAACTCGAACTTATACATCCTCGCTTTTTTTGGCGGCGTTTAAATACCCTAAAGTCTTTACAACTAGCACTTAAATACCCTAAAGCTTTTAAAACTTGCACATAAATACTCTCGGTTCTGCAAACTTGAGGGCATTTAAACTGAGAGTATTTAAGTGTAGGTTTTAAAAAATTCATGGCACTTAAGTGTCGAAGTTAAAAACTTTAGGGTTTTTAAGTACAAGTTTTAGTAACTTTAGGGTATACAGATGCTACCAAAAATAAGTGAAAGTACATGAGTGTAAGTTTTAAAAACTTTAGTGTAACTTTGTTGCTAGATATAAGTAGGGGTATATAAGTGATAGGTGCTATTTAGCCATTCAATAATTTACAAGATATACCGACGACAACAGCAGGTGCAAAAGCTTTCCTTACCTCTTATGTTATCAATTATTTAATTAACAACATGATGATGTCATGATAATAATCTATTTCCCTGCCTGCAGGTACAAGTTGCCATAAGGTTGTCGATGTTTAAAACCCATTTTACAATTCCTTGGATGCTTATCAGTGTTCATCAGATGCGCAAAGTTCAGTTCTTTACTTCTTCCTTGTGCTATTTTAATAAAGGTTACATACAATTTCTCCTTCATTGTTTACCTGTTTCAATCGATTTAAAATTAACAGTGTAACATGTATTATATTCTTTTTCCTCTCTATATGATTTTACATATAATAGATTCCTTTAAGACTTTTCCCCCCAGTGATATACTTACGATATAATTCTATGCAAATATCTAGTCTTGTATTTGGGATCTCCAATTTTTTCCCCTTATAATGGATTTTGTAAGATTCTTTTGTCCAGCGATAAACTAACATTACAATACTATACAAATATCTAGTCTTATATTTGGGATCTCCAACCTGACTCATCCCTTGCTGCTATAATAATTATTAGACCTCCGATACTTCTGAAAATAAAGATTCAGGATTCACAACTCTGAACTGAAAAGAGCAAAAAGTACTAAATTCCATAAATACTACGAGAGAGGGAAAAAATAAAATTTAAACACACTTCAAAAAAAAATTAGGGATAAGAGTTCACCGATAGCCGCTGTGATATAAAAAGCTCGCTTAACCATTGATAGATGCATGTAAAGATATAAAGCATGTATTTCCATTTTCTGGAATGCAGCAATAAACCTTTCAACTTAGGCTCACGCCAGCAAAAATATGTCTCACTTAAAATATTAAATGATGGCATTGGAAGTAAAATAAAAAATTAATTGACCACAGAAATGATTAAAGGTAAATCCACACATCTCAGAAACAGCAAGCAACAGAAAAGAGATAAAACATCAAAGTCACATAATTAATCACCACATAACTGGGGAGATACTGTTGTAGGCCAGTCCCCAAAACCAAACACAAAGACAGAACCCAGCGGCAAGTCTCACAGACAAATATCTAATACTCGTACAAAACTTAAGACTCATAAATTATAGTGCTTGACTAATGAAAATGCTAGAGCCCATAAATATCAAACTAAGCAGCACTGAAGACTGCAGCTTTACTCATAGATCCAGGGGTGGGCGCTGCTCTGCCACTCTGAGACGCCCTCAGGGAACCACAGTGCAATCTCCTTCCTCGCACTCTCGACTGCATCACTTCCATGGATGATATTCCTGCATGACACAAGTTAATGAACCACAAGTTAGCAAGCAGCAGTTCAAGAAAGTGTTTCACAATTAATTTCTGATATCAGGAAATTCATTTACATACAAACAAATAAAAAAAGAACTAAAAAATGTTGAAATCTGCATCTGCTTTGATAAATAGAAAAGGGTATAACAACACTAGTAGATCATCACAACCTACTGCATTAACATAAAGAAAATTATTTATCAACAGACTATGATCTGATAACCAAAATAGTTTCCCGCAGGATGTTATACCGTGTCATAATTGTAAACATTTAAGATGCACATTACTGAAATAAACAATCGACTGATATGTATATTAGTTTTAAGATGCATATTAATTTCAAAATTAAACGAGCTTAATTATATTCATTTAAGAAATAGTCAATATCAGAAATAAGCAGTACTGCAGATTAGTATGAGACATGATTAAGGCATGTTCGCCACCTATATGTTCCAAGATAATTTTCCAAACAAATCAGCCTCAGAAATATCATTAACAGCACTAAATCCAGTACTACAGGTGGAAACAAACCAAATAATCAACAAATAGTTAGTTAAGTGTTTACCCTGCTATTCAGTTATATTTGATTTGGTAGTTCATTTAACAATAACCAAATAGTTTTTACTAGTATTCGGTTCATAATCGAATAAAATTTAACAAGATGTATATTAGATTCAATTAATTATCAGATATTCGCTTAAAGTTTCATCCCTTACGAACTGTATTATTACATACATGATGTTACGCCATTGACTCATTTACATTTTGTAATTTAAGTTGTATACTAATTTGACAAACTTAAAAGAGCCAAATGTCAACTTCTACAACAAATTTCTTTAACTAAATATAATCATTTAATTAATCACATAGTTTATTATTCATAAACTATAAATTATTAGTCAAATAAATATATTGTAGTCTACGATAAATATTAGCAAGTATTAGAGAAATATTTGAATTTAAATTTAAATTCGAAGAAATTCAGAGTGGGGTATTCGAATTCGAAAATCTTAAAAGAATACAAATCCGAACACCAAGGTACTCAATTCGATTCGTTTACAGCCCAATCCAGCAGTTTCAAATTGAGACATGTTTTTTTAGGAATTACATGGAGACATGTTAAAATGACCATTTTTAAAAGATTAAGTCATGCATAATTATTTTTGCTCAAGACAATTCAACTAATGACTGAAATATTCGTAGTTTGAAACAACAGAACCCCATCAACAAAAGATCAACATGTGATATGCACTGAAGGATTTATATCAATAACCCAAACTTCTGAAACAACAAATGAAAATAACATTTACCTGCCAACCATAATGGCGTAATCACCACGGATGGTTCCAGGAGCAGACTCTGCCGGATTAGTGGCACCAATAATCTTGCGACCAGTCAAAACAACATTCTTTCCCTCCCAAACCATAGCAACCACTGGGCCAGAGATGATGTATTCAACAAGCCCAGCAAAGAAGGGCTTTGAGGAAAGGTCCTCATAGTGCTTCTCAGCAAAAGCTCTCTCCACAGTAATAAGCTTCATTGCTATATCAGAAGTTATAATGTCAATTAATAAATGTAAATCACTATTTTTTCCCCTTTAGTTTAGGCAAATTAAATATACTCATGGTTCATAGTTTCTTGTAGAAATAAGATGTGTATGCCTATATTAACACTTGCAACCATCATGAAAAGGATGACATTGAATGAAAACATTGTACCCTAGATTTGTGTACTCTCTTCTTTGAATAACTAAAAAGTCATTTAAAAACAAATCACCAACTTCAGGATAGGTTACACACGTTTCATAATTTCTCAACAGAATCAAAGTATAGATCTAATATAAAAGCATCAAACATAAGAAAGCAAGTACTCATGGTTGATAGTTTTCTAACAAAGATGAGAGCCATAGGCCTATATTAATACTTGCAATACCACAAACTAAGATTTCTTCTAACAATAAAAAAATGGATGACTAAAACCAAAATATTGGACCCCCAGATTTCTGCCTTTGATACATAAAATAAATACTGAATACATAAAAAATCATTCAAAAACAAATAAACAATAGAAAGAATACCCGTGTTTCATAATTTATTCATAGAATCAAAATTACAGATCTAAACTAATGAATCAAATATAAGAATATCAATATTTCAAATAATAAGTTCCATATGTTTTCAGATCGAAATCAAGATACCCATCATCCAAGATTGATAATTTCTTCTAAGAAACTAGAAGCCTTGATTTTCCACCTCCTATGATCATCAATTCATGCACTAAAAATCTAAGCTTATAATTTATTCTTAAACTATTATAATGATGACATAACTTAATCAGAGTACATAATACAGAGATAAAAAAAATTGTAAATTTAGAACAAAATCAAAAGGAAACCACAACCAAGATTCAAACTAAACATCATTAAAAAATTGCGTAAATTTAGAACAAAATCAAAAGGAAACTACGTGTCAAAATCTAACACCAAGGAAGATCTTTTACCTTTCAAGTAGAAACCCTTCTTCTCAAATCGGCTAATGATCTCACCAACCTAAACATCATCAAAAAATTTCATCAGCTATTACACGAAGAGAACCCTTAAAACTCCCACACCATAAAATTAAATGAACCAATAAAAGAAAAAGAACAATCCTTTAGTTACCAGGCCTCTCTGGACGCCATCGGGCTTGATCATGATGAAGGTCTGCTCCATTTTCAGTTGATTTTGATTTGTGCGGCGAGAATGAAGTAAGTAGCTGAAACCCTAGATTGCAGATTGAGAAGGGGTGGCGATCGAGCGATTTATATAAAGGGCTCAAAGAATATTTGGAGTCGAATGTTTCGAGTTTTTTTTTTTTTGAATAATTCGTTTCGGTTTGTTCGGTTTCGAATTTTTGTGCAGGAAATTAGATTTTGGTCCAGCCCCTAGTCTTAGGAGATGTTTATTTTAAGGGGTTTTTGTCTTTAGGCTCATTTGTTTACCTAACTTTATCTTTAAACCCAAGTATTATTAGTTATATCTTTAAGCCCAATTCACTTTTGGTATTTGTCTTTAAACCCAAGTCTAAAATACAATACTTTTACTACTTGTATTTATACAGAATGAATGTAAAAACCCCAAAATACCCCTTTGATTGGCCACATAAAACCCAGTATCTCTCTCTCATCTTCCCCATTTCACCTCAGCCCTAATTTGAAAAAACGAGATCCCCTTTTTGTCGTCACCCGTCTCTAGTCGTCAACGCCGCGCTCCAGCCGTCGTTATAGCCGTAGATCGCTCCAGCCGTCGCCCGCTCTAGCCGCCGACGCCCTGTTGTAGCCGCCGACGCCCTGCTCTAGCAGTCGCCCGTCTCCAGCGTCGACATTCCTCTCCAGCTGTTGCCCGTCTCCAGCCATCGACGCCCTGCTCCAGCCGTCGCCCGTCTCCAGCCGTTGCTCCAGTCGTAGCCCGCTCCAGCCACCGACGCCCTGCTCTAGCTGTTGCCCGTCTCCAGCGTCGACGCATCTCTCTAACTGTCGTCTGTCTTCAGCCATCGATGCCCTATCGACGCCGCATTTCAGCCCCAATCGTCGCTTGCCCCAATCGTGTCGGCGCGTTTCCACTGTTTCCAGCCATCGCCGTCCCAGCCGTCGACGCCCCCAATCGTCGACGCCCCAATTGTCGACGCTGTAATCGTCGACGCCCCCAATCGTCGATCGTTGACGCCCCAATCGTTGATGCCCTAGTCATCGTTGTCGTCGACTTCCCCGTTTGAGGTACTGATTAGTTGAAGCTTTTATATTGTTTTGAATTCAAGGCTATTATAATTGAGGAATGGTATTGGTTTTCAAACGTTTTTAGAAATTTATAAATTTTGTAGATTTAGGAATGGACATTGTTAGCTATAGTATTGGACTGACTCAATTTCATGACTTTATGATGTCGAAAGGAAATAAAATGAAGAAAATATTACTGTAGATTAATTTGAAATTGACTGCATGGAAATTGACTGCATGGAAATATTGTTGTAGGTTAATTTAATGACCTTATGTTTTATGGTTGCAGAAAATTATATATCATGGCTTTAGTGCGAATTCCATCGAACATTGGGTACTTCCGGGACCTTCTAAATCAAATTTCTGTTTATTTATTGGAAGATCAACGAACTACCCTCCGTGGTACTCCTTTTTATGGGTATTTAGATATTCCAGATATGCCAATGCAACCAGTTATTGTGGATTGTTTGTTGGAAGTATTCAATGTTGAAAAAAGTGGTTTCAAAATTAGAGGAAAATTGACCTCCTTTGGTGTTGAAGAAGTGGGTAGAATAACGGGTCTCTCGATGGGAGGATCAATAGTAAACACACGATTTCATAGAAGTGACCGTGATATAATCTACAAGCTTGTGCTTTCATATAGTACTACGACTGAAATTAAAGAAGATATGAAGTGTAGGACTAGAAGCGGAAAGAAGAAAAGTGACGAAGATAAGAAGAAGATTATGTGTGCTAGAAGAGATAGGATGGGTGAACTTATCTAGCAGATGGCCGAGCGTAGAGATCCTCTTTTCCCACAGATGCTCGTGGCTTTCATTATAGGCTTTATATTATGCCCTCAAGCTAGTATGAGTTGTCCCTTGTTTGCATTTAGATATGCTAAGAAATTAGACACTCTTAAGGAGTATAATTGGGCTGAATTAGTATACAATGTGCTACGTACCGAGATGGATAAGGCTAAGAAAACCATCACAAGAGGGTTGAGGGAAATCGATCTAGAGGCGGTTATATGGGGGGTTTTGCCTCAGTTCTGCTAGTAAGTTAACCTTTACTATATTTTTATGTCATTCTCCATTGTATATATTTATTTCATTTAGTCATGTTTATTGTTGAGCTAAAATTTTTATTTTCTCACAGATTTGGTTTTATGAGCTCGTGGGAAAATTACGCCTTTCGCGTAGGAAAATCATAAGTAGAGCACGTTACCATGTAAGTATAGCACGTTATATTGTAAGTATAGCATGTTAACCTGTAAATATAGCACGTTATGTTGTAAGTATAACACGTTATATCATAAGTATAGCACATTAACCTGTAAGTATAGCACGTTATACTATATGTATAGCACGTTATACTGTAAGTATAGCACGTTAACCTGTAAGTATAGCACATTATGTTGTAAGTATAGCACGTTAACCTATAAGTATAGAACGTTATGTTGTAAGTATAGCATGTTATATCATAAGTATAGCACGTTAACCTGTAAGTATAGCACGTTATACTTATACTGTAAGTATAACATGTTACACTGTAAGTATTGCAGGTTAACCTGTAAGTATAGCACGTTATATCATAAGTATAGCACGTTATATCATAAGTATAACACGTTAACCTGTAAGTATAGCACGTTATATTATACGTATGGCATGTTATATTGTAAGTATATCACATTATATCATAAGTGTTGCACATTATATCATAAGTGTTGCACATTATATCATAAGTGTAGCACGTTATATCATAAGTATAGCACGTTAACCTGTAAGTATAGCACATTATATTATAAGTATAGCACGATATGTTATAAGTAGAGCACGTTAACCTGTAAGTATAGCACGTTATGTTGTAAGTATAGCAACTTAACCTGTAAGTATAGCACGCTATATTGTAAGTATAGTATCATACATCCAAAATTATGATAACAAACACAAATCCTACATCCAAAATTATGACAACAAACACAAATCCTACATCCAAAAGTATAACATGTCTTTCATTGATAAAAAAAATATAGCATGTCTTACATCCAAATGTATAACATGTCTAACATGACAAAAGTATAGTATCCAAAAGTATATCATGTTTAACATGTCCAAAAGTATAGTATATCTTCTATCCAAAAGTATAGTGTAGAATATATCTAGTCTGCAATAGGTTGTCTACATGTTCTACGGTTGTGACCATACTGTTGGCATCTACTACATTTTAACTCTTCGCCCAGATTTAATCCCGAAGGAATGCGTTTTGTCCTTGGTCTTCCACGAAGAATTGATGTTATCGGTGGCTGAATCACCATGTTTTCATCTTCTATACATGGCTTGTCATCGTCAGGATTTGGGTATATCGGAAAGGAGTAGCATTTGCGATATGTCTCCACACTAAAGTAGTGCGAAATATAGAAGTAAAGGGTGTCCATATTCTGTCGAATAACTGTCGCAACATGTTTGCAAGGTAGCCCGACAACTTGCCATTCACGACAAGTGCATGTGCGTTCATTCAAGTCTACTTCAACGGTGGGGAAATCATACACCTCGTACCTTCCTATAGTAGAAGGAATTGCAGAAAGACAACGTGATTGCTCATTGATATGAATAAGGTGCTCTTCCATAGTAGGAACAAATGATGTGGTCTACTTGTGGG
Organism: Asparagus kiusianus; assembly: GCA_022839385.1. Classification (NCBI taxonomy): domain Eukaryota; kingdom Viridiplantae; phylum Streptophyta; class Magnoliopsida; order Asparagales; family Asparagaceae; genus Asparagus; species Asparagus kiusianus. The sequence continues at coordinate 111,836 of BQKN01063785.1, read as the reverse complement.
ATGCCTCCCACCTTTCAAAACTCATCCTCATCATTTTCTTGCGAATATTATCAATTGTTTGGGTAATTGGCAAATAACGAGCTTCTTTGATCCAAGAATTGAATGACTCCGCTACGTTTGATGTCAACCATCCATATCTACATGCATGTCAATAAATAGTAAGTATAGCAGGAACATATATCTCAAAAATTTGCATTTATTGCATAAATTTAAATTTCAACCTCTTCCCAGGAAAATAACAATTAGCCTAATTTTCTGGACTCATCCTCAACATTTCGTAATAGGCAATCTCTAATTTGTTCCGTAGCTCGTTGCATTCATTGTTATAGGAATGAGAAGTATATGCATAAGCGGCCCTCTTCATAATTTGCACACATTCATCTCGTAAAGGTGGTATAATGCCTTTTTTGATAGGTTATTCTTAAAATTAGCCAAAAGATGACGAATACAATAAGAGTGATATGACCATGGAAAGCATTTCTTCACAGAATTCTGAAGTCCTTTGTCCCTATCGCAGATTAACACCAGTTCATCATCTGGAGTATATGGATCTTCATAGAATGTCTCGAATGCATTCCAAAAATCATTCCTAATTACTCTCATTCTCTGTCACGCATATGCAAATTACTTGGGGAAACATACCTCCATCTCCGTTTAGAGCAGTTGCAGCAAGTAAGGTTCCTTTATACCTAAAAAAGAAAAGAACAATCATAAAACAAAGTATAATATCAAGTAGTACATTAATGCAAGTTTTGATTAGATTCAACTCTACCATACCTATCAAAAAGATGTGTATCATACAAGAACAACATTCGCCTACATCCCTCCATAAACCCCTTCTAACAAGCATAATAAGACACAAATACTCGTGTAAATCTTCCGTCTTCATGCTCTAAGTGAACAATTGATCCCGGATTTGTTTCTATAACTTTATCCTTATACCATTGGAGTTGGTCATATGAAAATTTAGTATCACCATACAATTCATGTTGAGCTAGCTCTTTTCCCCACCAAATTCTATGATAAGGGATGTCCAAACCAAATTCCATTTTAAGCTTCTTCTGGAAATCAATTGGACGATAAGTGGGTTGTTCCTTCAATATGGTCTTGAGATGATTAGCATTCCACTTAAGAGATGCCTGTTGATATCCTTCCTTTCCTATGCCTCCTCCCAAGCAACTATGAGAACTACATTTTTTTCACATAGAATCGATCACTATCTCTATGACGGGTGCAATGAACCATCCATTCACAGTTTGCGGCCTTGCATTTTGCTGTCACCCTTTTGCATTCATTTTTTACAAATTTAAAGTTAAATCCTCGTGGAATAGAATAATTACTTAAACTCCACCGACAATGCTCAACATCGTCAAACTCTTGACTAACACTTCTAATAGCATTGTGTCATGCAATAGGAATCATACTAGAGCTCTCAACTTCCCGAGACATATTTTGTGAATACGATGGATTTTGTGAATGAGAAACATGTTCGTCACTAGAGGGGATATATGGATTACTGCATAGAAAATTGTACAAGACTTAAGAAAGTGATAATGTTAAAGTACGAAACTATAACAAAAGTGGAAATTACCTTATATGGACATTGTTAGCTTGTATACCAAATAATATCTCTCGATTCATCTTAGCATTCATGACAACAATATTCTCCTTGCAACTTCGATGTACATTGAACATTATTAAGACATCATCATCATCACATACATGTAGGCGTCAAAAAAATGCTGAAAGATATCCAAACACAGCTCAAAAGGAAGTCATCCAAAAAATCAGATGAGAACACAAGTTTGGGTTGTCTCGCCGTGCGAGACAGTCTTTACTGTCTCGCTGGGCGAGACAGACTTTTACTGTCTCGCCCACGCGAGACAGTCTCCACTGTCTCGCCCACGTGAGACAGACTTTTGCTGTCTCGCTGGGCGAGACAGACTTTTGCTGTCTCGCTGGGCGAGACAGGCTTTTGCTGTCTCGCTG
>BQKN01063785.1:11250-109837 GCA_022839385.1 Asparagus kiusianus | reverse complement strand
GAAGATATAATGAATTCCACAGCGAAAACAACTTTTGACGAAAACAATACACGAACATAAATTTCTTATGTGTGGGGTACTTTATAAGTCAACTGTATCGTGCTTTCACTACAAGCAATTAGGCTTTGGACTGCAACGGCCAAATCTTTGTAACTCCCATTGATATTTAATTCTAAAAAGTGATTGTTTCCTCTAAAATCCGTCAATGTGCAATAAAATTCTTCATCCATCTATATTTGTTACAAAAAATAAACAAATTTAGAGAAAAAATTCATCAAATATAGTCACATAAAATAAATACAACTAAAATACTGCTATATGATAACATGCTATACTTACAGGTTAACGTGCTATACTTATGATATAACGTGCTATACTTACAAGTTAACGTGCCTTACTTACAGGTTAATGTGCTATACTTACAATATAACGTGCTATACTTACAACATAACGTGCTATACATATAGGTTAACGTGCTATACTTACAGGTTAATGTGCTATACTTAAGATTTAACATGCTATACTTATAATATAATGTGCTATACTTATAGGTTAACATGTTATAATTACAATATAACGTGCTATACTTATAGGTTAATGTGACGCTCCAGGTTTCACGCAAGGCTACAGTCCAAGGCAAAACCCGGAATGTCAAATGTGCCAAGCACCAAACACCATGCTACGACATATTTCACCATCATAGTCACTATCTCTCTAGTGGTAAAAACAAATAGGTGAAAGTACCGACAGGCAAATAATAAAGATAGAACAAACCAGGTGTACACAGAAGCAATAAGAGAATAATCATAAGTGAGCCCAACTAAAATAGAATAGAAATATCTCTGAGTTTGAAATAAACCTCAAGTATAATGAGTCAAATAAAGTATCACTATGGCTCTCAGCCTCTACAAAATGAAATACAAGTCTAGAGTCTGAACATAAACAACTAATTGTGGAGTTCTGTAATAACTACTAAAATAATAAATAGCTAGATGGAATCTATGACGAAATCATATCAACCTGCGATTCTCCGTGCACCGGACTCACTTCCTGAAAGGGGGAAACAATGAGCGTCAAACCGCTATAGCGAGATCATCTCCACCTCTCCCCAGGGGAAGGGGTAGGAGTATATAGAAAATAGAGTTAGTACATAGAAGTATGAAATCATTCATATAACTCTAACCGGAGATTAGTATTTAGGAATCCACACCACGAGAGTTAGTACGTCGAGCGAAATAATCCAAACAAGGAAACCCTCATATATATAGTATGTCTCAAATTGTGACTCCCTAAATACCAACTCCAAACTCTATGAATGAAAAACAGCAAACAAAAGGAAACATTCCAAACCTCAAAGATGTAGAATAAATATCTCATCTTAAAACTACACACGAGTAGACGGCTCTAATGTAAGGGGATCTCATACAAAATAAAAGTTAACCATAAGCCATATCATGTAAGCCACGATCTCAAAGAAAGTACCCTACTCGCGGGAATCCAATATGGAAGCAAAACTACAACTGATAATACTTACATTTGTGCATCTCCTTGTGTAATAGCGTTACTCTTGTAATATTCTTACTCAATCGCTCTGCGGCAATAGGTTTTATCGCCCTATTCCGGATACATAAAATGACGATACTTTTGTAATACTCTTACTCAATCGTCCTGCGAAAATAGGTTTTATCTCCCTATTCTGGATACATAAAATGACGATACTTTTGTAATACTCTTACTCAATCGTCCTGCGGAAATAGGTTTTATCTCCCTATTCCGGATACATGAGTTTACTATAGTCTTCATATTTATTTATCAAATTAAATTATGATAAAAAGTATGTTAACACAATATATTCCAAACATACGTGCACATATCTCGGTGTGCGTGTCTATATCTAGTATTCACTGACATCCCAGGTGTTAAACAACTCATAATCATTGTATCATAATAGTACAAGGTCGAGAGACTCGCTCGAAAACTCAAACAGTCGAACAAAACTTGCACAGTACCAAAGACTGAGTGGTGGTCGACCACGATTTTGCAGCGGTCGACCGCGACGGGTTTCAAGGTCTACCCAGGACTCTGTCCTGCACGCGATCGACCGCCACTAAGGCACGGTCGACCGTGGGCAAATTTTCTAGAATCTCGTACTGGTTGTGTGTCTTGTGTTCATACCGTGTTTATGTGATCCAAACATGATTAAAACAACATAATAATTACATGAAAGCATGTCTACAGTAGATAAAAACTTATGGAAGCAATCTCAACATATACAAATCCCTAAATCATGTATAAAAACTCAAAACGAAGAACAAATCATCTTTCTTCGGATTAAACAATATTTTAAATCATTTTTAGATCTTAATTATCTCTTTAAATTCATTCTCAAACTTTATAACATGTAAAGACCTAGTCTTTATACATATAATACAAAGGAATTAACTTTTATTCATAAACTAGTCAGTTTGGCTATATAAAATATGTTAAAAACTCTTTAAAATATTTTAAAAATTAGGAGGGGGATTAGCAGAGATGAACTCACCTAAGATTTGTAGAAAAACGTTTAAGATGTCAAGCCAAAGAAGATCTCCAATCCAAAAGCCAAAAATCACATGAAACTCTAGCTTGAAAGCCTCTAATATTCTCCAAGAATCAAATTAGCGTTTAAAGGGTTTTGGTGGCTGTTAGGGTTCTTAGAAAACTAAAAATATCATGAACATATGATATATAAATCAGAGAAAACGGATGTGGTCTTTAGAAAACCGAAACCAATTCAAAACAGGAATCTGACTCTCTGCAGGTTTCGCGGTCGACCGTGACGGTTGACCAGACTGCGGTCGACCACGGTGGTCGACCGGACTTGAATTTTCTAGTTCCTCATATATTCGGTTATTGTGCATGTTTCGACTCGTTTCTTTCTCATGTATGAACTCGCTCATACTCAAAACACATAGTATCATACTCAAATACCATTTAATGATATTTATCATACTAAATATCCATATATCATAATTAATCACATATTAATTATATTAACACAAATTTTTAGGGTTTTACATTCACCCCCTAAAATAATTTCGTCCTCAAAATTCCGCAGTCGCATCGCAGAGATTAATAATACGAGAAAAGCACAAAGAGGGGTTAATCTAGACAAAGAAACACTCGCGTACACATCTCGTATCATTAATCTCCCGATTTGAAATATAAACAACATTTAAACTTAACAATCTAAAATACATACATTTTCACTTAACCCCTAATTAGACGGAACTAGTACGTCAGGCGAAAAATCCAAAATATGAACCCCCATATATATACCATATGTTCCGATTAATTAAGGGCTAAGTGTTGAATGACACATTCTAGCGTTAATGAATGTGACTTAACAACAACATATATAATCATCACTATCTATGCATATTTAAATATCAACATCTTACCTGATCAAACAAGTGCGGGTAATTGTGATGAACATCCTTCTCGCGCTCCCAGGAATCTCTTCGGCTCCTTGCCGGTTCCACTAAACTTTCACTAATGGAATGACTTTATTTCTAAGCTTTTTATTCTCTCTTGCAAGAATGCAGACCAGAATCTCTACGGTAGTCAAATCATTCTGGATCTCAACCTTTGGTGAATCAATCACCCTCTGCTGCTCTTCGTCACGCAAATGATTCTTAAGCATCAAAATACGAAATATATTGTGTACACTCGACATCGATGCTGGAAGGTCTAACCTATAAGAAACAGCTCTAATGCGCTCGATAATTCTGAAGGGACAAACATATCTCGGGGCAAGCTTCCCCCGTTTACTGAATCGCTGGACGCCCTTCATCGGTGACACTTTCAACAAAACTAAGTCTCCGACCTGAAACTCTAAAGATCGCCTCCGCTGATCTGCATAACTCTTTCGCCAACTCTAGGCGGCAAGAATGTGCTCTCGAATAAGTGCCACCTTTTCTGTGGTCTGCCTAACTAGCTCCGGGCCAAGTAGTAGACTATCCTCTGGTTTCACCCAACATATAGGCGATCTGCAAGGACTACCGTACAATGCTTCATATGGCGCCACCCCGATGGTAGCTTGATAACTATTATTATATGCAAATTCAATCAATGGTAGCTTGAAAATCTATAACACATGCTCTCAGCATATCTTCCAACACCTGATTCACCCTCTTGGTCTGACCATCTGTCTGGGGGTGGAAGACACTACTGAATGATAACTGGCTGCCAAAAGTATCCTGAAAACTCCTCCAAAAAAAGGATGTAAAGACTGAGCCCCGATCTGATATAATCGTCTCTGGAACTCCATGCAATCTGACAATCTCTCAAATAAAAATCCTCGCATATGTGTCCGCCGTATAAGTCGTCCTCACATGTAAGAAATGTGCCGACTTTGTCAATCTGTCCACTATAACCCAGACGGAATTATTTCCTTTCTTTGACTTAGGCAACCCTACTATGAAATCCATGGAAATATCTGTCCACTTCCACTCAAGAATGAGTAAAGACTGTAGGGTTCCTATAAGTCTCTGATGTTCTGTCTTAACTTGCTGGCAGGTAAAACACTTAGTCACATAATCTGCAATCTCTCTGCGCTTACCACTCCACCAATAATGCCTCTTCAGATCTTTATATATTTTCGTCATGCCTGGGTGCACTGTATATCTGCTACGATGTGCCTCGTCAAAAAGTTTCCTCTTCAGTTGTAGATTGTTCGACATGACAATCCTACCCTTCATCCTAAGGCCTCCATCTACTCCAATAGTCCAATCATCCTTGGGCTCTTTAGAAATCTTTCCCTTACGGGTTTGAATCCAATAGTCCTCTAACTAAGCTCCGACTACCCTATCTCTTCAAGACGGCTGCACTGATAAAGCTCCTAAGAAAACACGGCTCCCGCCAATCTCTGGCCTGAAATCATAGTGACCGAGGGTATAAAGATCACGATGTAGTGAACACCTCAAAGCAGCTAGCCTACGACGACGCTTCCTGCTTAATGCGTCTGCTACTATGTTCGCCTTTCCCGGATGGTACAGTATAGCAAACTCGTAATCCTTTATAAACTCTATCCATCGCCGTTGTCTCTGGTTGAGTTCTTTTTGTGAAAAGAGGTACTTCAAACTCTGGTGATCTGTGAATAACTCAAATTGTACTCCAAGTCCGAGCCACCAATTGGTGGCTTGGCCAAGACCGAGCCACCAATTGGTGGCTCGGCCATGGCCGAGCCACCATTTGGTGGCTAGGCCAAGGCCGAGCCACCATTTGGTGGCCCGGCCAGGCCGAGCCACTAGGTGACGTTTCAGCTAGATTTGATCTAAAAGTGCGATTTTTTAGTTTTCACGGATTCTCTAGGGATTTGTTAGTTCCTGAGCGTCCCAACTGATCTGATACTATGGTTAATCAGTTCTTAACTGAAGATAAGGAGTAATCCCTTGTTCTTACTCAAATACCCGCTTCCGAAGATTATAGATACTAACTCGGGTGCTCATTTCTCTGGGGCTAAAGATCAAGAGGGCGAAGTGCTGCCGGTCTCTCGAGTGCATAGCCACGAATTTCAGAGAGGGTTAGCTAGATCTCAGCGATCTCCTGTGCATAAAGAGTGGAGTTTGAGAGATCTGAGACCTGTCCCCTATTCCTCCGGATTTAAGCTTGGTCTTAAATCTTGAGAAGAGCCGTAATCTCGCTTGGTCGAGATTACCGTTGCAGCGATTATTTTCTTCGTGAAGTAAGAGCTTTGATCATCAATCTGTTAACCAGATCTGATCCGCGATGGCTCATAAATATTAACGTCCCCGGCACAAGCAAAGATCCCACGTAAGCAGAAGACCGATAAACGATCTTTGCGCTGTTTAACGAGAATTATACCATTTTATTTTCATTGTGTAAAGGTCTTATAAAAAGACCAATCTTTTTTAAACTTATTGTAACGATCAAAGTTGTAATGAGTTATACAATGAAGAAAATAATTTTCTTCCCAAACAAGCTGGCGACCACAGTGGGAGCCAACAGTTTCGCTGCCGAAGCTGTCGTGCCGCAACCGTGAATCCGGATTCCGGTTTACGAAGAGGTTGAGTACGAGTTCGACTAACTGAAATTTGAGGAGTATCTGTCATCCTCCTCCTCCAGATCCTCCGCCCCTCGCAAGCGTAGGAAGATCAAGGCCCCTGTTATCACTGCAACCCCGCCTTGCAATGCCCTCCGGCCTCCAACGAGACCGGATCTACATACAGATCTGGACCTTTCCTCCACCAAGGAGTCGATTGCTAAAAGCGCGCTAACCCTATCAAAGAGGGTACACCAAAGACAGCGCCAACGACTTACGCGTCGACCTGGTAAGGCTTTGGAGCCGTTTGACGAGATTGGCTATGAGGCGGATATGAAACGCAGAAGGCACCGAGTGCCCAAACAGTAAATGAATGGCATATCCTCCAAGCCTATAACGAATGAATGAATCCAAGTCAAACGAACCCGCTCAACCCTTGAGGAGCGCATTCAGAAGTGTCGTGCCTTGATTGTGCACGCACGGATCCTCGTGCAGGAAGCACAAAAGGTAAAACAGGAAGAGGTGACCAAGAAGCCACCAAAACCACGCTAAGTATGGAGACTAAAATCCAAAACGGTGCCGACAAAAAATCAAACACCGCCCAAAAATCGCAAAACAGCCCTGGCTGACTCGGCCAAAATCGAGCCACCATTGGTGGGTTGGCGCCTGAACCGAACCAGTCCGGTTTGCTTTGTGTCTGGTTCACCTCCCATGGCCTGTTTTGAGTCTCTGGCAGCTCCTATTCTTATCCTGATAAATTCCGCACTTCCGGTGGAGCCCCACGATAGTGTGAACTTATCCCGATTCAAGATGAGGATGGCGGATTGCCTGGGTCCTTTGCACGAGGATCGAGGAAAATTTTCGATCGAAGAACGCTTGGGTTCGGTGACTGAACCCCAAGCGACTCATCGAGCTGGGGGCCGCACACGCCCTCGTAACAATTTCAAGCCTTCTCATAAAGGGAAAACTCTAGTTTCCACCCGCCTGGGGGTGTGTATCCAAGACCAGGAGCCCGTTAAGATCCAGCGCTCCTAAAAATGTGGTTCCAAACGTGTGACTCTTGAGAACGATTATAAGACGACAAATCCCCTGAAAGAAACGTATTCATCTGATGATGATAATGTTATACACAGGGAGTCATGCCAACACACGATAGGTTGTTCCGGTCATCTGACCGATGAGTTATACTACCGAGTTGGGAGTACGAACAGATCTCAAAAAAGAGATACCCGGGAAACGGGCGTTCATTGCCCATGTGCCAATATTATCAGGGCAGTATTATCAGTATGTAGTTTCCCCAAGACCGCTCCACAGAGGGTTTCGATATGCGAGAGGATCTCTAATGGAACGACCGAGTCCAAACCGAGGTGTTTCCGCAAGAAACGATCGGCTATTCGAGATGACGAACTCTCAGAAGTTACCATCAATATGGTCGATAAGGGAAAGTCCTCGATAGTTCCAAGTGGTTCTAACCCTAACTTTTCTCCAGGAAGAAGAGTTAATTCGGGAATAGCTCGACTGATGTATCGACTCCAACTGGAAACGGTCGGACCTGAACAATCCGCAGTCACAGTTAATATGGCTGATAGGGGAAAGTCAATTCAACCCTCTAGTTTTGACCCTCTCATATCGTATCGTCTAACCCGTTTACGGTCAGGAATCGTTAGACAAAGAGACTATCAAAGGATGAATCGAGGATTATCCTCGGAAGACGAAACGTCAGATGCTAACTCTGCAATCGCTTCTGACAATACGGTATCCAGCCCTAGTCAATCCCGCGAAGCATTCACGATCAATACTGAGCAAATAGCCAAAATCATCGAGGATGCTTTGACTAAGCAAAAAGAGAACTTCAAGTTCGAATTGGAAATGACCATGATGCGGATGAAGGAAGAGCACGGCCAACAAATCCGAGCCTTGTCAAATTAGATAGGTGAATCCAGTCATCGCAACAGTGTCAACCAAGCAGAAAGCGATTCAGACGTGGATGAATACGTCAATGATAATAACCCCATTGTTGACCAAAATGCTGGGGGTGGTCCCACGGAAGATAATAACGTCGGGGGTGGTCCTACCAATGATGATAGCACTGGGGATGATCACGTTGTTCCTCTCAAGAATCGTCCTAGGCCCGATACGAGTGAGGATGAGAAAATAAAAGATCTCGAGAACAAAATTAACGCTCTAATGTCTGCTCGAGAGGTGAAAAGGATTGGCATTCCATGTCCCTATCCAAGAGAGTGGGATTCAATAGCATACCTGACGAAGTTTAACCTGATTAACTTCATGCCGTTTGATGGGAAGGGTTTATTCACTCAACATCTGATCTACTTTAAGTCTCACTTAGGTATGATCTCTGGCGATGAAGCTCGGATGGTTCGGTCATTCGTTAGCACCCTTCGCGGGCCTGCCTTCAATTGGTACCGTCGTCTCAAGTCTGGAAGCATCAAAAGCTGGGATGACTTGGAGAACCTGTTCCTCGCTCACTTCTTTAATGATGACGCCGAGGTGTCAATCAGGACACTCTTCGATGAGAAGCAAAAAGATGATGAGACGGTCGACGACTTCGTCAAGCGCTTCTAGAATAAGGCGATGAACTGCCGAGATCCGATCATAGAGGACTTCATCCTCCAAACCTGTTACAATAACCTCTCTTTGGACGTGTTGGAAGTTATGGGAGTAGCACCGTCCAACAACTGGAAAGAGTTGAAGGTGCGCGGGAAGCAGGCCGAACGCTTCCTCAGAAGGAAGAAGACCAAAAGAAGCCAGCAGTCAATGCCTGTGGTTGCTGGTGATGATAATCAGACATCACAACAACAAACCTCAAAAACAGCAAAGGACTCCAGATCCGAGACTCCAAAAAGTATACTCTTTCAAAGATGAGGAAGTTCCAGATATTTTCGAGTACCTCCTAAATAACGGGGAAATTGAGTTACCACCTATTAAAGATCAGGAAGGAGCTAAGAGGATTACGGACCCAAATTACTGTGCGTACCACAGGAGGGTTCTCCATCCTACTGAGGTTTGTTTCGGTCTAAAGAGCAAGATTCAAGCTTTAATTCACTCTGGCGCCATAAAGCTAGAATAAGCCGAATGACGGTGACACACTCCGAAGAGTATACGAGTATAAACTGCTCCTCGATACTCCAATAGGTATATGAGTCTAAATTATTTCCTACCGTTAACGAAAAGTTCCTGGAGAATTTTTATATGTAATATTCTTAAGGATAACCCGGTCATATAGCTGAGTATAATGTCAGACCCAGTTCTGCAAAGAAAGATGGGGGTGGATGATTCATGTAACGGGAAGTTCCCGAAAGAATACTACATGTAACTTTCTTAGGGATAACCCGATCATTACAAATAAAATGATAAAAAAAACTAAATCCCCACTGCGATTTTCGAACACTCCTTTGCTGAGACGAGATTCGATCACTTCGTTGAATTAATCTTCCCTCATAAAATTCCCATTGGTGTTTAACGATTCACAGTCTTCCACCACAAAAATCCCCCACCGATTAGACTAATTTAACGTTGGGATCACCAAAATTCCTTTTGGTTGAATCCACTCAAACTCTTGCCACGTCTGTGCACTCAACCCTCCCATTGTTTGAGTCCGGACAAGAGTACTCGGAATTTTAATCTCATGATCTTTGACACTTGTTAAATCCCTCTATGTTAAGTATTTGTCACTTAACACCAGGAACCCCCTTTGAGTGATTTGTATGAATCAACACTCCCATTGTGATTTGCACTCCCACTCTAACTTGGTCAAACCTTTAAACAGTTAGGACCATGACCAAAATCCCCTCTCGATTCCTTCCATGAACGAGAGGTCCACAAATTGAACGATCAAACCTTTAAACAGTTAGGATCGTCTCAAATTTCCATCTTGGTCAAACCTTTAAACAGTTAGGACCACAACCAAAATCCCCTCTTGATTCCTTCCATGAACGAGAGGTCCACAAATTGAACGATCAAACATTTAAACAGTTAGGGTCGTCTCAAATTTCCATCTTGGTCAAACCTTTAAACAGTTAGGACCAAGACCGGAATACCCTTTCGATAAACGAAAGACTTCCACATTTTCCTATTTGGCCAAACCTATAAAAGTTAGGGTCGAAATCAGAATTTCACCTTAATAAATGAGGAATTTTTTTCTTGAATTAAGCAACCAATCCTATAAAGTTAGGGTTGCTTGAATCTTTCTGATTCTCAGAGTGGAGATCCCACTCCTAATTTTACTTTTCTGGATTCTTAGGGTGGAGATCCCACTTTGAGTTTCCTTGGCAACTGAAGATAGAATATAAAATTTTTCCTCTTCGGTTTTGGAAGATAGAATATAAAATTCTTCCTCTCTTATTTTGGGTTCGTCTTTGTCCCAAGAGAAGACACCATAATTCTCAACTTCAAATCTGTGCCTTACACGCACGGGGAATTTTATCCTGAACCCTAAGAAGGGATAAGTCAGCGTCTAACACGCGTTGTCGGTTTAGTCTTTCACCGATTGAAAAAGATACCAGAATTCCAGTCTGGGGAAATTTATCCTGAAGCCTAAGTAGGGATAATTCAACGCCTAACACGAGTTGCCGGGTAGTCTATTCCCATAAGAAAGACGAAGTCTACGTATTCAATATCATAGCACAAAGTGAGTTAACTCTCTTAGTAGAACGTCACATGCGGAACAGACTTAATCAATCCGCATGCAAGCCCGATTCAAATGGTAATTGGTAAAGGCATGTCAAATCCATTGAAGGCTAAGGATTTGCCAAAAATCCTAAGTCTACGTCTGATACACATCGCTGTTTAGTCTTTTCACAGGAGAAAGATGAAGTCTACGTATTCAATATCGTAGCACTAAAAGAGTTGACTCTTTTAGCATAACGTTACATGCAGAACGGATTTAAACAATCTACATGCTAGCCTGAGTTAAACGATAGTCGGTAAAGGCTAATCAAACCCGTTGATGGCTGAGAATTTACAAAAAATTCTATAAATGCGAGTCATTGACGCATCAGCTTCATTAGTTGGTCTCGTGACTTGAGCATCCAACGATTTCGGGATAAGATCCATATCTGCAGACGAAACAACTTTAATAGTTGGTCTTACAGCCTAAAATTTAGGACCGCCACGCTCCAATGCCTTAAAGATTAAACTGTGTAGACTCCAACAAAAGTACAAGTATAAACTGTGTTAACGCCGGTCAACGTGTTATGATGAAAGTCAACGCCGATCGATACAAAACCCTAAGGCCAACGCTGATCAACGCGTAGCCCTAGGTTAACGCCAGTCAACGCGTTGCAACGAAGATAATCAGTTCAAAGTCAACTCAATAACACGAGCTAAAACTAACTCACCAATTTCGATTCAAGATTTCGACAACGATCAGACGATAAACGTAGCGCCGGAAGAACTTTATCTATTTGACAAAACACTGAATAGACTGAAGGCTGAAGAAGTCAAGAATTGAAGCAGTTCACATGTCATTTGACACTGACTGAAGGTAGAGGCCTATCATATCCAAAGCATCCCAGACTCCTCTATAAAAGAATGAGTCTGAAATACTTTGGAAGGGGTGTAGGCGTATAAAACTGCCTATAGGTCCCTTAACACAGCTCGACGATGCTGGTTCGACAAACCGACCATCGGGCGACGTATCCAAACATGACCGTTAGCCCGCAACACCGAAGCGGATTAACGAGGCTACGAAGCTGACGAACCGCACTCAAACAACGGAATGAATCCACTCGCGTGCGGAATCAAGCTAACGGGTTGAGGAATCAACGAGTCATCCAACCAAGAGTGGATTCGGACGAATCACGACCGAATCAAGATCAGTTTCGGACTCAAATTCAGAGGTGGATTTACTGCCAAATCAAGAACCAGATTTACTGCCAAATCAGATCAACGAATCGAGTCCGAACCAATCAACCACACAACCGAATCACGGACAAATACAAAAATAGAAAACGACAGAAAACAACGCCTTAAGGGGGCTCGGCCGAAACCGAGCCACCTCAAGGTGGCTAGGCGTGTCGGCCACCTGTGCGCGGGCACAGTAAAGAGAGGCTATAAATAGGAGAGGTGGTTCATTTGTTCAAGGGTTGGAATTTTTAGAGAGGCGAAGCTCTGCTGGATTCGAGGCTCAGAACTTAAAAAAAATCCAAGCTTTGGGACTTCGAGGACTCGCTCTTCCAGATCTGGTGCTCGGCGATCGTCAACGCCAAAAAAGGCAGGTGTTCGAGAGGACCGGATCTCAGATCTACGCAAGCGTACTCCGAATCAAAGCTTGGTCTTTGATCCCGAGATTTGGGTGACTATTTCCTTGGTGAAATAATCCCCCCGGCTATTATTTCCTTCGTAAAATAATACTCGTCGTACTGCGTAGATCCGACCGGATCTAGATCTCGCGATGGTCCACGGATAAACCCCGGCGCAGGCAAACAACCCACGCAAGCGAGCGACCGCAAAACAGGAGCTCGTGATTTGTTCGACACAAAAGGAGAAAGTTGTAATTTTTCTTTATTTTTCTTTGATTTTCATTGTAACCAGATCTTATAAAAAGACCGGATCTTTGTAACTCAAAAAGCTGTTATTCAAGATAGCAATGGAATCAACAATGAAGAAAGACTCGATTTTCACCGCGAACAATCTGGCGACCACAGTAGGAGCCGCCGATCTCGCTGCCGAGGTCGGAGCGTCGCAGCCGCGGATCTCAATCCCGGTTGTGGAGGAGGTCGAATACGAGTTCGACCAGCAGAAGTTCGAGGAATACTTATCGTCCTCGTCCGGATCAACCTCCCCCCGCAAGTCCAAGAAACTCTCCTCCAGGAGAAAAACTCGTTGGTTTGAAGACGTTGAAAACACCAACGAAGATCTCGCCCCGCTGGATGCCAAAGCTGCATCGGGTGAGAAACCTCCAATTCCCAACCAGGTCGGATCTGCTCTGGCCAACTCTTCTGCCGCGGAGGGCGTGGTGACTCTCTGAAAGAGAGCCCGCCAAAGGCAACGTCAACGCCTTGCGAAACAATTCGCAAAGGCCATAGAGTCCGTTGATGGGATCCGCTATGACGCGGATCTGAAGAATAAGAGAGGCAAGCTGCCTCAACAACACATGAAGGGTAACTCCTCCAAGCCACTGACGAACGAATGGGTCCGCGTCAAATGGAATCGTTCGACACTTAAGGAGCGTATTCGCCAGTGCTGCGCGCTGTCAGCGCAGGCACGGGCTCAAGTCTAAGAGGCCCATAGAAGGCTGCAGAAGGAGGTGGCCAAGAAGCCGCCATCGACACGCAAAGTTTGGAGACCGAAGTCTGAAGCGGCGATTCAGACTAAGGAGCAACAACTGCAGCCTCCGAAAGTTCAACCTCCGGCGAGTCAATCCAAACCACCGATGATTTCCACAACTGCTCCGGGAGATCCCGCAGGACCATCCCGAAGAAGGAGGTCAGTTTTGGAATGCATCGGTCTAATTCCCGATGAAAGAGGCAAGGCTCCAGTTCAAGAACGTTTGGGCCCGATGAAGAAGCCCCGGACGACTCAACTTGCTGGGGGTTGCCATCATTTTCAGCATGACAAGGAGTTCAAGGCTGCTGCGCGCGCTAATTTGCGCATCGAAGTCCAGGAGCCCGCTGAGAACTGGTGCCCACAAAGGCACGTTTCGAGGCGAGTGACTCTCGAAAGCCCAAAGAAGGCCATTCACCCTCAGAAGGAAACGTTGTCGTCCGATGACGATGACGTTATACCTGGGAAGTCGTGCCAACACACGATAGGTTGCTCCGACTTTCAAACGGACGAGCTGTACTATCGTGCTGGGGGTACGAATAAAACCAGAAAAAGGAGTCCTCGAAAAACAGAAACTCAGTGCCCTTGTTCCAAAATCAAAACCAAGGCCTAGGCGTTTCCGACGAAGAAGAACGGCGGTTGAAGATGGAGAATTTTCAAGGGTCACCGCTAACATGACCAGCAAAAGGACATCGGCACGGGATAATCTCGAGTCAATTCTGAAAGCATCCCAACGTCTAACCCGTCTGCAGTCTGGAGCCATCGCACGAGAAACTTATGGTAGGGTTCGGACAAAACTACCTTCAGAAGGTGAAGAGTCGGATGCCTGCTCTGCGGTCGCATCAGATAATACAGTGTCCAGTGAGGGGGAACCCCGCGAGTCGCTGATGATAAGCGCGGAACAAGTGGCCAAGATGCTCGAAGAAACCATGGCTAAACAACAGAAGAGCTTCAAGTTAGAGATGCAAGTGGCCATGCAGAATATGAGAGAAATGCATGACCAACAGATCCAAGCGCTGATAAACCGGCAAGGCGAGCCAAGTCATCGTAACCAGGTTATTCAGGAAGGTGAGCACACGGATGCGGATGAAGCTCGCAACGCCAATGATCCGCCCGTCAACGCAGGGGGTGGTAATGAGAATGCTAGTCACAACACCACGCTTCCACCTCAGAATCGTGCTGACGAGAACTCGGGTGAAAGTCTGAAGATCAAAAACCTCGAAAGCAAGATTAATACGTTGATTTCTGCTCAAGAGGTGAAGAAAACGGGCATTCCATGTCCATACCCAAGAGAATGGGAATCAATCCCATACCCGGCGAAGTTCAACCTAATCAACTTCACGCCATTTGATGGGAAGGGTTCACCCACTCAGCATGTGATTTACTTCAAATCACATCTGGGGGTAATCTCCGGCAATGAGCCTCTGATGGTGCGGTCATTCGTTGGCACTCTTCGCGGAGCCGCCTTCGATTGGTATCGCCGCCTCAAGCCAGGTAGCGTGAACAGCTGGGACGACATGGAGACTAAGTTCCTCACAAATTTCTTTGACGACGACACCGAGATATCTATCGGATCGTTGCTTGATGAGAAGCAGAAGGACGGGGAGTTAGTCGACGCCTTCGTCAAAAGGTTCCGGAACAAGGCGTTGAATTGCCGGGACCCGATCACTGAAGAGTTCATTCTCCAGACCTGCCACAACAACCTTTCATTGGACGTGTTGGAAGCAATGGGGACAGCACCGTCCAACACTTGGAAAGACTTGAAGGTGCGCGGTGAACAAGCCGAACGCTTCCTCCGAAGGAAGAAAGCCGAGAGGAGTCAATCAACAACTAATCCTCCGAATTCGAACTTCGCCTCCCGTGGTAAGGCCAAGACACTTGCAGTGGCTGTTGATGCTAATCAAACATCGCAACAGCAGTCCCGGAGACAGCAGAAGACTTCGGATCAGAGGCCTCAAAAAGAGTACTCCTTCAAGGACGAAGATGTTCCAGCCATTCTCTAAGCTGAACAAGAAAGGTGTGTCGTTTATTTAGGACGACGCTTGCCAAAAAGCACTCAAAGATATCAAGACATATCTGACGAATCCTCCTATTCTCGTCGCAC
Source organism: Asparagus kiusianus (assembly GCA_022839385.1). Taxonomy (NCBI): domain Eukaryota; kingdom Viridiplantae; phylum Streptophyta; class Magnoliopsida; order Asparagales; family Asparagaceae; genus Asparagus; species Asparagus kiusianus. The sequence continues at coordinate 94,406 of BQKN01063785.1, read as the reverse complement.
CAAAATCAGGTAAACCGTTCTTGATTTACATCATGGCGATGAACCATTCGATAAGTGCTTTATTAGTACAAGACGATGATAATGGTCACGAACAGGCAGTTTATTACCTAAGTCGGACCTTGGTGGGCGCCGAGTCCCGATACCCGATGATTGAGAAAGAATGCCTCGCATTGGTATTCGCGGTACAAAAGATGCGGCATTACTTGGTCGGACAAACGATTTACGTTATCTCTAACGTTAATCCGGTACGGGTTTTTATGACGCAACCGGGTTCGATGAATTAGCGGTTAGCGAAGTGGGCCCTTCTCTTGTCCCAGTATGATTTGCATTTCAAATAGCAGAAGTCGGTCAAAGGACAAGCGATTTGTGATCTTTTGGCGGCAAGCCCGACAACGGATACGGCGGAAGTATATGATGACTTGCCGGATGAAATCCACGAGGTTAACACCACGTCGCATCAACAAGTATGGCAATTGTACTTCGATGGTGCTTCAAGAGCAGCTAATGTGGCAGTAACCCCTGGATGTTCTAAAGTCTCCTCCGGAGTTGGAGTTATTTTAGTTTCCCCGGGGAAGCATGTGATGCCTCGGGCTGACTCTCTGACAGATCCATGTTCCAATAACGTAGCCGAGTACAACGCGCTCCTTATTGGACTCAGTTTCGCCAAGGAGCTGGGGGTCGAATATCTCGAAGCTTTTGGAGATTCTCAATTGATCGTCAATCAAGTCCGTGGAGAGTATGAAGTCAGAAACCAAGACCTGATCCCATACCACCAGGAAGCCGTCAAAATGGCAGATTCTTTTGAAGAATTCTTTATCAAGTACATTCCTCGTCTCCAGAACGCTTATGCGGATGCACTGGCAGCACTAGCAGTATCACTCGCGCAGCCGCCCGAAACTGAACTGCTAGTCACAGTGAGATCACATCAACTCTGTATACCCATATACAATATGGATATCGAAGAGGAAGATGATATAAATGTGAACGCCAAGGAGGTGAACTCAACTCAAATCGGGTCTGAGTCCCGAGATTAGCGTTTTCCCATCATTGATTACGCCCAATATGGCATTTTGTCGGAGGATGTAAAAGAAAGAGAATCTATTCGCCGAAGAGCACCAAGGTTCTTCTATAATACCGAGACCCGTACGTTATACCGTCGAGGGTATGATGATTTGCTCCTCCTGCCTTTCGAACGAGGAAGCAGAAGAAGTTCTTAAGGAAGCATATGAAGGAGAGTGCGGCGCGCATCAGCCTGGTCCCAAGCTGTATGATCGAATCAGAAGAATGGGATATTTCTGGCCAACAATGGTTCGTGACGCGATCGAATACGCGCGAGGATGTCACGCTTGTCAAGTGCATGCAAATTATATGCACCAACCACTGGAGCGGTTACACACGTCAACCACATCCTGGCCATTCGAAACATGGGGTATGGACATCGTTGGTCCTATCTTTCCCCCTTCAGTCAAAGGTGATCGATTTATTCTCGCCATCACGGACTACTTTTTAAAGTGGGCTGAAGCAATTCCGCTTAAAGAAGTAAAGACGAACAACATCATTAATTTCATCAAACATCATGTCATATACCGACATGGCGTGCCGAGACGGATCATCCATGACAACGGCCCGCAGTTCATAAGTAACGCTTTCATCAGGTTTTGTGACAAATTTAAAATTAAAGATGTTTCGTCAACAGCTTATTATCCCGCTACGAACGGATTAGCTGAGGCTTTTAACAAGACGATCATCAAGATCCTGTCAAAGCTCGTGAAGACCAATAAACGAGACTGGGACGATAAACTCGGTGAAGCACTATGGGCTTATCATACCACCGTACGCACACCTACGGGAGCCACCCCGTATTCGTTGGTATACGGATGTGAAGCTGTGCTGCCTTTGGAGATTCAGATCCCATCCCTTCGGATCGCTCTCGCAACAGAGATGACGACGGAAGAGCAACATCAGAAACGTCTCGAAGAACTCGAAATGTTAGATGAAAGGTGCTTGGAAGCTCAACAACACATTAAGTTTTATCAAGCCAGAATATCTAGGGCTTTTAACAAAAGGGTCCGCCAAAGAAGCTTCAAGGAAGGAGATCTGGTCCTCGCTGCTCGCCGACCGATAATCCTCAATTCTAAGAAGAAGGGTAAGTTCGAACCCAAATGGGAAGGACCGTTTGTGATAGACACAGTCTACTCAAACGGTGCATATCGCCTCGTTTCTCTAGAAGGCGTTAGGCAATTAATGCCAATAAATGGGAAGTTCCTGAAAAAGTACTATCCCTAGTACATTCAGGATAACCCATTTATCGGGAAGTTCCTCAAAGAATATTACACTTAATGTTCTAGAGGATAACCCAAAATCATTTTTCACCACCAAAATCCCTCACTGATCAATTTCAATTGACAGTGAGTCCACCAAAAATGTCCTTCTGGCCCTCTTAACTCTTTCCATGAACAAGAGGTCCACTTTCAGTTCAGAGTTTCTTTTCGATAAACGAAAGAACTCCCTTCTTTTCCCTTTGGTTAAACCCCTTCATGGTTATAACCAAAGTTGAAATTTTATTTCGATAAATGAAAAACTCATCTAGATAACCGATCCTATAAAAGGTAAGCTTATTTAGATCTTCCGGATTCTCGGAGTGGAGATCCCACTCCTAGTTTCTTTTTTGCACTGGAAATAGAATATAAAATTCTTCATTTCCAAAATCAAGGAATAGAATATAAAAATTCTTCCTTCCTTGTTTGGGGAATAGAATATAAAATTCTTCCTTCCCACACCAATCCTTTTCCAAGAATTTAGGATTCATCCTAGGAAGTTTATCCCGAATCCTAAGCAGGGATAAGTCTGCGCCTAACACGCGCTGCCGGTTTAGTCTTTCTCCGTAAAAGAAGACACCAGAATTCGATTCTGGGGTATTTTATCCTGAAACCTAAGTAAGGATAAGTCTGCGCCTAACACGCGCCGCCGGTTAGTTCTTAACCGTTAAAAAGAACACCCGCCCACATATTCAACATTGTGGCAGGTTGTTATTAATAACACCAAAATCCATGCCTTACACGCATGGGGAATTTCATCCTGAATCCTAAGAAAGGATATGCCGACGCCTAACATGCGCCGCTGATTTAGTCTTTTTCCGCAGAAAAAAGGCACCAGAGTTCGATTCTGGGGTATCTTATCCTGAAACCTAAGTAAGGATAAGTCAGCTTCTAATACACGTTGCCGGGTAGCCTATTCCCGTAACAATGGCGAAGTTTACGTATTCAAAGTCGTAGCAAAGAGTCTAAGGGAGTTTATTCCGTTAGCACAATGTTACATGCGGAACGGATTTAGACAATCCGTATGCTAGCCCGACTCAAACGGTAGTCGGTAAAGGCTAATCAAATCCGTTGACGGCTGGGGGTTAGCCAATAATCCTAAAGTCAACGCCTAACACGCGTCGTCGGGTAACCTATTCCCGTAACAAATGGTAAAGCCTATGTATTCAACATCATAGCACAAAGTCTAAAGGAGTTCATTCCTTTAGCACAACGTCACATGTGGAACGAACTAAGACAATCCACATGTAAGCCCGATTCAAACGGTAGTCGATAAGAGCACGTCAAATCCGTTGAAGGCTGAGGATTTGCCAAAAATCCTAAGTCAACGTCTCATACACGTTGCTGTTTAGTCTTTTCACAGGAGAAAGACGAAGTCTACCTATTCAATATCGTAGCACTAAAAGGGTTAACTCTTTTAGCTTAACGTCACATGCGGAACGGACTTAAACAATCCGCATGCTAGCCCGACTCAAACGGTAGTCGGTAAAGGCTCATCAAACCCGTTGATGGCTGAGAATTTGCCAAAAATTCTATAAATACGAGTCATTGACGCATCAATTTTACAAATTGGTCTCGTGACTCAAGTATCTGCCACGCTCTAATTCCTTAAGAGCTTAAACTGTGTATACTCCAGCAGACGTATGAGTATAAACTGTGTCAAACGCCGGACAACGCGTTGTAATGAAGCCTGGACGTCGGACAATGCATCACAAGGAAGCTCAAACGCCGGACAACGCGTTGTAAATGAAGATTCAACACCGACAATCGATGGTCAGTTTTATGTTGGAACAGCAAACTCGAGCTAAAAAGTCAGGAAATCGATAATTGACTTCAAGTTCAAAATTCCGACAAACGGTCAGACAATAAATGCAGCACCGGAACCCTTACAGACATTCGACAAAGCACCAAATAGCCTGGAAGACTGAAGGAATCAAGAATAGAAGCCATTCCAAACATCCTGTCATAACCAATGGAAGGATGGGACGATCATATCCAAAGTATTCCAGACTCTTCTATAAAAGAACGAGGCTGAAATACTTTGGAGGGGGTATCTGTAGGCGTATAAAACTGCCTATAGGTCCCTTAACACAGCTCGACGACGCTGGTTCGACAAACCGACCATCGGGCGACATATCCAAACACGACCGTTAGCCCGCAACACCGAAGCGGATTAACGAGGCTACGAAGCTGACGAACCGCACTCAAACAACGGAATGAATCCACTCGCGTGCGGAATCAAGCTAACGGGTTGAGGAATCAACGAGTCATCCAACCAAGAGCGGACTCGGACGAATCACGACCGAATCAAGATCAGTTTCGGACTCGAATTCAGAGGTGGATTTACTGCCAAATCAAGAACCAGATTTACTGCCAAATCAGATCAACGAATCGAGTCCGAACCAATCAACCACACAACCGAATCACGGACAAATATAAAAACGAAAAACGACGGAAAACAACGCCTTAAGGGGGCTCGGCCGAAACCGAGCCACCTCAAGGTGGCTAGGCGTGTCGGCCACCTGTGCGCGGGCACAGTAAAGAGAGGCTATAAATAGGAGAGGTGGTTCATTTGTTCAAGGGTTGGAATTTTTGGAGAGGCGAAGCTCTGCTGGATTCGAGGCTTAGAACTTAAAAAAGATCCAAGCTTTGGGACTTCGAGGACTCGCTCTTCCAGATCTGGTGCTCGACGATCGTCAACGCCAAAAAAGGCAGGTGTTCGAGAGGACCGGATCTCAGATCTACGCAAGCGTACTCCGGATCAATGCTTGGTCTTTGATCCTGAGATTTGGGCGACTATTTCCTTGGTGAAATAATCCCCCCCGGCTATTATTTCCTTCGTGAAATAATACCCATCGTACTGCGTAGATCCGACCGGATCTAGATCTCGCGGTGGTCCACGGATAAACCCCGACGCAGGCAAATAACCCACGCAAGCGAGCGACCGCAAAACAGGAGCTCGTGATTTGTTCGACACAAAAGGAGAAAGTTGTAATTTTTCTTTATTTTTCTTTGATTTTCATTGTAACCGGATCTTATAAAAAGACCGGATCTTTGTAACTCAAATAGCTATTATTCAAGATAGCAATGGAATCAACAATGAAGAAAGACTCGATTTTCACCGCGAACAAGGGGTATCTGTAGGCGTCTAAAAATACCTATAGGTATCCATACACAGCTCGAGACAGAGAGAAGGTGATGAACGTCATTATCTAAGTCTAAGATTATCTGACACCAACGAACACATGAAGTGAGACGACAAACCGAATGGCCTGTGCGCTCATCGGCCACCTCCAAGTGGCCCGTGCACTCGTCAGCCAACTCCAAGTGGCCCGCATGCTCACCGGCCACCATCAAGTGGCCCGCACGCCCATCGTCCACCAAATTGGTGAACCAAGTGACCCGCGTGCTCACCGGCCACCATCAAGTGGCCCGCACGCTCATCAGCCACCAAATCGGTAAACCAAGTGGCCCGTGTGCTCACCGGCCACCACCAAGTGGCCCGCACGCTCATCAGCCACCAAATCGGTGAACCAAGTGTCCCACACGCTCATCAGGTACCAAAATGGTGTACAAGTCAACGAAACGATGAAATACGCGTAACGACGGAACAAGTCAAAACCCAGAAAACCAATAAAAGCCGCTAGCGGCCGAGTCACACCAAAACAACTCGGCCGAACCAATGGTTCGGCCCATAGCCAGATCACCAAATGGTGACTCGGCGGCCAAGCCACCAAATGGTGGCTCGGCCAAGACCGAGCAACCAATTTGTGGCTCGGCCATGGTCGAGCCACCATTTGGTGGCTAGGCCAAGGCCGAGCCACCGGGTGACGTTTCGGCCAGATTTGATCTAAAAGTGTGATTTTTTGGTTTTCACGGATTCTCTCGGGATTTGTTAGTTCCTGAGCATCCCAACTGATCTGATACTATGATTAATCAGTTCTTAACTAAAGATAAGGAGGAATCCCTCGTTTTTATCCAAATACCCGCTTCCGAAGCTTATAAATACGAGCTCGGGTGCTCATTTCTCCGGGGCTGAAGATCAAGAGGGCAAGGTGCTGCCGGTTTCTCGAGTGCATAGCCACGAATTTCAGATAGGGTTAGCTAGATCTCGGCGATCTCCTGTGCATAAAGAGTGGAGTTCGAGAGATCTGAGACCTGTCCCCTATTCCTCTGGATTTAAACTTGGTCTTAAATCTCAAGAAAAGCCGTAATCTTGCTTGGTCGAGATTACTGCTGCAACGATTATTTCCTTCATGAAGTAAGAGCTTTGATCATCAATCTGTCAATCGGATCTGATCCGAGGTGGTCCACGGATATTAACGTTCCCAGCACAGGCGAAGATCCCACGTAAGCAGAAGATTGATAAACGATCTCTGCGCTGTTTGCCGAGAATTGTACCCTTTTATTTTCATTGTGTAAAGGTCTTATAAAAAGACCGGTCTTTTTTAAACTTATTGTAACGATCAAAGTTGTAATGAGTTATACAATGAAGAAAACAATTTTCTCCCTAAACAGACATAGCCCAAAAATCTGACCTCTGATAACCATAATTCACACTTGCTAAATTTAGCATACAGCTGGTGTTCCCACAAAATCCGTAATGCCAACCTCAAATGCTGCTCGTGCTTGGCCTCTGATCTCGAATAGATAAGAATATTATCGATGAAAACTATCACGAACTGGTCCAAGTATGGACAGAAAACCCGATTCATCAAATTCATGAATACTGCGGGTGCATTGGTCAGCCCAAATAGCATGACAAGGAACTCGAAGGACCCATATCGAGTCAGGACTGCAGTCTTAGGAATATCCATCTCCCTAACCTGTAACTGATGATAACCAGAACGAAGATCTATCTTCGAGAAATACTCCTTGTAATTGGTCAAACAAGTCATCGATCCTCGGTAATGGGTACCTATTTTGGATAGTGACATTGTTCAACTCTTAATAATCAATGCATAATCGCATACTCCCGTTCTTCTTCTTCACAAAGAGGACCGGTGCTCCCCACGGAGAGTGACTCCGTTGAATGAAATCCTAAGACAACAACTCATCTAACTGGATCCGTAGCTCCCTCATCTCAGTAGGCACCATATGGTAAGGAGCTCGGGAAATCGGCGCGGTGCCTAGCTATAACTCTATGCAAAACTCGACCTCTCTCACTAGAGGTAATCCTGGTACCTCCTGGAAGACATCCTGATACTCTGAGACCACTAGCATCTCACTCAAATCTACGCCCCGATCCCGCAACACCACCTCCTCGACGTATGCCAGATATGACTCCGCAAACTGGTTACCTCTGGAGGTCGCTACCACTAACTCAGATCCATCATATGCTCGCAAACTTACTGTTTTCGCAAAACAGTCGATACTCACATGGTAGGAAGATAACCAATCCATACCAAGGATAACATCGAACTCAGACATATGCAAAACGATCAAGTCGATCACGAACTCAGAATCGTCCAAACTGACTATACATCTCCTATAAACACTCTCTAATAGAGACATCTCCCATAAAGGAGTAGATACAGATAGAGAAAAAATCTAATGGCTGCACCACAAGCTGGAGTCTAACTGAAAAATCGTAGGATATAAAAGAATGCGAAGCACCAGAATCAAAAAGAATATGTACTGGAAAGGAATTCACAAGGAATGTACCTTCCACCACTATTCCGCTCGCGCCATGATTGCGAGGAACAACTGCATACACTCTATCAGACTGTTGCGCTGCATCGCTTGGAACGTATGGGACTATATATCCCTGCTGGGTCTCCTGAATCGCTCGTACCTATCCCTCAATCCTCGGGACTACTGGAGGTGCCTCAATCCTTAACTGCTGACCTTGATCGCTGTTAGACCCTAGAGGGGGAGGGGGGAGGGGTGATTAGGGTCTTATGCTAATCTAATCCGATTTTATGCTAATTAAAACTATTAACAAGTTATCCTAGCAAAAATAAAATACAATAAGATATATGAGCTAGGAAAAGCAATATGAATAAAGAGATATATCCTAGCAATAAGATATACTATGAGATATATGCAAGGATATAGAAATTAACACAATGGTGAAATAAACATAAACAAAACAAGAATGATAGTGTGCAAATAAACAATGCAAACACACAATATGATCACGGAGTTCGGTCTAACTACTTGACCTACGTCTCCGCTCCTCACCTCGAGGAGATCTCCTCTATCACAACCGGATTTTCTACGTTCACCCGAATAATGTTTACACCACACAATACGGTTTTCTAGTTTACCGAAAACTCTACAACTCACACACTCTTGCAATCCCACTCTACACCCTCTCAAGTATTGGAACTAGACGTGTCTTCCTCAAGTGCTCGGATACAACCTCTCTCTAGGTTCGTCAACCGACGCCACTCCTCTTAGGACGATCCCCGACTCTCGCCACACACTTCTCTCGGTGTACAAGTGTATTACAAAGTAATTCTCACAATAGGCATAATACAATAAATGATTGTTCTCTAATATGGATGAGAACACAACAAAAGCTCGCACTCAATTGTTACAACTCTCACCAACCCAAATATACTATGTATGAAAATACAATAAGCTCAAGTGGGTGTGTGTAAACAATGAGTGAAATAAAATCTAAACTCAATATTAAAACTAGCTTTAAAGAATGATAATCAAACAAATATGCAAATGTAAAGCTAGATAAAAGTTTAGAAATGCTTCTCTGAAAACAAGATGGAGAGATGGATTAAGATGAAGCTCAATCAATATAGATAATCTCCTCTACTTGTGTAAAACTATTTCCCAAACAAAAACTCTTTTAAACAAACTAAAACAAACTTTAAACCCCTTGCTAAACTTGTTTAAAACATTCTCTTGGATTGTGTAGAGAACTGAGATCAATGGGGTATTTATAGCCTCCCAAGACCTCAACCAAAAACCCCAAACAAAAGACAAAAAAACCAAAAGAATCCAAAACCAAATTCTGTACAAAATAGCCATTGGAGTATACGGCGATCGACCGTGGAAAACTCGCGGTGGACCGCGAGCTAGCTTTGAAACTCAGAAAACTTCCAGAGACTTACGCGGTCGACCGTGGCGGTCGACCGTGGGAATTTTCGTGCTGAAGGTCGACCGTGATGGTCGACCGTGAAAGTTTCTACTGTCCACTCAGGAAAAGACACAGGCGCGGTCGACCATGGCGGTCGACCGCAAACTGATATATAAAATTGACAGTTTTTGAAAGTGGATTTTCTGATTTTAAAACCCTGTTTAAAAATATCAAATAAATTTAGAAAAATGTAAAACTTTGGGAAATGATTATAGACATGATAATACACATGTTACAAAAACTAGTTTTCAAAAAGGACTTCCCAAATTTAAAATATCATCATTTTGCAAGGAGGTCCAAAACATAAAAATGTAAACATATGAATTTTGACATTTTGCCTAAACCATATTTTGAAACTTTACAAAATAATTTTATAGACTTGAAGAAAGATGTAAACTATTGTTATGAAGTCTATAAGCAATGAATGTAGTATTTTATCAAAATACACATATAATGGACTAAAACATGATTTCATTAAACTAAATAAAATTGATATTAATAAAATCATATATATGCATATAAGTAAGAAACTAAAATATGTTTTCTAATTATATTTAATTGTTTCATAGTAAAACTTGAAAACTATCAAACCAATAAATGTGTGTGTGTATTATATTGAGCTTAAGGTACTAACACACATAATATAAACTCCTAAACTAAATTACCCAAGCTTGATCTTGAACTTCTAAAGCTTGACTTGGTAATCTTGCGGATGAAGCTTGAACTTGTATCTTTAACTTGAATGTACATAGCTTCACTCCACAATTCCGCCAACCTCCATTGGATATGATCGTGAAAGCTTGATTCCACCCATCCTCTAACTTGTTGTTTGTCTACAATAAATAGATAAACACAAATACTAGACAAACAACATTAGTAGTAAATTGTTTGTTAAACATCATCAAAACAAATAGGCTAACAACCGCGTCCCTAAGTACGGTTCTGATGCTGCTGTTGCTGATTCCTTCCCTGTTGGCCTGCTGTGTGTGCGTTGCGATACTCTGCTGCTCTGTGTCCGATCTTATTGCAATTGAATCAAGCCCCATGAAATCGGTGTTGCTTCTATGCCCTCTAACCCTGATGATGGCCCTTCTTATGGGGACCCTGCTGATGTGGACCCTTGCCCTGCTGCTGGGGTTCTCCTGAGCCTGTAAGAGATTTCCTACCTTTACCTTTATCCCCAAACTATCCTGACTTAGCATTACCATCTTTGCCCTTAATAAATATAGCTGTGTCGGTCTCCTAAGCCATGGCAGCATCTGCCACCTCCCGCACTGAATGGAACCTCTGAGATACTAGATATCGGCGTAAACGTGGGTGAAGTCCCATCATGAACATCTGAGCCTACCTCTCCTCAGTGTGCCACATTCCAGTGAATCTAAATAGTAACATGAATTTACTCTCAAAATCCGTCATAGACATATCCCCCTGCTCTAACCTAGTCAACTCTAACTCCTTCCTGACTTTCGCTGCAGTCGAAACATAGTGCTCATCAAAGAAATACACAAAAGTCTCCCATGAGGCCATCAATCTCTGCTCTGGAGTAAAACTAAGCCGATACTATCCTTCTGCATCGCCCTTGAGGCTGAAAGCTGCTAGCCTCTGCTTCTGCACAGTATTCATATTAAGCATATCTAAGATGTTGCTTACATCTTCCTTCCATTTGTGTGCCGCAATGGAATTCGTCGAACCATGAAACTCTGGAGCCTTCAACTTTTGGTCCCTCTCTACCAGACAAAGCCAAGCCTCCTGCTCAGCCACTCCATCATTAACTGAAGGTGGTAGTAAATCTACTGATGTCCCCTCTAGTATCTCCTCTTGAATGGGTGTCTCCTGACGAATGGGAGTCTCTTGCCGAACTTGATCTGCTCGGTGCTCCTCAATAGCTGTCAGTCTAGCTGCTAAAGGTGCTATGAGATCCACTAAGTACTACGGAGCCTGCTGCAGCTCGGGCTCTCTATCGTCTTGCTCAGCTCCCTGAGCACGAGTACCTCGGCGTCCGCGTCCTCTTCCTGACATCTATAATTTAGAAGTAGAGCTTATTACACACAGTAGACAGGATCTCAAGCATGAAAGGATATAACATATACCAATAAGTAAATCATATCACATATTAACTCATAGCATGCCTTATTATTCAAAGCAAATAGTTCATAAAAACATTTTTTTGTAATTTTTCGAGTACATATATAATACGTCCTTACTCATACTAGGAATTCCTAGTGGACTGTATGCATGATCCCTAGGAAACTCTATCCTAACTCCACAATATGACACAGAGATGATCCTAAGGATATTAGAACTAGAGCTCTGATACCAACTGTGACGTCCCAGGTTTCACACAAGGCTGCAGTCCCAGGTAAAACCCGGAATGTCAAACCTACCAAGCACCAAACACCATGCTACGACATGTTTCACCATCACAATAACTATCTCTCTAGTGGAAACAAAAAATAAGTGAAAGTACCGACATGCAAATAATAGAGATAGAACAAACCAGGTGTACACATAAGCAATAAGAGAATAATTATCAGTGGGCCCAACTAAAATAGAATAGAAATATCTCTGAGTCTGAAATAAACCTCAAGTATAATGAGTCAAATAAAGTATCAATATGACTCTCAGCCTCTACAAAATGAAATACAAGTCTAGAGTCTGAACATAAACAACTAACTGTGGAGTTCTGTAATAACTACTAAAATAATAAATAGCTAGATAGAATCTATGAAGAAATCACATCAACCTGCGACTCTCCATGCACCGGACTCATTGCCTGAAAGGGGGGAAAACAATGAGCGTCAAAGCGTTATAGCGAGATCATCTCCACCTCTCCCAAGGGAAAAGGGTAGGAGTATATAGAAAATAGAGTCAGTACATATAAGTATGAAATCATTCATATAACTCTAACTAGAGATTAGTATTTATGAATCCACAACACGAGAGTTAGTACGTCGAGTGAAATAATCCAAACAAGGAAACCCTCATGTATATACTATGTCTCAAATTGTGACTCCCTAAATACCAACTCCAAACTCTATGAATGAAAAACAGCAAACAAAAGAAAACATCCCAAACCTCAAACATGTAGAATAAATATCATATCTCAAAACTACACTTGAGTAGACGGCTCTAATGTAAGGTGGATCTCATCCAAAACAAAAGTTAACCATAAGCCATATCATGTAAGCCACGATCTCAAAGAAAGTACCCTACTCGTGGGAATCCAATATGGAAGTAAAACTACAACTAATAATACTTATATATGTACATCTCCTTGTGCAATATTGATACTCTAGTAATATTCTTACTCAATCGCTTTGCGGCAATATGTTTTATCACCCTATTCCGGATACATAAAATGATGATACTTTTGTAATACTCTTACTCAATCATCCTGCAGAAATAGGTTTTATCTCCTTATTCCAGATACATGAAATGACGATACTTTTGTAATACTCTTACTCAATCGTCTTGCGGAAATAGGTTTTATCTCCCTATTCCAGATACATGAGTTTACTATACTCTTCATATTTATTTATCAAATTAAATTATGACAAAAAGTATGTTAACATAACATATTCTAAACATACGTGCACATATCTCGGTGTGCATGTCCATATCTGGTATTCACTGACATCCCATGTGTTAAACAACTTATAATCATTATATCATAACAGTACAAGGTCGAGAGACTCGCTCGAAAACTCAAACAGTCGAACAAAACATGCACATGAACAAAGACTGAGTAGCGGTCGACCGCGATTTTGTGGCGGTCGATCGCGACTGGTTTCAAGGTCTACCCAGGACTCTGTCCTGCACGCGGTCGACCGCCACTAAGGCGCGGTCGACCATGGGCAGATTTTCTAGAATCTCGTACTGATTGTGTGTGTTGTGTTCATGCCGTATTTATGTGATCCAAACATGATTAAAACAACATAATACTTGCATGAAAGCATGTCTACAGTAGATAAAAACTTCTGGAAGCAATATCAAAATATATAGCATGATTATTTACATTAACTTGATATATAAATCCATGAATCATGCATAAAAACTCAAAATGAAGAACAAATCATCTTTCTTCAGATTAAACAATATTTTAAATCATTTTCAGATCTTAAATATTTCTGTAAAATTCATTCTCAAACTTTGTAATATGAAAAGACCTAGTCTTTATACATATAATACAAAAGAATTTGTTGGGCTTCTTGTTTTGATGATGATTTACTAACAATTTGCTTCTAATATTGTTTGTCTAGTGTTTGTGTTTTTGTATCAATTATAGACAAAAAACATGTTGGAGGTTGGATGGATTGCGCCATAACGATCATATCAAATGGAGGTTGGCGGATTAGTAGGTGAAGCTTTGTACAATTCAAGTTGAAGATCCAAGTTCAAGCTTCATATGCAAGATTACCAAGTCAAGCTATTGAAGATCAAGATCAAGCTTGGGTAATTTAGTTTAGGAGTTTATATTATGTGCGTTAGTACCTTAAGCTCAATATAATATACACACACACATTTATTGGTTTCCATGTATATATATAGCTATATATACATATATTTTGGTTTGATAGTTTTCAATTTTTACCATGAAATAATTAACTATAATTAGAAAACATTTTTTTTCATACTTACATGCATATATATGATTTCATCAATATCAATTTTATTCAGTTCAATGAAATCATGTTTTAGTGCATTATATGTGTATTTTGATAAAATACTATATTCATTGTTTATAAACTTTATAACAATAGTTTACATCTTTCTTTAAGTCTATAAAATCATTTTGTATTGTTTTAAAATATGGTTAAGCTAAAATGTCAAAACTCATATGTTCACATTTTCATGTTTGGACTATTTTGCAAAATGATGATATTTTTCATTTGGGAGGTCCTTTTTGAAAACCAGTTTTTATAGTATGTGTATTATCATGTCTACAATCATTTTCCAAAGTTTTATATTTTTTGAAATTTATTTAATATTTTTAAACAAGATTTTAAAATCAGAAAATCAACTTTCAAACCTATTTTATCATATATCAGTTTACGGTCGACCGTGTCTTTGTTTTTTCCTGCGGAGCCATCAGCAACTTTCACGATCGACCGCCAAAGTTTTTAGAAATTTTCAAGTTTCGAAAGTGGCTCGCGGTCGACCGCGAGATTTTCACGGTCGACCGTCGTTCACTCCAACAGTCATTTTGTACAGAATCTGATTTTCGATTCTGTTGGTTTTTTTGTTATTTCTGTTGGGCTTTTGGCTAAGGTTTTAGGAGGCTATAAATACCCCATTGATCTTAGTTCTCATAAAAAATCCAAGAAGTTTTTTAAACAAGAGTTTTAACAAGGGTTTAAGTATTGTTTAAGTTTGTTTAAGAAGCTTTTAAGTATTTGAGAGTTTGAGTTTGTGAAATCAATTTCACAAGAGCTTGAGGAGATCATCTATTGGTGTTTGAGCATCTAACTCTTCTCCTTCCACTCTTGATCTATTGAGAAGTTTTCTAAACTCAATCTAGCTTTATATTTTATATTGTTTGATTATCATTTTATTAAGCTAGTGTTCATATTGAGTTTAGTTAATTTTATTTTCTCTTTGTTTACACACACACAACCATTGAGCTTATTGTATTTATATTCATAGTATAATTAGGTTGTGGGATTGTGCAACTTAGAGAGTGAGCTTATAATTCGTTCTCATCCTTGTAGAGAACAAACACTTTGTATTGTGCTTAATTGTGAGATCACTTTGAAATACACTTGTACACCGAGAGAAGTGTGTGACGAGAGTCGAGGATCGTCCCAAGAGTTGTGGCATCAGTTGACGAACTAGGGAGAGGTTGTATCCGAGCACTTGAGGGAGACACGTCTAGTTCAACACTTGAGAGGGTGTAGAGTGGGATTACAAGAGTGTGTTAGTTGTAGAGTTTTCGGTAAACTAAAAAACCGTATTGTGAGGTGTAAACATTGTTCGGGTAAACGTAAAAAACTCAGTTGTGATAGTGGAGATCTTCTCAAGGTGAGGAACGGAGACGTAGGTCGTGGGGACCGAACTCCGTGATCATATCATTTGTTTGTGATTGCATTGACGTACTTATTTTTATGTTTATATCTTATATCGTCTTTGTATATTGCTTGTTGATTATATTGCCCACTATCTAGTTTAGATTGTTTACCCTTGTGATTATATATCCTTGCTCATATATTTGTAATATCTCATTGCTAGGATATATTCATTTGTTCATATTGCTTATTCTTGCTTGTAACATATTGTATATCTATCTTGCAAGAATAATTTATTAATTAGTTTTAATTGGCATAAAATCTGATTAGATTAGAATAACACCCTAATCACCCCCCTCTAGGGTCTAACAAAATTAACTTTTATTCATAAACTAGTTAGTTTGGCTCTATAAAACATGTTAAAAACTCTTTAAAAATATTTTAAAAACTAGGAGAGGGATTAGCAGAGATGAACTCACCTGAGATTTGTAGAAAAACATTTAAAATGCTAAGCCAAAGAAGATCTCCAATGCAAAAGCCAAAAATCACACGAAACTCCCGCTTAAAAGCCTCCAATCTTCACCAAGAATCAAATTAGGGTTTAAAGGGGTTTTGATGGCTGTTAGGGTTCTTAGAAAACTAAAAATATCATGAACATATGATATATAAATAAGAGAAAACGGATGTGGGCTTTAGAAAACCGATACCAATTCAAAATAGGAATCTGACTCTCTGCAGGTTTCGCGATCGACCGGACTGCGATCGACCGGACTAGAATTTTCTAGTTCCTCATATATTTGGCCATTGTGCATGTTTCTTTTCTTTCTCATGTATGAACTCGCTCATACTCAAAACACATAATATCATACTCAAATACCATTTAATTATATTTATCATACTAAATATCCATATATCATAATTAATTACATATTAATTATATTAACACAAATTTTTGGGGTTTTACAGTTAACGTGTTATACTTACATGATAACGTACTATACTTGCATGATAACGTGCTATACTTACAGGTTAACATGCTGTACTTATAGGTTAACGTGTTATACTTACATGATAATGTGTTATACTTACAGGTTAACGTGCTATACTTATAGGTTAACGTGCTATACTTACATGATAATGTGTTATACTTACAGGTTAACATGCTATACTTACATAATAACGTGCTATACTTACAGGTTAACATGCTATACTTATAGGAGAACGTGCTATACTTATGATATAACATGCTATACTTACAGGTTAACGTGCTATACTTACATGTTAACGTGCTATACTTACATGATAACGTGCTATACGTATGTGATACGTGCTATAACTAATTTTTAACTATTTTTTTATGAATTCATAAATAATAATGAGAAATTAGTGTGAAATAATCATGTGAAATAATAATGTGGAATTAATGGGTGGTTAATTACAAAACCTTATTTAACTAACATTTTACCAAAAATAACAAATTTAAGAAAAAATTTATGAACTCATTTAACTAACATATCAAATAATTGTCATGCATAAAATGATCATAATAAATTGTAAAGTTTGTAGTGGAGTAAATTGAAAAATTTTACCTTCAAATGCTAAGAAAGTTGATGAGAATTAATTGATGGGTTAGGAGAGAGTGTTCATTTCTATTAATGGAGTGAGAGAATGGGAGATGAAGTGGGAGATGAAGAGGGAGAGAGAGAAGGAAGTTGGTGAAAATTAATGGATGGGAGAGAGAGAGAAGACAGAGAGAAAGAGGGGGGAAGCTTTCCCGCCATTTACAACAAGAGAGAGGTTGAGAGGAGGGCCCACTTACATGAAGGCTAACATTGAAATTTAAGAAAAATATATAGGGGGACCCACGTATGAGAGTATTATATTTTAGAATTTGGTTTAAAGATTAATATAAAAAGATAGTTGGGCTTAAAGATACAACTAATAATACTTGGGTTTAAAGATAAAGCTAGGTAAACAAATGGGTCTAAAGACAAAAACCCCTTATTTCAAATCCTATAATTTTATGAAATGGATTTCACCATGGGATTTAAAATCCATAGGTTTTTTAATATGGGTTAGGATTTTTAAAATGTTATTTGTTTCATTAATGTTTTGGGATATGTAATCCTATAATTTGTATTTTGTTTGTTTATATTCAAATTGTAGCATTATAAATTTTAGAATTTGAAATCTAGCCTAAATCCTCTCTCAAAGAGGGGATTTCACAAATACTATAATATATTAGTTTTTTTATTATTTGGGTATTCAATATCCAAAATTTATTTTGAATCAAACAAATGTTATGGAATCCATAAACTCAAAAAAACCCCACTTTTTCATCCTAGAATTTGTAATCCACACTATATCCAAAAAAATGAAACAAACACCCCCCTTATAGGACGACCCAAAAAGGAAGGGAGACTAACATCTCCCATGACTTTCAAAACGAAATAACTATCAAATTAGTATTTAAATCCAACCCCAAACCTACATTGGTATTTAAAAACTCTCCAGTGTCAATTTGGTATTTAAGTTGTGTCTTCGGCGACAAATAGGTCCAAAAGTGGTTTTTCGACAGAAAAACACACATGATTATCACGTGAGCCCAATTAGCCGTTAAAAACACTCTGATGCGGCATTGCTTAGTAACATTGATTTTGATGTGGTATTGATGTGACATTGCTAGTATTAAATGAGTTGGAGGGGTTATAAAGTTTGGATCTTAACTAACTAAATCCTAGGGTACAAAATTTGGGCAAATCCAAGATTGGCGTCTTGAGCATGGAGTAGAGAAAGGTGAAATTGCGGCAAGGAGAAGCGTCAATGGTGGGAATGGTGGAATGAATCTGGGTTTCAACGAGATGAACTTCGTTCAAAAGTGGAATGAAGCAGTAAACCTCAAGGGGGTAAAAAGTGTGTAAATGTAGGTTAGACTGCATGAATCTAATCTCCTTCACTGATGAAAAACCTAGCATAAGGTACTATAGATGTTAAAAAGTGAGTTTCACGTTTAATTTCCAAAATTTGATTTTATGAGCTTATTTTTTATGATTTTATGAATATTTTCAGAATGGTGGATGTGGATTACGAGAATGGCATGATCAGGCTATTTGCAATATTGTTTCTGCTTTAGTATCCCTTCCAAGAGATGAAATTGTTAAGATAAATTGTTTTATGAATTAAATAGCTGTAAAACCCCGTAAATTTTAATTAATATGTGATAATTTGAAATAATGTGTGATTAATTGAGATAACTGGTTATTTATTATGATAAATATCATTAGATGGTGTATGAGTATGATAACAAGTGTTTTGAGTGCAAACAAGTATGTAGATGTGAAAGAATCAAGTCGAAACATGCAAAGATGGCCAAACTACACAAACTGTTTGTGCATTGGTCGGTCGACCGCTACACCAGGCACGGTCGACCGCCAATCATATTTCCAGTTTCCTGATTTCAATTGGACACAGATATTTTGAGGCCCAGGTCCACATCTATGTTATAAATACCTCTTGAACACAAATTTTTTTCATTTTATTTCAGAGTTTTAAAACCCTAACAGCTACCATCCCTTCTTTTAAGCCCTAGATTAAATTTGTGAGAGTTCAAAAGCTTTTTAAAGCGGGATTTCAATTTGGATTTGGCGTGTGGCTTAGGGATCTGTCTTAGCTTTGTACTTTTTAGGTTTTAAATAAGTTTTAGGTGAGTTTCATCTCTGCTAACCCTACTCCCATGTTTTTAAGTGTTTTATTGAGTTTTAATATGGATTTATTGAGCCTAATCAACTACTTTGAGTATAAAATAATTCTTTTATAATATATGAGTTAAAGATTAAATCTTTTTGTGTTTAAAATATTATGAACAAATTTGTAGAAGTAAAATAAGATCTAAAAATAATTTAACTTGTGATTTAACTAAGTTTTGATGATTTTATCGATGATTTGATGTATTCATGCATGTGTAGGGTTCGCATGTAATATTTAATGTTGTGATTCTTGATTCATGTGTTAGATAATCATCAGAGGTGTTAATTTAGCATTTAAAATGTTTTATACATGTTTTACAGCAAGTTAATCAAGTTAGAATCACGAAACATGCACATGAACACAAAACTGCAAAACTACACTCACTAGTCTTCTGGCTGCTGGCCAGTTGATCGCGGCCTAAGGGTTGGTCGACCGCCCCGTGTGCATGACTCTTTCGAACTACAGTGGTTTGTTTCGAGGGATTTTCTTGATCTGTTTAAGTTGTATTATGATGTTTATGATCTGTTAAACACCTGAGGTGTATGTGAACACAACTGAGGTAGAGGGTGAGGGGTTTGAGTATAAATTTTTTTATAAAAACTTCATTTAAAGAGAAGAGTTACTTTTATTTGAGAAGGCCTTTCAAAATTATAAACTTTATATGTAATTAATGAAAAAAAATCTCCACCTTTTAAATTTTCTTTTCTTGTTTTTTGTTAATAAAAATGGAGATGAATATGAAGATTTGCTTTTAAAGGGTCAACTCCTTGCAACATAAGTTTTTATTTTTCTCCTTTATTTCTTATTTTAGAAATTCATGTTTAAGGATTTTATTTTCTTCTTATTTTTATATTGATAGATTAGATTTATTTCATGTCTTATAGTTTAGATTTACTTTTATGCTCTTTTATTTTTATTTTTTATCTTTCATGCTTTGTTGAATTTATTTTCTTATATTTTTCTTTTATAGTGTAGATTCACTATTATGCTCTTTTATTTTTATTAGTTAGATTTTCTTTATACTCGTAGTTTAAATCTTTGTTTTATTATTCTTGTTCTTATTTTATAGTTAGTTTTTATATTTCTTTTAATTTAGATTTCTTTCTTTTATACTTTCTAGTCTAGATTTTATTTTTCTATTTTTATTTTGTAAAATGTGCAACTAAATCTTGTAGGAACTCTAGAATTATATGAAACTAGTTTTATTTTTTTATGGTTTGTGGATTGCTCTCTTGTGCTTAAAATAATCAAGTTTATGATAATCAATTACAGAACTAATTGGTAGAAAAAAGAATTTGATAATATATGCTTATCTTGATTAGTTTGATAGGTTATGCTTATGATCTAGAATTACTATCTAGTGGTTATTCTTTTTATGAGTGAAATTTTTACTTGGATGATAATTTGATAGGTTATTATTTTCTTAACTGGTTTTGATAGTTTATGGTTAGTAAATCTAAAGTTAAATGTGATGAAAAAGAGAGCAATTTATAAATCTAATTGAAATTAACTAGTGAATTAAATTCTAAATTTATATCTTCTCTATTTAATTTCCTCCATATTTTACTTGTCTTGATTGTTCTCTTTTGATTATTTTAGTCTTGATTTTGTTCTTTTTTATTTTATTTATTTCTCCTCCGTGTTTAATCATTGTTTTCTTTTATTTGTTCACTCTCTTTATCTTATATTATTCTAGCTTTCTGTAAAACCTTGTAAAATTTGAATATTATGTAAAAAATAATAATAAATATGTTATGTGTTGATAAATAACATATTTTGATATTTGAGTATGCTAGGGATTGATTTAAGATCAACCCAATGTATGTATATGAATATAGGAGTGAAATCATGCTCGGCATGCACGAGCTTGAATCTGAAAAAACAATTAGTTTGAATCTGGGAAAACTCAAAAGATAAAAGTTATAGGTCTCTTCAACATCTTTCCAATGCATCTTAAATCACCTCTTTCTAAGTTTGTATGTCAAAGTTATAGCCAAACAACGAAGACATGCACACAAAGGTTTTTCCTGATAAGCCGACTTATAAGTCGACTTACACCAAGCCGACTTATAAGTCGACTTACAGACTGTTTCTAGTTTTCTTTTGGATTTTTGGATCGCATTTGTGTTGTTTTGATTCTAGGCTTATATATACTCATTTAAACCCTATTTTGCTACACTTTTTCGTGAGAATACAACAGCCACCCCTCATCTAAAACCCTAGTTCAAGTTTTTGTGTTTTTGAAAGAGTTTGGTGAAGGATTCGCCGAGAGGAAGGTGAGATCTATGTTTGTACCAAAGGAAGAGGTCTTACACGCGTGTTGGAAGGATCAACAGTGATGTGAGGCAAGATTATATTCGTCCAAACTCATCTCCATAGTTAAATAACTAGTTTAGATGTTTAATATGATGCTGAATACGTGTTTTCATGCTTTAATCTTAACCTGCGGTGTTAAAAGTCAAAATTTTTTATATTAAATCTCAAACCAATGCTAGATCAGTAATTTTTTCTTACTGTTTATGATAGAATAATGATCATGATCTTTAGGGTTTCATTTATTTTTGTTTTAAATCTTTTAAACATGTTTAACTTATGTAATAACCCTAGTTTGATGTTTAATTATCTTTTCATGCTAATTAATCATACTTAAACCCTAGGTTTATGATACCTAAATAACTTAGACATGTTTAAACGAATTTTATATCTCTGTTCATATTTATAAATGATCATGCTATGGCAATCAGGTGATATTTCATGTCTTTATTAAAAATCTTGTATAATCATGTTACTAACCCTAATTAGTTTTAATCCAAATGCTAAATTATGTAATTTTATCTCTGTTAATTAGTTGTACATGTTTATAACTTGGTTCCTATGTTTCATGTTGAATAGAATGAGTTTTGTTTGAGAAATATCGCAGAAAACATCGAAACATCAACATGGAAGTCGACTAAGTTGACTTATGAGTCAACTTTCCACAAGTCAACTTATGCTAGACATAGGTTGACTTATGCGAGGTATAGGTCGACTTAATCCAGACATAAGTCGACTTACGGGCATTTTTCCAGATTTCATGAATTTGTTTTTGCACTATTTTGAGACGCGTTCACGGGGTTCGAACCGCACTTTTGTACTTGTTACATTCACTCATACACTAGTACAGTGTCGTTGCACACACATGAATAACTCAAAGGGGGGGGGGGGGGTTTTGACAAGAGTTGGATTGTTTATAATAGAGTAGTGATTGTTCATACACGTTGGATATCGTTAATGAGAACAACTCAGTACTATATAGGATAGTATGTCGATATACCATATATACACAGTTTATGCATAAGATGGATATTGTTGATGAGCCCAGTTCAGTGCTACATGAGGTGGTTCATAGATATTCCATATGTAAATGCCATTGAGTTGGGTTTGGATGCTTTGTATAGCAGTCCGTCCGCACGAGTGTGCGATGAGGCTGGTAAGCCGTCTATTTATGGTGATTGTGAGCCATCTATTTGGATACCTATGTGGTAGGCCGTACCGCACTAAGACTACAAGCTAAGATCATGATAAGACTAATGAGTCATGTACACAGTTCATGATACCTACAGGGTAGTCCGTAACTTTGAGACTGTTGATTTATAGCCGAAGTTTTAGGCGGATATCAGTTATGAGCTCAACTCATCTTTGAGATATATGACCGAGATACTTTGCTCTTGAAAATATACATGATTATATGTCGGTGTTTTTTTATCTCCCCAGTGATTGTGGAAGATATTATAAATACGATATAATGATGTATTTATATTTCTTTACTATTTTCTTTACCTGTTAGTTGTGATCAATGATTAACGATTCACAATTTGAGACATATTAAGGGTTTCCTTGTTTGGATTATTTCGCTCAACGTACTAGTCTCGTGTTGTGAATTTCTAATTGTTGATCTCATTAGTTTATCTTTTTCTAGTTCGGTGTTAATGTTTAGGTATCTACAATTTGAGACATATAGTATATACATGAGGGTTTCCTTATTTGGATTATTTCGTTCGACGTACTATGTCTCTTATTGTAGGTTTCTAAATATTAATTCTATTAGATACGAGAAAAATAATCTCGGTAGACTATGCTTAATAGATAGAGCCTTCACTTCATCTAGCAGCCCTTCCCCTGGGGGCGGATGGAGGTAATCTTGCTTTAGCGCTCTTACGCTCTTGTTGTTGTTCTTTTTGTTTTAAACTTCCTTTCAGGCAGTGCTAAGGCTTGGATAGTCACCGTTACAAGAGTTATTAGTAGAGGCTCCACAGTAATTATTATGTTTTTATTCAGACAGTAGAGTTTTATTTTCATATTGTAAAGGAAGTGTGCCTTAGTACGATGTTCAGTTGATTCATGTTGAGACAGTTTCATTATTTTTGTTGTATACAGATATTCCGTTGAGACATGATTTCTATATGAGATATCTTCCTACATCATGTCTATACATTTTTTTCCTTATTTTACCTATTTTGTACATGCACTTTTATTTGTTCCACTAGAGGATATAACTGTGATTGGTGAAACATGTTTATGCATAGTGTGGGTGCATGGCAGGTTTGATATCTTTGGGTTTACCTTGGACTGCAGCCATGTGTGAAAACATGGGCGTCATAGTTGGTATCAGAGCTCTAGTTCCAGCATTTTTAGGATCTTTCCTGTGTCGAGTCGTGGAGCTAGGATAGAGTTTTCTAGGTTCAAGTATAGAGTCCGCTAGAATTCTTAGAATAAGTGAGGACGTTATATACATATATTTCAAAATTTACAAATTTTTTTATGACTACCTTACTTTGATTAAAAAGTAATTGCGTGAATGATATATGATACGATTTTTCTACTGTTATATGTTATGTTATGTATGTTTGTGAAGCTCTCCTCTTGGTATTATATATATCAGGACGAGGACGTGGTCAAGGAAAAACTCATGCCCGGAGAGCTGGGCAAGTAAAGCCTGAGTCACAGCAGGCTCCATAATATTTGATTGACTTGGTAACGCCGATTGTAGAGGTAGATATTAGCAACTCTTGAGGAGCGAGTAACGAGCCAAATTACACTATTTGAAGTTCCACCACCAGTCATACAAGTCATACCTATTGAAGAGGTAATACCGACGATTACATCATCACCACAACCAGCTGTTAATAGAGACACATAACATGAAGCTTAGCTCTGTAAAAATAAGAAAGACAACAGAAGATGAGAGCACCATAGTTTTAGGGTACATCAGATTCATTTGCAGCCTATAAGTGGAAGGAATATATGGGATTATTTTTAGATATGCTTAACGTTGACTCAGTACATAAGTGGAGATTAGTTATATGTAGCTTAAAGGATGACGCCGGAGGATAGCACTGATTTTAGTTACTCCGGGGCAACAAATATCAATTTCATGGAAGGATTTCATCTACTATTTTGATAAGCAGCTAGAACTAACCCGATTAGGATAGGGAGATGTACTAAGAGTTAATTTTGGAAGAAAGATTGTCCGGAGACCAGGACAAGGATAAGAAACCTTTTGCAAGATAGAGAAGATCCCAACAATAGGGTAAGGATTTTCATCACCACCACCAGAACAATGGTCAGGGTCAGCAGTCGTAAGGTTACGGTTATGACCAATAGCAGAGGATTGAGGCTCCACCTACCATTCCAAGGACCAAGGGGCCAGTAGGCCAGATACACGCTATCCACGAAATTCCTAAGAGATAGATAGTCCCATAAATTCCACTACTAGTAACACAACAGTCGCCAGCCACCGACAGAGTTTATGCAATCGTACCACGTGATCATGGTGCGAGCAGAGATTTCTTAGTGATTATTCCTTTCCAGCTCGGATTTTGTTCGATTAAAGAGCATCGTATTCTTTTATCTCTCATACCTTTATGGATAGGTTTCAGCTAGTTGCACATCCCTTATACTTTTTGTTATCCGCCTCTACTCCTTTAAGGGAGGTATCCCTATTGAGAGTATCTATAGGAGATACGTCATCAGTCTAAATGAGTCAGAGTTCTTTTTTGATCTAATCGTTTTTGGATGTCGGAGTTCGACGTCATTCTCAGTATGGATTGATTATCATCCTACTATATTAGTATCGACTATTTTTCTAAAACAGTTAGCTTATGAGCGTCCGATGGGTCTGAGTTGATAGTAGCGACCTCACGGGGTAACTAGTTTGCAGAGTCACTTCTGGCATACGTCGAGGAGGTGATGATACGGGATCGGGGGTACCGAGTTGAGCGAGACGCGAGTGGTCTCAGAGTATCAGGATATCTTTTAGGACATACCAGGTTTACCTCCAGTGAGAGAGGTTGAGTTTCTGTATCGAGTTGCAGCCAGGCACAACACCGATATCTCGAGTACCATATCGTATGGCACCTGCTGAGATGAGAAGCTATAGACCCAGTTAGATGAGTTGTTATTTCAGGGTTTTATTCACCAGAGTCATTCTCCGTGGGGAGCGATTGTTCTCTTCGTGAAGAAGAAGGACGGTAGTATGCTCTTTTGTATAGATTATCGTGAGTTGAACAAGGTCACTATCCAGAACTGGTACCCACTACCGAGAATTAATAACTTGTTCGACCAGCTGCAGGGAGCATAACATTTCTCTAAGATGAATTTTTATTTAGGCTATCATCAGTTGCGGATTCGAGAGATGGATATTTCCTAGACTGCTTTTCTAACTCGATATGGGTTATTTGAGTTCTTTGTAATGCCTTTTGGGCTGACCTATGCATCTGATGTATTCATGGATTTGATGAACTGGGTTTTTCGTCCATATTTGGACAAATTCGTGATCGTATTCATCGATGATATTCTTGTCTATCTGAGATCGGAGGCAGAGCACGAGCAACATCTTTGATTGGCATTGCAGACCTTGCGGGAGCATAAGTCATATGTCAAGTTCAGCAAATACGAGTTTTGGCTTTCTGAAGTCAAAATTTTGGGCCATGTCATCAGTAAGGAGGGTATTACAGTAGACCTAGTAAAGGTGGAGGCAGTACTTAATTGGGAGCCACTGAAGACAACTTTAGAGATTCGTAGTTTCTTAGGTTTAGTAGGTTATTACAAGAAGTTTATTTAGAATTTCTCAAAGATTGCGATGCCACTTACATGCCAGCACGGAGTGCCAGGAGGCCTTTGAGACTCTAAAGGCTAAGTTGATTACAGTGTTGATATTGATTATTTTGAGCAGTGATAGGACCATCATAGTCTATACAGATGTGTCGTTATCGGGTCTAGGAGGTTCTTTGATGCAGACCCAGAGAGTAGGCATACATATCACGACAGCTGATAAAATGAGCATTATTATCCCACACACGACTTGAAGCTTGCAGCGGTAGTCTTTGCACTAAAGACATAGAGACATTATTTGTATGGAGTACAATTCGAGCTTTTCATGGATCATTAGAGTTTGAAGTACTTTTTCTCTCAAAAAGAGCTAAATCAGAATAGCGATGATGGGTTGAGTTTATCAAAGACTACAAGTTTGCGATTCAGTATCATCCGGGGAAGGCTAATGTTGTAGCAGACGTATTGAGTAGGAAGCGTCATCATCGGATTGTAGCTTTGAGGTACTCGTTATATCGAGATCTTCACACCCTTAGCTAATTTTATTTTAGACCGGAGATCAGCAGAGGCAGCACATTTTTGGGAGCTTTGTTTGAGTAGCCATCTTGGAGTAATAAAGTGGTCAGAGCTTAGCAAGAGGACTCTTGGATTCAAACTCAAAAGGGGAAATCTACAAAGAGTCAAAGATTGATTGGACCGTTGGAGCAGATGGAGGACTTCAAATGAAGGGCCGGTTAGTGATGGCGAGTGATCCGCAGTTGAATAAGGACTTATTTGACGAGGCGCATCGTATCAGGTACACAGTGCATCCAGACACAACTAAAATGTACAAAGACTAGAATAGACACTTTTGGTGGAGCAGTATGCATAGGGAGATTACAGAGTATATGGCTAGATGTTTTACCTGCCAGTAAGTGAAGGTAGAACATCAGAGACCGACAGGAAACCTACAGCCTTTACCCATTCCAGAGTGAAAGTGGGCATATATTTCTATGGATTTCATTGTAGAATTTGCCGAGGTCGAAGAAGAGAAACGATTTAGTTTGGATAATAGTTGATAGGTTGATAAAGTTAGTACATTTCATTCCATTGAAGATGATGTGAACAGGAAAGACGTATGCGAGAATATTCACCAAGGAGATAGTGAGATTATATGGAGTTTCAGAGATAATTATATCAGACCGATGCTTAGTTTTCACTTTGCACTTTTGGAGGAGCTTCTAAAACTCTTTCGGTAGCCAGTTGTCATATCCTAGTGGTTTCCACCCGCAGACAGATGGACAAACGGAGAGAGATAACCAAGTGTTGGAGGATATGTTGCGGGCTTGTGTTATATATTTCTAGGGTAGCTAGAAGGACCACATCCCATTGATTGAATTCGCTTATAACAATAGTTACCAAGTGACAATTGGTATGACATAGTATGAGACGTTGTACGCGAGGCCTTGTAGATCGTCTATTTGCTGGGCAGAACTAGAGGACAGCCTATTGTTTGGACCGGAGTTAGTGAGATAAACTACAAAAAGTAGCAATAAATTGATTGTTAAGTATAGATATCGAGGAGGATTCTGGAGGGAGCATAAAGATGTTATGCGTCGCGACTACCCGCACCTGTTTGAGCAGATAAATTAATTGATTTTGATTGGTGTTCATGATTATCCATATTGTTATATTTATATTTAACGCTAGAACAAGGGTATTAACACTTAACTCTAATCATTCAGAACACATGTTATATATATAGGGGGTTCCTTATTTGAATTTTTCGCCCGACGTACTTGTTCCACTTTGTTAGGAGTTAAGTGGGAGTATTCGCATTCTAGATGGTTAAATGTAGATATTGTTATATTTCATATATGGATTAATGGTACGAGATGTGTACAGAAGGGTTTCCTTGTCTAGATTATCCACTCTTGGTGCTTTTCAAATATTATTAATCCTTAAGATACGATTGCGGAATTCCAGGGACAAAATTTTTTAAGGGGGGAAGAATGTAAAACCCCGTAAAGTTTGAATATTATATGAAAAATAATAATAAATATGTTATATGTTGATAAATAATATTTTGATATTTATGTATGCTAGGGATTGATTTGAGATCAATCCAATGTATATATATGAATATAAGAGTAAAATCATGCACGACATGCACGAGCTTGAATCTAGAAAAACGATTAGCTAAGAGTATTTATGTTTTATACATAGATACAGTTATAATCTAGGAAAACTTAAAAAATAAAAGTTGTAGGTGTCTTCAATAGATTTTCAATTCATCTTAAATAACCTCTTTCTGAGTTTGGATGTGAAAGTTACAGCTAAAACAACAAAGATATGCACACACAGTTTTTTCCTGATAAGCCGACTTACAAGTCAACTTACACCAAGTTGACTTATAAGTCGACTTATGGAATGTTTTCAGTTTTCTTTCAGGTTTTCAGGTCGTATCCATGTTTTTTTATCCCAGACTTATATATACTCATTTAAACCCTATTTTGCTGTACTTTTTCGTGAGAATACAACACCCACCCCTCCTCTAAAACCCTAGTTCAATTTTTTGAGTTTTTGAAAGAGTTTGGTGAAGGATTTGCCGAGAGGAAGGCAAGATCTATGTTTGTACCAAAGGAAGAGATCTTGTACGTGTGTTGGAAGGATCAACAGTGACGTGAGGTAAGAATATCTTCGTCCAAACCCATCCCCATAGTTAAATAACTAGTTTAGATGTTTAATATGATGTTGAATACGTGTTTTTATACTTTAATTTTAACCTGTGGTGTTAAAAGTCAGATTTTTGATATTAAATCTTAAACCAATGCTAGATCAGTAAACTTTCATGCTGTTTCTGATAGAATAATGATCATGATCTTTAGGGTTTCATTTATTTTCGTTTTAAATCTTTTAAACATGCTTAACTTATGTAATAACCTGTAAAACCCCAAAAATTTGAATATTATGTGAAAAATAATAATAAATATATTATATAGTGAAAATATAATATATTTTGATATTTAAGTATGTTAGAAATTGATTTGAGATCAATTCAATGTATATTTGTGAATATATGAGTGCAAATGCACAAAACATGCACGAAGAGAAATGTAAAAAATGACCAGTTAAGAGTTTATATATTTTATACACTGATTCAGTGAATCCAGAAAAACTCAAAAGATAAAAGTTGTAGGTCCTTCAACAGCTTTCCAACAAATCTTAAATCACCTCATTCAGAGGTCAGATGAGAAAGTTACAGCCAAAATAACGAATGTTATTTTTCTAGTCAGATTAGGTTTCCTAGTTTGGGTCAAACGGGTTTATTTTAGGTTTGCATATATATATATATATATATATATAGACACACACACACACACACACACACACACACACACACACACACACATGTGTTTTCATGAAAATTATTATTTTCTCATCAGAGTTTCAAATCCTAGCAGCCGCTCTTCCTCTTTCTCAAACTCTAGCCCTAAAGTTGAGATTTTGGGAGTGTCTTGGGAGGCGAGAAGCGGAAAAAAAGGCGAGATCTACGACGTTTGGTGATGAGGAGTCGTTTCACATCAGTTTCAGAGGCTTGCACATGTGATAAGGCAAGATCATCTGCATCCAAACCCGTCTCCATAGTGTTTAATGATTATAAAAGTGTTTAATCAATGTTTTCATGCTTTTGGCTTAACCTAATATGAAAAAGATGAGATTTTTGATGATAAATTTTAACCTAGTGCTAGATCATTAGCTTTTCCTAATTGTTTATGATAATAACGTGATCATGATTATTAGGGGTGATTAAATTTTTAATTTTTTAACTTGATAATTATGTTTAACTTGTGTGTTATCCCTAATTTGTTGTCTAATGGAATTATAAAGAGGTTTAGTTTTTGTTTTCATCATAGATTGTAGAAAATTGCTGCACGTGTATAATATTTAACTGAAAATTTGAGATAACATATAAACACTAAACTGAATAAAACCAGTGTCAAATAAAAGTTATGTGAACCTATTTTCCAAAATAGAAAACCATTCTAAGAAAGTGTTTTTATAGAGAAATATATACTCAATTTACTTATGACATGTTCTGTAGAAAATTATTGCACGTCTGTAACCTTTAACTAGAAATTTGAGATATCATATAAAGTCCAAACTGAACCAAACTAGTGACATATGATAGCTATGTGATCTAGTTTCCAAAATAGAAAACTATTCTTAAAAAGTGTTTGTCTAGAGAATGATATGCTCAATTTACTAATAATATATTTTGTAGAAAACTACAGGTATACTGATTTGAAATAATTGATATATTACGTGAAGGTTTCTTTGAGTTTTCATGTTAATTAATCATGCTTAAACCCTAAGTTTGTGATACCTAAGTAATATAAACATGTTTAAATGAATTATACATCTGTTCATTAGTAGTTTTTATCATGTGTTGATAAATACTTTGTTTACATATGAGATAATTGAAGAAATTTTTTAATTAAGATGTTAAACCCTAATTTGGAAGATATAATAATTTAATTGATAATTCAAATAGTTCCTATTGCATATACCAAGTATAAATCTTGTTTTAACGTTATGATATATACAATTGACATAAGTACTGTTTGTACATGAAAGAATGCATGTCTTGACAGGATAGTCGACTATTAAGCTTAGTAGTCGGCTACTCGTGCCCAGTTGAGTCTAACAAAAACTGTGTGTTTGCAGAATAGTCGACTAATATTCTTAATAGTTGACTACTAATACTGATATATGTTATTACAGAGTCTAGATGGACTCAGTGTAGTCGACTACTAAGCCTAGTAGTTGACTACAAAGGCTATTGCCTGAATTTTTGTTTTACATCTGTTTGAGATATGTTTGCGGATTTCGAGTCGTACTTCTTTATACGTAAATTCACGAATAGTGTAGCAGCACACACATGGGTATGCTGGAATGAATTATGATGGGTTTTGATCTGATTACTTTGAGAAAGGGTTTAGTACATATTATACACACACCTTCTGGATATCATTGATGAGCTCAGTTCAGTACTACGGGGGTAGTGCGTTGATATTCCATTTGTACAGGCTATAAAGTCG
Source organism: Asparagus kiusianus (assembly GCA_022839385.1). Classification (NCBI taxonomy): domain Eukaryota; kingdom Viridiplantae; phylum Streptophyta; class Magnoliopsida; order Asparagales; family Asparagaceae; genus Asparagus; species Asparagus kiusianus. The sequence continues at coordinate 63,070 of BQKN01063785.1, read as the reverse complement.
GTTTTGGATACTTTATCTAGCAGTCTGTCCGCATGAGGGTGCGATGATGCTTGTGAGCCTTACTTCTAGGATACCTATATAGTAGGCAGTTCCGCACTCATGTTACGCACTAAGATCGTGCTGAGACTAATGAGCCATGTACACTGATTATGATATCTACATGGTAGTTCGTTGCACATGATAATGCTAAGTATCAAAATCTGACACAGAGTTACATTAAGATAGTTAAATGATAGCCCGAGTCATTGGCAAATGCTAGTTATGTTTTTGACTCACTGCTGAAATATATGACCCAGAGTACTTTACATTTGAAAGTACACGGGATTTGTGCCAGTATTCATTCTATCTTCCCAGTGACAGTGGAAGATATTATGAATAGGATATATTAATGTCTTTTCTTTCTTTTACTACGTTCTTTATTTTCTTAGTTGGGATCAATAATTAGAGATTCACAATTTGAGACATATGGTATATACATGAGAGTTTTCTTGTTTGGATTATTTCGCTCGATATACCAGTCTCGTATTGTTGATTTCTAATTATTAATTTTATTTAGATTATTTATCTTTAGTTCGGTTTTAATGTTTAGATGTTTACAATTCAGGACATATGGTATATACATGAGTGTTTCCTTGTTTGGATTATTTTGTTCGACGTACTATGCCTCGTATTGTAGGTATCTAAATATTAATTCCATTAGATATGGAGAAAAATGATCTGGGTAGACTATGCTTAATAAATAGAGCATCCACTCCATCTAGCAGCCCTTCCCCTGGGGCGGATTGAGGTGATCTTGCTATAGCGCTCTAACGTTCTTGTTGTTACTCTTTTTCTTCTAATATTTTTTTAGGTAATTCGGAGTACCGAAAAGTCACAGGATGATGGAGTTCTTACATAGTCGTCATCACATGAGATTTATTAGAGGCTCCACCGTAGTTTTACACTTTTGTTTAGACCTTAGAGTTTATTTTATAGTGTAAGTCAGTTTTCCTTAGTACAATTTTCAGTTGTTTCTTGTTGAAACATATTTATTCATTTTGGATATTAGATGTATTCCAGGTTGTTCATTGAGACATGATTTATTTATGAGATACTTCTTTCTATATCATGTCTATTATAGTTATTTCCTTTCTTTTGCCTGTTTTGTACCTGCACTTTATTTTGATTCTACTAGAGGATATTGTTGTGATTGGTAAAATTTGTTGTTGTACAGTGTGGGTGCATGGCAGGTTTGATATCTCTGGGTTCATTTTGGTCTGTAGCAATGTATAAAAATAGGGACGTCATAGTTGGTATCAGAGCTCTAGTTCCAGTATCCTTAGGATCATCCTGTGTCGAGTAGTGGAACTAGAATTGAGTTTCGTAGGATTCATGTATAGAGTCATCTAGGAATTCCTAAAAAGAGCGAGGACGTTATACACGTGTGTTCAAAAATTACGAATTTTTTTATGACTATCTTACTTTGATTGAAAAGTATTTATATCGGGACGAGGACATGGTCGAGGTAAAACTTGTACCCGGAGAGCTAGGCAAGCAGAACCCGTGGTGCAGCAGGCTTCACAATATCTGATCGATTTGGTAACACCGATTACAGAAGCAGAGACTAGCACAGTCGAGGAACAAGTAACGAGCCAGAGTTTACTTTCTGAAGTTCCACCACCATGTACCAGCCGTACATATTAGAGGGGTAATATTGACGATTTCACCATCGCCACAATCAACTGTTGATAGAGCCATAGAGCAGAAGGATTGGCTCTGAAAAAATAAGAAAAATATCAGACACTGAAAGCACCATAGTATCAAGGCACACCAGATTCATGTGCAGCCTATAAATGGAAGGAATATGTGAAAATTTCTTAACGTCGACTCAGTACCAAAGCAGAAGTTAGATGTATTCAGCATAAAGGGTATCATCGGAGGATGACACCAACTTTAGTTTATGTCAAAGCAGTGAATGTCAATTTCATAGGAGGATTTCACCTACTACTTCGATAAAGCAGATTGAACTAGCCCTAGCAGGAAGACATACCGATAGTAAATTATGGAAGCAGGACTGCGGAGATAAGAAAAAGGATAAGAAACATTTTGTAAGACTTAATAGACCCCAATATCAGGGTAAGAATTTTCAACGCCAGTAGCAGAGACTAGGACACAGTCAGTAGCAGAACCGTGGTTAGGATCAGTAGTCGTAGGGTCACTGTTACAGCCAGCAGCAGATGATTGAGACACCGCCAACCGTTTTGATAATTGAAGGGCCACTAGGTTAGATTCGTGCCATTCAGGAGATTTCTGAGGGATATATAGTTTCGTATTTTTGCCGCCAGCAGTTCAGTAGTCGCCAGCCACAGGCAGAGTCTATGCAGTCGTATCATGTGATCACGGTGCGAGCAGTGCTATAGTAGAAGGTACTTTCTTAGTGAACTCTTTTCTTGCTCGGATCCTGTTCAATTCCGGAAGTTCCCATTCTTTTATATCTCATGTCTTTATGGATAGGCTTCAGTTAGTTGTACATCCCTTTGATGTACTACTACTCGTTTCTACTCCTTTAGGGAGGTATCTCTATTAGGGAGCGTCCGTAGGAGATGTGTCATCAGGTTAGATGAGTCCAAGTTTATTGTAGATCTAATCGTTTTGTGGATGTTGGATTTTGACGTCATTCTTGGTATGTATTGGTTATCATCCTACCATGTTAGCATCGACTGTTTTACAAAAACAGTCAGTTTGCGAACGTCTGATGGGATTGTAGTGACGTCACAGGGTAACCAGTTTGCGAAGTCATTTCTAGCATATATTGAGGAGGTGATGCTGAGAGATCGGAGTGCTGAGTTGTGTGAGACAAGAGTCGTCTCAGATTTTCAGGATGTCTTTTAGGATATACCAGGGTTACCTCCTATGTCAGAAGTTGAGTTCTGCATCGAGTTACAGCCAGGCACAACACCGATATCTTAAGCTCCCTATCGTATGTCACCTGCTGAGATGAGGGAGCTACAGACTCAACTGGACAAGTTATTGTCTCAGGGTTTTATTCGCTAGAATCATTCTCCATGGGGAGCGTCCGTCCTTTTTGTTAAGAAGAAGGACAACATTATGTTAGACCCTAGAGGGGGATGATTAGGATCTTATGCTAATCTAATCCCGATTAAATTTCAATTAAAATTATATTGATCAATTTGTTCTTGCAAGAGATAGATATGAATAAGAACGATAAGAATAGGTACAAAAGAAAAATATGCTAAGCAAACACAAACACAAGATATGTTTACGAGGTTCGGTCCACATGACCTACGTCCCCGCTCCTCACCTTGAGGAGATATGCACTATCACAATCCGGTTTGGAAGCTGGAACTTCTACACACTCGGTTTATAAGATTACCGAAAACTCTCACACTACAAACACTATGCAATCACACTTTACACACTAAGTGTAGGAACCTAGCCCGTGTCCTCCTCCTAAAGTGCTCGGATGCAACCTGTCCTAGGTTCGTCAACCGACGCCACTCCTATTGGATTTGACCTCGTCTCTCGCCTCACACTTCTCTCGGTGTACAAGTGTATTACAAGTGATTCTCACAAATAAAGATTAAATACAATGGTTTGTTCTCAAATAACAAGTGAGAATGCAATGAAGCTCACACTCACTAAATCACACCCCACAAACCACACTATATAGTATGAAGATATTAAGCTCAATATGTGTGTGTGATAACAGTGAATGAAAATAATATAACTCAATAAATATAGCTAATGAAATGAAAATGGAATAGTAAGCTATATAAGAGTTTAGAAAACTTCTCAAACAAGAAGAACAGTAGATGATGATCCTAATAGGATTTGAAAGCCACTTCTTATTGTAGAAAACTTCTTTTGAAACAGACTGATGAAATCAGTTTAAACAGCTCTTTTAAACACACTTAAGATTTTGTTAAACACAAAACTTGGATCACTAAAAAAGAGCAACAATGGGGTATTTATACCCACTCAAATATCAGCCAAAAACCAACTAAAAAGACTAAAAAACCCCCAGAGAACCGTTGAAAAAATAGCCGTTAAAAACCAATGATTAAATCGACAGTCGACCGTGGAAATCTCGCGGTCGACCGCGAGGCACAAAAATCCTAAGTATAGGGTTTTAAGGCTGGCGGTCGACCATGGCGGTCTGTAGGCGTCAAAAAATGCTAATAAATATCCAAACATAGAGAAAATCATCCAAAAATCACAAGAATTGATCTCGTACCGTTTTAGAAAGATCAAGACGGTGTTTACTGTCTTACAGCGAGACAGTGTTTACTATCTCGCCAGTGAGACATCTTTGAAATGATTAAAAGTAGCTAAATAACTGCCGCACACGTGTCCATTAACTGTCAAAGGACGTGGGAAATAACGTGGGTGAGAATCACGTGAATAACTGACAAAATAACGGAGTTTGAAACGTGGGATAGCAGTTACATCAAAAACTGCCAAACAATTGAAAATTTCGAGACAGTATTTACTGTCTCGCAAGCCGAGACAGCAAACACTGTCTCGGCCGCCGAGACAGTAAACACTGTCTCGCAGCCTTAACATCGTCGCTTTGTTGTGTTTTTTGGTTATGTGTCCCAGAGGCTATAAATACCCCCCTAGGGTCACTACTGACGAGGATCGAGCATTTAATTGAGCAATTCAGAGCAGAGAGAGCAGAGAGAATAATTCTTGGTGTGATTCCTTGAGATTCGAGCTTTGACTTGATCTTAAGAAGAGTGATCGTCTTACTTTGATAAGATCTTCACTTTAAATTCTCACTTCGATAAACAAAGGAAGAATCACTAAGCCCCCTTCACGATCTGTGATTTGGCGGTCCACGAGTCAAAGCGCTCCCGGCACAGGCAAAGTCCCACAAAACAAGAATCGATAGACGATTTTTGTGTTATTTTCTCAAGAGTTGTAATTTTTATTTTGTTGTGTAAAAAAAGTCTTATAAAAAGACTATCTCTTTCGAATTTGTTGTAATCGATCAAAGATATAATGAATTCAATGACAACAACAACTTTTGACGAAAACAAACTGGTGACCACAGTGGGAGCCAGCGCCTCGTTGCCGAGGCCGCAGTGTCGCAACCGATCAAGATCGTAGTCAATGAAGAGATCGAATATGAGTTCGATCAGGCGAAATTTGAGGAGTACCTCTCATCCTCACCCTCAAATCCTTCCTCGCCTCGCAAGTGCGGAAGGTTTCTTCCTCCAAGAAAATTTTCAAGTCTTCAATTCCGATGGAGACCGCATGTGAAGATTCCTGCCCGATCGTTGCTAAGGAATCTGCCCACAACATCCCTGCTCCAAACGACTCTACACCAGTTAAGGAGTCGTTGATTAATGGCTCACCGATGCTGACAAAGAGGGCTCGTCAGAGACAGCGCCAGCGCCGTGCTCGTCAATTGGCCAAGGCCTTACAACAAACCGACGGGGTCCATTACTATGCGGACCTATAGTCGAGGAAACAAAAAGTGGTTCAGTTGCCTCAATGGCAAAATAATCATATTTCTGTAAAACTTACGACGGAGGAATGGACTCTCGTCAAAAGAGCTCGTTCAACCCTCAAAGAGCGTATACAAAAGCGTCAGGCAAGAGCTGCTCGAGCTCGTGCCCTTCATCAACAAACACAAGGAACCAAGAAGGAAATGGTGTCTGAAAAGCCACCAAAGAACCGTATAGTTTGGGTTCCGAAGGCGCCGCAAACATCCGTTTCGGGCCCGTCTACTGCATCACCAGTGAAACCCTGGGTTAGTCCAGATTTATCAAAGTTCAAGATCACAATGGCGGATCGCCTCGGTCCTTCGGCTGACGATCGAGGTAAAACCCCAATCAAAGAACACTCAGATCCAGCAAATAAACCTTTATCGGTTTCTTATGCAGGGGGTCGTAAACACCCTCCTGTCAGAATTGCACCAGTCCGAAACGAGAGAATATCAGTTCACTCTCGTTTAGGACCTATGAAGACTCCACACCCGCATGGGGGTGGATTTAAAAATTCAACCTTGGATCGCCCAGAGGCGACAACTAGTCGTCCTGTGCATGTTAACAAGGTTCACAAACAAGAGATAGGTTGCTCAAATCACAATAACGATGAGTTGTACTATCAAAGAAATAACTCAAGAAAGAGAATTGTCCGAGAAGATGAGTCTCATTGCGCATGTGAGAGACTCATTAAGGCAGTATTGACGGAATGCGGTTGCTCAGAAACTAAACCAACACGAGTATCCGTATTTCAAAGACTTTTTACTGAAACGTCAAAACCCAAAATGAGGCGTTTCAACAAGAAGAAACCTGCATTGCAGCAAGATAAATTCCCTGAGGTCACTATTAATATGACCGGCAGAGGAAAGCAACAATTAGTCAACCCTGACCCTGATTTCTCTCTAGAAGGGAGAGTTGAGCGGGGTCTCTCTCAAAGAATGTCGCGATTGCAACGAAGGGCCAACCGACGTCGAGACTACAAAAGAATGCACGAAGGACTATCTTCAGATGAAGAACTATCAGATACTTGTTCGGCTGTTGCTTCGGACAATACCACGTCCAGTGTTGGACGAGTCAGAGAGTCTTTTGCAATCACGCCGGATCAGCTGGCTCAGATACTACAGGAAGCGTTAGCTAAACAACACGAAGAAATTAGAGCTGAGATCAAAACCGAGATGGAGTTGACGATGCAGCAGATGCGAGATTTGCAAGCTCAACAACACCAACCAGAATCGAGTCAAAAGGCAGAATCCAGTCAGCGTAACATTCTACCTGTACGTATAGCTGAGGTGGATAATGAAGAAGATGAGACTATTTTCACTGATCATCCTCTGGATAAGGACAATTCTGGAAACGGTCCGGCCAAATCAGCTACTCAACCTCCTCAAATCTACTTGAAGAAGAGTGAGGAAGAAGACAAGAAAATGCAAGATCTCGAGAGCAAAGTCAACGCTCTGATGACGGCCCAAGAAGTGAAGAAAATAGGCATTCCATACCCGTACCCGAGAGAATGGGATCTGATTCCTTATCCTCCAAAATTTAATTTGATTAACTTTACTCCTTTTGATGGCAGGGGTTCACCAACTTAGCACTTGATCTATTTTAAGTCACATCTTGGCGCAATATCCGAAAATGAAGCCTTGATGGTCCGGTCATTTGTAGGAACCCTCCATGGGCCTGCCTTCGATTGGTACCGACGCCTTAAACCCGGGAGTATCACTAGCTGGGAAGATATGGAAGGATTGTTCCTCACCAATTTTTTCGACGACGACACTGAGGTCTCTATTGGCACCTTGTTGGACGAGAAGCAGAAGGATGGGGAGTTAGTCGATGTCTTCGTCAAGCGGTTCCGGAATAAAGCGGTAAACTGCCGAGATCCACTCACAGAAGGGTTTATCCTACAGACATGTCACAATAACTTGTCGCTGGATGTGTTATAAGTCATGGGGGTTGTGCCTTCTAAAACTTGGAAGGAGTTGAAAGTAAGAGGCGAACAAGATGAACGCTTTCTCAAGAGGAAGAAGTTGGAGAGAGGACTGCCACAAGATAATCCTCAAAAACAGAACTTTAACTCTCGAGGCAGAAGAAGATGGTCTGGGGCTGCTGTTGACGCGCATCAAACGTCACAACAGCCGTAGCAGCAACAACCCAGCAGTCATCCTTTCAATTGGCACCAAATCATAATCAACAACCTACAAAGCAGTTCAAGACCTTTGAGCCCAGATTCCCGAAGGAGTACTCTTTCAAGGATGATGAAGTTCCGGTTATCTTTAAATATTTGCTAGATAACAATAAGATCAAGCTTCCGCCAGTTACAAACCAAGAAGAAGCAAAGAAGACTAATGACCCAAAGTATTGTGCATATCACAGAAGGGTCCACCATCCCACTAAGGCATGTTATGTCTTGAAAGACAAAATACAAACCTTAATCGATGTTGGCATCGTGACGCCGAAACCAAAGGAGAAGAAAGTAGGTGCAAACGCGATCTCTATTAGCTTCGGATCGGTTCCTTTGTCCTGGTTTCAAGCCGAGCCAGTATCAAAGGTCAAGATGCAAACCATCAACGATGACCCTCATGGACATCGCCAAAAAGGACTTGTGTCACACACGACCCCTAACGGTGAAATCCTTTGGGTTCATCCGGATTTGCTTGAAGATGAACAATGGACGACATCCACGTCGAAGAAGAAATTAAAAGGCAAAGGAAAATAGAAGTCCTGTTACAGAGCCTCGGCGATTCCTGAGAAGAACGATGATGTGATCTTAGCTTTACCACTCTCTGAGGAAGAGCAGAAAGTTTTCGCTACTAGAAGTGGAAACGAATACAGTTTCAACTACCCAAGCGCATCCGGGCAATTAGCCGAGCAGGGGGTAGAGAAAGCTATACCAACCAAGACTTTGAAAGAGCTGGGGGTGGTTACAACCCTACCCTTAGCAACTGAGAAACCTCAGAAAGTTGCTAAACAAAAAGAGAAGGAACCTCAACCCAAAGAGGTTCAACTTCCGAGGCAGCCTTGTTTCAATCGGCCGATTGGACGAGACAAACCGAAAAGCTCGAATACTCCATACCGCTTCGATGTCATGACTCAGTTAGCTAATATCCCAGCAAGGATCACTCTATACGAGTTATTACGCCTCTCAAAAGAGACCAGAGAAGCCTTACAAGAAGCCTTGGCTGATTCTGAAGTATTCTTCACTCAAATCAAGCCAACTCCTGAAGAGCCAGAGTCAGGAATTCGAAGCATGATAGACCGTTATATTTTACTGGATATATCGGTTCGAGCGTTGTCAACCGGATTCAAGTCGATCTGGGTTCCGCTGTTAGCATCATGCAACTTCGGTTGATGTACCACCTCGGAATTCCCGCCAGCAAGTTAGCCTCCATGGGAACTGTCATCTACGGGTTTAATACTAGTGGGTTAAGACCGTTGGGAAAAATCCGGGTGAAGTGTCAACTCGGAGACTTGAAGTCTGAAGTCACCTACTATGTGATAGATGCAGAGACTTCCTATAACTTACTGTTGGGTCGCCCATGGATCCACAGTAATCTTATAGTTCCCTCCACACTCCATCAGTGTCTGAAATACGTAGACACTAACGATGAAGTTAAGACGGTGGTCACGGATAAGCAACCGTTTAAGGGGTTAGAAAATTATTTTACTGACTCCCTTCTTTACGGTGCTGAATCCGATACTGAACCATCGGCCCATGGTACGGACAGCGGAGAAGAAGCTGATACCGAAGCCGGGCTCGATTATAGTGAAGGTCTTGCATTGAATGATATTGAACCTCTTGTAATCGATCTTGATGGTGGTGAATCGTCGGATGAAAGTTGTAACTGGCAACTTGCCGATAAAATAATAAAGAGCGATTTAGAGTATTCGTATTGTCTCAATGATGTAATGCAGGAATTGTATGAAGATCCTAGTCTACACATGCCACTTCGCTCGTCTTGCACGACGACGAAATATCTGCAAAATTCAGTTGGAACAACTGTGATCCTACCCGCAAAGACAGGGGGTGAAAAAGAAATAATCTTTGAAAAAGGGGATCCATCCCCAACTCCTGATCTTTTCTTGGACATCAACTCAGATGATGAAGAGCCTGGGCGACATTTCTCTTGGTATAGTTCACAAGCAAATGGTTACATGAGGAGGCAAGGCTATGACCTCTCGCTCGGTGAAGGTCTTCATTTTGGTCAAGGTGTCAGGGTTCCACCCCGTCCTACTTACGTACCAAAAGGAAAACCGGATAATTATTATAGTCATAAAAGAGGTCTAGGTTATATTTTGTCATCTGATGACGAATATTGCCAGCAGATCATTAGCCAACTAAGAAATGAGAGTGGGCATTCATCCGATACTTCAATCTAGGACTCTGACGTGAGCATTGGAGAGAGATTCAAAGCCCTAATTTCAAACATGGCGACAGTTGATCCTTCCACAACCGAAGAAGACGATCAGTTGCCTATTTGGGAAGATCCATGGATGCATTACATGAATATCCAATACGGCGATCGATTTGAGCAAAGAGAACCTCCTACTAAGGATAAAGTAGTCTAAGTTAATATGGGTGACGAAGCTAACCCGAAACCTATATTTATCAGCGGTGATCTTCCATCGGATGAAAGAGAGGAACTAATCGCCCTCGTTAAAGAGTATATCGACGTTTTTGCTTGGAACTACAAAGATATGCCAGGACTTGATCCAAATGTAGCAATGCACAGCCTTAATATAAAATCGGACGCTAAACCTGTCAAGCAACAACAAAGACAGTTTCGTCCACAAATTATGGAGGCAATAGAAGCTAAAGTCAAAAAATTAATCGATTCAGGTTTTGTCAGAGAAGAACAACACCCTGATTGGTTGGCTAATATTGCTCCAGTTCTTAAAAAGAATGGGAAAATTAGAATTTGTATTGACTTCAGAGATCTGAATACCACCTGTCCTAAAGACGACTTCCCCTTACCAATTACGGATGTCATCATTGACAACACATGCGGGTTTGAGAGAATGTCATTTATGGATGGATTTTCGGGGTATAATCAGATCAAAATGCATCCGGACGATGAAAAGCATACAGCATTCAGAACACCCCTTGGTGTCTTTTGTTATACTGTTATGCCTTTCGGGTTGAAGAACACCGGTGCTACGTACCAACGAGGAATGACGAAGATCTTTCAAGAGCACCTTCGGAAGACCGTCAAATGCTACGTTGATGACCTGGTCGTTAAGAGCCGTGATAAAAATGACCACATTAAAGATTTGAAGACGATGTTCGATCTTATGAGGAGTCATCAGTTAAAAATGAACCTGACTAAATCTTTCCTTGGAATGTCGAGCCGTAAATTTCTTGGATTCGTCGTCACCACAAAAGGTATTCATATCGATCCTGATAAGGTGAAGGCGATACATGTGCTACAGCCTCCGAGAAATCTTAAAGAACTCAGAGGATTGCAAGGTCGATTGACATATATCCGTCGGTTTATATCAAATCTGTCCGAAAAATGTCAACCGTTCTCTAAACTCACGAAGAAAGGCGTGTCGTTCATTTGGGATGAAGCATGCCAAAAGGCGTTCGAAGATATTAAAACATATCTAGCGAACCCACCTATTCTCGTTGCACCGAAATTGGGCAGACCGTTTGTGATGTATGTCAAAGCGACGAGCCATTTGTTAAGTGCATTACTTGCACAAGACGACGATAACGGTCACGAACAAGCGGTATATTATCTGAGTCGAACACTGGTAGGAGCTGAATCTCATTATCTGATGATCGAGAAGGAATGCCTTGCCTTGGTATTTGCAATCCAGAAAATGCGACATTATTTAGTTGGACAGACAATTTATGTCATTTCCAACATAAACCCAATCCGCGTATTCATGACCCAGCCAGCCTCCATGAATTGGCATTTAGCCAGATGGGCTTTACTCTTATCGCAATATGACTTGTACTTCAAGCAACAAAAATTAGTTAAAGGACGAGCTATTTGCGATCTTCTGGCGGAAAACCCTACGAAGGATGTAGTCGAATTATACGATGATCTGCCATATGAAACTCACGAAGTTAATACCACATCACATCAACAAGTGTGGCAGTTGTACTTCGATGGGGCTTCCCGCGCAACCAACGTGGCGAGCGCACCCGGATGTTCTAAAATCTCCTCAGGAGTGGGGGTCGTTTTAGTTTCTCCGGAAAAGCATGTCTTACCTAGAGCATACTCATTGACCGAACCATGCTCTAATAATGTGGTCGAGTATAATGCATTGATAATTAGACTTAATTTTGCTAAAGAGCTGGGGGTCGAATACCTTAAAGCTTTTGGGGATTCTCAACTGGTAGTTAATCAAATACGAGGAGAGTATGAAGTCAGAAATCGAGACCTGATTCCATACCACCAGGTGGCTATCGAGATGGCAAGCTCGCTTGAAGAATTTTTCATCGAGTACGTTCCACGTCTCCAAAACGCATATGCAGACGCATTGGCGGTATTATCGGTATCTTTGGCTCAACCTCCCGAAACAAAGCAATTAATTACAGTGAGGACTCACCAGCTTATTGTTCCAATCTATGATTCGAGTGCTAAAGAAGCATACTCAATAGGAGTTGAACCCGAAGTTCGAGATTGGCGCTTTCCTATTATCGACTACGTCCTACATGGTATATTGCCTGAAGATGTAAGAGAAAGGGAATCGATTCGGCGAAGAGCACCGAGATTTTACTACAACGCTACAGCACAAATGCTGTATCGACGATCGTATGATGGTCTATTACTCCGTTGTCTATCCAGTAAAGAAGCGGAACAAGCACTCAAAGAGGCGCATGATGGGACATGCGGTGCACATCAACCCGGTCCTAAACTCTGGGACCGACTTAGAAGAATTGGATATTACTGACCGACTATGGTAAAGGATGCAGTTGACTACGCCCGACGATGTCAAGTGTGTCAATTACATGCAAATTACATGCACCAGCCTCCTGAGCATTTACACCCATCAGCGACATCATGACCATTCGAAACTTGGGGAATGGATATTGTAGGTCCTATTTTCCCGCCTTCGGTTAAAGGGGACCGTTTCATTCTGGCAATCACAGATTACTTCTCGAAATGGGCAGAAGCAATTCCACTTAGAGAAGTAAAGACGAGTGATGTTATCAAGTTTATTAAACACCATATCATATATCGGTATGGTGTTCTAAGGCGAATAGTGCACGATAATGGTCCTCAATTCGTGAGCAACGTATTTATCAAATTCTGTGGTAAATTTGGGATTAAAGACGTTTCATCAACTACTTATAATCCCATAGCTAATGGATTGGCCGAAGCTTTTAACAAGACCATTATCAAGATTCTGGCAAAACTTGTGAAAACCAATAAATGAGATTGGGACGACAAACTCGGCGAAGCCCTGTGGGCTTATCGTACAACTGTCCGTACGCCAACTGGAACAACCCCATATTCCTTAACATATGGGTGCGAAGCCATCCTTCCGTTGAAAATACAAATTCCTTCCCTCCGTATCGCTCTCGCAACGGGAATGACGACGGAAGAGCATCATCAAAAACGTCTCGAGGAATTGGAAGCGTTAGATGAAAAGCGCTTGGAAGCTCAGCAACAAATCGAGTTTTATCAAGCTAGAATTTCCCGGGCTTTCGATAAAAAGGTTCGACGATGATGTTTTAAAGAAGGAGATCTGGTTCTTGCAGTTCGAAGACCTATGATTCTCAATTCTAAGAAGAAGGGAAAATCCAACCTAAATGGGAAGGGCCGTTCATAATAGAAACAGTCTATTCAAAAGGTGCATATCGCCTGATTACCCAGGATGGCAACAAATTAATAATGCCAATAAATGAGAAGTTCCTAAAAAAGTATTATCCGTAATACGTTCAGGATAACCTATGTAAAACGGGAAGTTCCTAAAGAATCCTATATAGGATGTTTCAGGATAACCTGATATCAGTTGATTATCCTAAATGGAAACTGATCATGGGAATAATCTATTCTGAATTGTTATGAAGATGATTAAGATCATTTTATTACTTTTGTTGAGATGAGATTCAATGACAGTTAATCTTTCCTCACAAAACCCTGTAATGCGATCGTGGAAGGGGAAACTCAATGATTCGTAACCCCACACCATGAAACCCCCACTGATCAGATCGACCAATGGTTATCGGTCTGTATCAGTCGACGAGTTATTTCGTGTCAAATTCTTGTGTTCGAAATCGAAATTTCCCACCGAGTAGTTTGTGCAAATCAACAAATTCATTATTATTTGTACCCCACTCCTATTCCTCAGTTGGTCAAACCTTCCTACAGTTAGGACCAAAACCAAAATCCCCTCTCGATTTGCTCCATGAACGAGAGGTCCACAAATTGAATGATCAAACCTTTAAACAGTAAGGATCGTCTCAAAATTCCCACTTGGTCAAACCTTACTACAGTTAGGACCACAACCAAAATCTCCTTTCGATTTACATTGCGAACGAAAGGTCCACTTTTGAATTGGATAATCAAACCTTATGATAGTTAGGATTATTCAAACCAATCCAGATTCTCTAAGTGGAGATCCCACTTCGAGTTTCCTTTGCACCAGGAGATAGAATATAAAATTCTTCCTCTCCGATTTCGGGTTTATCTCTACCAACAAACAAGAGACCAGGAGATAGAATATAAAATATTTCCTCTCCGATATCGGGTTTATCTCTACCAACAAACAAGAGACCAGGAGATAGAATATAAAATTCTTCCTCTCCGATTCTGGGTTTATCTCTACCAACAAACAAGAGACCAGGAGATAGAATATAAAATTCTTCCTCTCCGATTTTGGGTTCATCTCTACCAACAAACAAGAGATTGAGAAATGGAATGTGCAATTCTTTCTTCATAAACTTGGGCTCGTTTTCATAGGGAATATAGCCTACTTACATTTTAAAATCCATGTCATTCATGCATGGGGGATGTTATCTCTATCCCTTATTAGAGATAAGTCTATATCTAACACATGTAGCCTACATATTCAATATTGTAGTTTAAAGTCTAAAAGAGTTTAAGTCTTTTAGCCCAACGTTATACGTGAAACGGACTTAGATAATTCACGTACTAGCCCGATTCAAACGGTAATCGGTAAAGGCATATCAAATCCGTTGATGGCTGAGGATTTGCCAAAAATCCTATAAGTATTATGGTTATTTATTCTAAACAAGAATGAGTAATCATAATAAAATCTCAATGAGCAAAAAGGGTTCACTATATTGACCAAAAAAAAAACGTTCAAACAAAGTTACAAAAAATATATGTCCTCCAATTATAAAAGTTTATATTGACGAATTTGATCTTCAAGTTTCGAAAGCTCTATCGCATAAGCCTGTTCAAGTTCAGCTATCAATTTAATTTTGAAAGCTTCTTCACTAACATTCTGAAGTTCGACGACCTCTTGTTCCTTTTCAGCAAGTATCTTGTCCTGGAGATTCAGTTGCTGAAATAAGTTTTCTTCAGCTTGAGTTATCTCTGCCAAATTAGACTCCAAAATTTCATGAGCATCCTTGGCCTTCACAAGTTGTTCTTCCAAACGGGCTATCTCAGCTCGACTCGACTTTAAGTCCTAATACCGGTCGACCTTGGCCTGTGTCTTTTTGGCGACACTCACCCTAAGTTGATTACTGCGGGCTCTTAGCTTTTGGAGTTCAAATTCAGTCGATTTTTGAGAATCGCTTCACGCCTGTAGCCTGGAGTCTATTTGATAAGCAATATAGGAGGGTGCACCTTTGATGCGGAGATCCTGTAGAAATTCAGCATGTTGTTTGAAGTCGGACAAATAAGCGTCGATGGAATCAGCTAATTCACCATATCCTTCTTCCCTGATTTCCGACATGTAGCGATCAAGAGGCCTCTTAAAATTCTCAAAATATGATCCTTTGAAGAGAATGCGATCGACCATAGTGTTCAAAAAGGAGATGAAGCCTTGGAGATCAGAGAAAATGACAGCCTTTTCCGGGTCCTCGTCTGCCAATAAAGCCTGGATTTGATTTAATAATGATGAAGAAGGAGCTGCGATGAGGACAAATAAGTCAGTAAAAGATATATATGTGCATACATAACAGCGATCCGAAGCATACCAAGTTTAACAGAAGAACCTTCAACATGACTTTGCTTGTCCAATGCGGGTAGTCTGGTTTCCTGAACAGCCAAAGTTAGTTCAGGAACGGCAGCCTTTGACGCACCCGCTACATCAGAAGATTTTTCAACTTCAACCTCAGAGAACTTCGGGTCCAAGTTAAGGGGCTTCTTGGGAGAAGATTCTACAAACAAAAGAATCACAGTGAGTATAATGGAATGTTAATCAGAAACTTGAAACAAATGATGGGTAAAACTCACCAACTCTAGGCACAACATCAGCCGACGTACCGACTTCCTCAGTTAGTCTCGCTTTTGTTGCGACCGGACTAATTTGAGGGGTGACAGTAACCTCTATCATCATGGGATCCATGGGAGTAGTAGGTTGAGATTCAGGAATTGATGATTGCAAATCAACCTCAGTTCCCGCCCATGACAAGAGGTCACAACCCTCAGGTCTATCAAAAGTTCCGGTGATTATGGCTGTACCAGTTCCAGCAACTGGTCCTATAATTTGAATACTTATATGATTAGTCAAGTAAAAAAAATGTATACGGAGTTTACAGAACAAAGCCCTTACTCTCAGAAGGACCCGCTTCTGTTGAATCAACTCCAATAGTAGATCCGATAGCTGCATCAGAGGTTTTCCCCAATAATAGATCGGAGATATACTGATGGTCGCCATCTGAGAGATCGAGATCGACGTTATGCTCGTTGAAGTCCTCAACCTCTGTTGCATGTGTGGCCTCTCCTCCAGCAGATTCTTTCATTATGGCATCTACAGAATATATTGGGTCATGAGTAACATATATACTTATATGAACTCGCACAAAGGAGAGACTAGTTTTACCTTGGTCAATCGGGACGGATTCGAGGGCTCCACTACTCGCACCCACTTCTTTTAGTTTGACTAAAAGGAGACAAAGTGCACAAGTCATTAGAAGAGGCACGCGATCTGATTCATTCATCTTTTAAAATTATCTTCCAAATGGAGAGAGATACGTACCTGTACTTGAGGCCGATGGATCAACATCAGAAGCTGCAGGAACACTCGCAGTTTCGTCTTTCAGAGCATCCTGCATTTGTTGGACAAAGATGGGCTCCTCAACCTCCATACCGCTGGGAGAAGCAGCTTCAACTTGAAATTCTCCCTCTTCTTGACTCCCTACGGAAGTCGAGTATGGAATGAGTTCGAGCGTTAAGAAGTATGAGAACAATAAACACGAGTTGTTACCTTGTTCATCTGAAGAAGCGCTACGGGCAGATGTCTCCTCTAAAGCGGGAAGACGAACACGTGGCTTAGAAGCGGCCTTCTTTCGTCTTTTTGATGGGCGTGATTCATCCTGAATCCCAGATCCTTCATGGAAATGTTTGGTGCGTAGTTTAACTCTGGGAGAGGCTTGGGTTTGAGCCTGAGTGGAAGAATGTGATCTTTGCCGACGAGCAAGACGCACTGTATCTTCTTCATCCTCTTCATCTCCACTGAGGACCTCTACCATCATCCGATTAGGATAAGTCATGACGACTCTCTCTCTCTTTCTTTTCGGAGCATCTTGCGGTTGGGCAGGAACGACGGGAGGGTTTATGAGTCCTCTTTCAAAGAAAGAATCAGGAAGACCAACTGCCTCCTCGGAACTTGAACCAGTTTCACCTTCCCCCTCAGAAGTTTCGATTTCCTCACTATCAAACTCTTCTTCACTATCAGTTGGGCGGGCCAGTTCCTTCCCCTTTCTAGACGATTCGGGGACCTCTTTCCCTCAAGGTGATAACATAGTGTCACAGGTTGCCTCTGTCGCACGCCGCGGGGCTGCCTCTTCTTCGGAGTCTGATATCCACCTATTCCGAGTGACAATATTGGCAGCTATCAACCACTTGCAATAGAGGAAGGTCATCCGAAGAGGCGGCACTTCCAAGGGGAGATAGAACTCAACATCAGTACAGCCGACGATGCTCCAAAACTAAGCTCTTGCCCCATCAATAAGTCCACCTCGAACACTAAGGTAACGGTTCGGGTTGCCGACATACAGTTGGTCATAGCCGAATTGACGGGCAAATCGACATGGAAAATAAGGTTCGATATGACAAACATTTCTTACCCTGAACAATAGATAACCAGGTCGAATGTTCATCAGCCATCTGAAGCACCCGACATCTAAGATAGTGCGATTCTGCCTTAGGTCTTCAGCATCCAATAAGGTCGTATTGTACGTACCAGAGAATCAAGGGAAGCAGGGAAAGAACTCCCAACATTTGTGAACTTTAAAATGCCTCGTTATATCCGACCACCGATGTTTGACCTATTTACAACCCTCAAGATTCTGCAACAGAGGGAGACTGGGATCCACCGTCTCAGGAGCCTCCATCAAATCGGGCCGGTGAAGTACCAACCAAGTCATCAAATAAGTATAAGGTAGTTCCAGCTTCGGAGCGGATACGCTGGCGGAGGGATTCTTTTTCTCTTGAGTGAACACAGAGACTAATTGTCGTAATCCACTATGGGTAGTAGCCACCATGGCGGGAAGCAAGGATAATTTGCGACCTGTAGCTAACTGGATGGCTTGATACAACACTTCCATTGGCATAGCATCAGAGGATTGATGGGGAACTACACACCTCTTCAGCCATAAAGCCAGGAAACCAGCCAGCAGAGTGGTAAGACGAATCGGAAGACCAGCTTGCCACAGATAAGAACGGAATTTAGTACCATGCGGAAATCCGTCTTCCGAGTGAGAGGTGTAAGATTGTGCGTTCGTTTTCTCTAACAACCGGTTAATTTCATTCGGAGTCAAAGGAGAGAATCCGCACACTTCTTTTGAACGATTATCAAGGTTCTTGAATAGATAATCGGCAAATTGTTTCAAGCTAATCTGAGGAGATCTCTTCTTAGCTTTAGTCTCCATCTCAGCCATAGCTATGTGATAATGACAGGTCAATTCCCATAAAGTGTCATGAGTTACGGTTGACCGATCTTTCATCTTATTCAGCTGACTAATGGTTGGGAAGAATTCTTGATATGGAACATCGCCTATGGGCAAACCAGACACCTTCATCATTTCGTGCAGTGGTAACCCGAGCTCCCCATTCTTGGTGAAGAATGTATTAGTGTCAGGGTTGTAGGTCTCGAACAAACAGAAGAAATGACCTACACTAATCTGCAGACCATACATAGTGGCACGGATCAGGATTGACAACCCTAATTCTGCTAATTCTCGCCCCCTGCGGTTCAACACATATCGAGTCATTCTGGTCCACCATTTGTCTCCAAAATAATGGACCCATCCATAACATCTGAAGTTCTGTCTGGGTAACTTCTTTCCCACTGCCGCTAACATGTTCTTCACAGTATTTGCTTGTGCAGCCGTCTCATTCTAAGGTGTATTATCCTGGCCTAAGATACCCGGATGAAGTCCTCGTACAGAGGCTCTGTCACTAGAACCCGGGGTGGCCTCCTTCCCAATGAAACCACAGTGAATACGCTCGTGGTTTTCGGTCAACCTCCAGAACATTTCACGTCCAACGGATAGATTTCTGAACTTTAAAAGCGAATGCTCCCGAGGAATCCAAGGCAGATATAAGAATGATGATCCGCTCTCATGCAACCACTGCGCAGGCCTGCAAGAAACGATCTTCGGATATTTTACGGAGTCACAAAATAAGAAGTCTGGCTTCCTTATGCACTGGTTCGAGTCTCGCTCTGAAATTAAAGTGGTGTCCGTGATTAACCGTCGCAGAATACGACAATTACCTCGCTGAATCAATTCTCTGGCTCCTTCGCTGTAGTCTGACTTGAATTGGGGAGCTGATTCGATTAACGGGAGCCCCTCATAATAGGAGTGGGTATCACTACTCTGGCCCGTAACCTCATCAGCAGTAAAGATTGCAGAAGGAAAATGGACTAATAAAAGAGACATACACATAAATTGTGTAAGAATAGTCCTAAAATTTTAGAGAATGCGGTATATCTTACTCCATAAGATATAATCGCTACCTCATAACAGGTGTGATAATTTTCCATCCACCACATGTATAAAGGAGATATGCGTTACTATGCACGAGCATTATAACGGCATATCAAAACCTTTCAACACACGTAGGATGATACTAAATCGCCCCTGTGTATTCTGAAGTGTGTTTTGTCCAAGCAAAACAAACACTTTTAAGCGTCGATCCCCTCAAAGGAGGATACCGGCTCTTCTCGAAGGTATCTCAAAGGATACAAACGAGGATTTGCATACAAATACAGATATTTACACATGAAATTGACAAAATACAGTACTTAAATTGGTAAAAGGGTGAAAGAGATATACCCCCATGCGAAGCAGTAACAGGGTCAGCCCCTTCAGTGGGCTGGACAGTCGAACGGCCACGGGGAACTCGAGATCTACGCTGTGACATATTGAATATATGATCTACATTGAAATCCAACGAGAAAGTTAGGATTTTGAGCATGGAATTGACAAAAAATATCACAAATACAGTGGAAAAAACGCATGCATGAGTAAACATCGAAGAAAATCAAAATTTTGAAAGAGGAAAAGGAGAATATACCTCCAAACTTCGAATGAAATCCCTCCAAACAAGAACCCTACTCAATTCAACGGAAAAGAGAAGAAAAAGAGGTCGAAAACTCGTCGGAAATCGCCGGAGAATCGCCCAAAAAATCGCTGGAAATCGACGTGAAAATCTCAGAAAAAACCCTACGTTGGGGTTTTATAACCCCGACTTCACCGAGCGAGACAGACTTCACTGTCTCGCCGTGCGAGACAGCATATACTATCTCGCACCGTGAGACAGCATATACTGTCTCGCACCGTGAGACAGCATATACTGCCTCGCACCGCGAGACAGTATGAGCTATCACGTATCACGAGAAGGCAATGATCGTTTTGTTTCGATATAAATGAATACTCTAATAGGTACACGAGTCTAAACTGTTTCCCTACCCTCAACGGGAAGTTTCTGGAGAATATTAATCTGAATATTCTTAAGGATAACCTGACGAACTCTCAATGGATGTATAAGTATCAATTTAGTGACAAAAGCTGAACTCACAAGAACAAATACCAGCTTCGAATCAAGATCTCGACAACGGTCAAGCGATAAACGCGAAGCCGGGAGAATATTAGCTATTCTACAAAGAACTGAATAGACTAAAAGAAGAAGAGATCAAGGGTTGAAGCCATTTACAGGTCTTTCTACGTGATCTACTCAACCAAGCATTGAAGGGATCGTAAGTAAAATCTATCTTATCCAAAGTATCCCAAACCCCTCTATAAAAGAATGAGTCTGGAATACTTTGGAGGGGATATCTGTAGGCGTCAAAAAATGCTAATAGATATCCAAACATAAAGAAAATCATCCAAAAATCATAAGAATTGATCTCGTACCATTTTAGAAAGATCAAGACGGTGTTTACTGTCTCGCAGCGAGACAATGTTTATTGTCTCGCAACGAGACAATGTTTACTGTCTCGCTAGCGAGACAGTGTTTACTGTCTCGCCAGCGAGACAGTGTTTACTGTCTCGCTAGTGAGACAGCTTTGAAATGATTAAAAGTAGCTAAATAACTGCCGCACACGTGTCCATTAACTGTCAAAGGATGTGGGAAACAACGTGGGCAAGAATCACATGAATAACTACCAAAATAACGGAGTTTGAAACGTGGGACAGTAGTTACATCAAAAACTACCAAACAGTTGAAAATTTTGAGACAGTATTTACTGTCTCGCAAGCCGAGATAGTAAACACTGTCTCGGCCGTCGAGACAGTAAACACTGTCTCGCAGCCTTAACATCGTCGCTTTGTTGTGTTTTTCAGTTACGTGTCCCAGAGGCTATAAATACCCCCTAGGGTCACTACTGACGAGGATCGAGCATTTAATTGAGCAATTCAAAGCAGAGAGAGCAGAGAGAATAATTCTTGGTGTGATTCCTTGAGATTCGAGCTTTGACTTGATCTTAAGAAGAGTGATCGTCTTACTTTGATAAGATCTTCACTTTAAATTCTCACTTCGATAAACGAAGGAAGAATCACTAAGCCCCCTTCACGATCTGTGATTTGGCGGTCCACGAGTCAAAGCGCTCCCGGCACAGGCAAAGTCCCACAAAACAAGAATCGATAGACGATTTTTATGTTATTTTTTCAAGAGTTGTAATTTTTATTTTGTTGTGTAAAAGAAGTCTTATTAAAAGACTATCTCTTTCGAATTTGTTGTAATCGATTAAAGATATAATGAATTCAATGACAACAGCAACTTTTGACGAAAACACGGTCGACCGTGAAACTCTCTGGATGGTTCACGGTCGACCGTCACGGTCAACCGCGGGCATATAAAAGCCAAACTCTGAAAGTTAACTTCCGGCGGTCAACCGTGGTGGTCGACCGCAAACGGATACTTGGCATTGACAGGTTTTTGGGCCAAATTTGAAAATGTATTAAAAATATTAAATCAATTCTAAAAATAATAAAACTTTGGGGAAAGTTTCTAAATGATAAAATGAACATGTTAGAAAAGGAATTTTTAGAAAAATAGTTTTCGTTTGTAAAAACACACTGTTTTTAAAAAGTGTTCGTAAAACCTGTATTTTACGAATATGAAAATTTTGATATAACTCATAAACACGTAAATATATCTCATGCATATATTATGTGTATATAATAAAGTATGAATGAGCTGTAAACATGAGATAAAAGATATTGTAACGACGTTTGATGAAAAATCATTTATATGATAGAAAACGTCAAAAATCGTGTTAAGTGTACATATATTGAGCTTAAATATAAACATACAATATATGTAAGTAAACTAAACTTATACCTAGGTAACTCCACACATATGAACCTGAATCTTTAACGCTTGATTGTCGTGTGTTGAAATATCTGTAAAGAGAAACATAAACACAAAACTAGAGAATATATTAGCGATAAATTGTTTGACAAATCATCATCAAAACTATAGTGCCAACAATCTCCCCCTTTTTGATGATGACAAACAATTTATATATTGATATGAAATATGTACTGATAAACCACATCCAATATAAATTAAACATATAAACCACATCCAATATGAATTAAACAAATAAACCATATTAGATTTTCTCCCTCTTTGACAACATCAAAAAGGAGAAAAAAATAAAAATAGGAGCAACGCTCCCCCTGCATATAAGCACAGATAAAAGCCAAATGTATGGCCAAAAGCTCCCCCTGTCAATTTGCATAAATGACATATAAAGAACATATATAGGAGCTAAATAATAATCATTCATACACAGCCATAAACATTTAGAATCCAAAGAATGCATCATTGGCAACATATTTTCACAAGACAAAGCATGAATATTGTTTTCACCATACATAGTTCATAGAAAAGATAAACTAACACAATAAATCACAAATCATCACTTAAGCACCAAAAACTACATAGTTTTCCACAAACATAATTTGTTCCACAAAACTACAAACCATACACAAATTGTTTCACAAAGTCACATAGTTTTCCACACAAACATAGAGTTATTACAACTCAAAATAAAAGCATAAGTGTCAAGTATTTTTTCACCAAGACATAAACATCACCATAAGCACAAAATCCAATAAACTCCAATAAGCAAAGTCAATCATCACCATCACCATCACCATCATCATCAGAAGCAGGGCCAGAGCCAGATGCAGATCCATCATCAGAGCCAGACTCAGATCCATCAGCAGGGCCCTCCTCAGAACCAGACTCAGAACTGGAAGAGGGATCTGGAATCCCAAGAGACTGACGCTGATAAGATATAAGAGTTCTAACATCCCTCTGAATGGTTGAGACCTTAGTCTCGAGAGATCTAAACGGGTACATATATCAGAAGTGGAGGGGGTGGAAGCTCTAGAACGAGAAGATGATGGCATAGCGGGATTAGATAAGGAGGCAGAAAGTTGCATACGGGAGAGAGAGACTTTATCAAAGTACTCTTTACCCGGATCAACTTTGGGTTCATTTGTGAGAGCAACACCGAAGTGTTGAAGGATAAGAGTGATGAAGCTGTCAAAAGGAAGGAATTTGTGATGCTTGCATGCCATATTCTTAAGAAAAACATTTGCCCAATTGACTTTTATTTTGGCAAAAATGGCATAAACAGTATTAATCTTATCAGAGGCAAAATGATCAAAGCTACCGGTTTTGGAAATGAGATTATGAGCAACAATATGAGCTATGACTTTAGCGGTGGGATTGAGTGATTTGTTGTTCATAGGATAAGTGCAACCGGGTTTAAACAGGATATCATTCACAGCTTGATCAGAGTGCTCGACAGACATAAGCTCGACGTCACTTGACTGGATCTTAAGGATACCCGCAAGCTCGTCGGCATCAAAAGAAATCTGGATATTCTTGACAGATATGGAGATGGTTTGGACGCCATCAGCAGTGGAAGTGACAGATAAATTTGCATAAAACAGATATACCAGAAATGGATAATAAGGAACATTATATTGCACATCTAACAATCTAGCCAAACTAACATTATGAAGAATTGTGTGAATGTCATACATGGCTAGTTGTTCGAATTTGATATATCTGGTGGGTAGAATTTTTAGTTTGTACAACTCTCAATATTTCTTAACAAGAGGCTTAAACAATAGATAATCCTCATAATGAGAGGCAGTGATAGATGAGGAACCAGATTCAGGTTTAGATCGTTTCTTAGGAGGCATGATCGATTTGGGTTCTAAAAAGATGTGAGATTTGACAGAAATTGAAACCCTAAAAAGAAAAAATAAAGCACAATAAGTACAACTAAGCAAACCCTAAACCAAAACCGTAGAATAGAAATATTGAAACTCTAGAGCAAGAAAAAGTTGAAAGGTGAGGGATTACCCAACAGAATTCCAACACGAGATGGTGATTGCGGTCGACCGAAGGAGCTCTGCTGGCGACCGAGAGAGGAACTGGAAATTTTGAAAGAAAAAATCGAATGGGGAAGAAGATGAAGGGGGTCAGATCAAAAGGAGAGCAATGGATGGTGCGGATTGGCCCAAAGATGAAATCAACGGTGGTGAATAAGTCGGGTTAAAAAACATTTTAAAACAAAACCGAAACCCGATAAGAGATCAAACAGGAAATAGGGAAAAACACTTACGGTCGACCGTGGCGGTCGACCGTAACAAATTCCAGAAACTCTGATGGTCGATCGTGGCGGTCGACCGTGAGAAGGGTAAATGCATAGGCAGTTTTTAAAATCTGAAATTTGAGGAAAATTTAATTTGATCCTTAATAAAATTGTTTTATAAGATGTATGAATACATATAAAGTTTTTATGTTTTTAAACAAAAAAAATATTTTATTTTAACTTAATGAAAGATAAAATTTATCATTTAAACTCAAAACCAAATTATTCAAAAACAAAATGAACAAAAAAACAAACAAAAACAAAAAAATGATATAAAAATCATTTTGGTACCCAAATCATTTTGGTACCATTGAAATTTGGGACATGACCCCTACCATTTAAATCCAAGGCCCTAGGGTTATGAACCCGCTTGGGCGTATTTTGTGCACCGATACGATCAAAGCAAAAATCGTAACCATGACCCGTACGATTGCAATTTGTACAATGTAGAGGTTTGAATTACGTTGACCGAAATGGAATGCACGTGGTTCATTTACAAAAATAGATTTTCCTTTGTAATTATTTTGCAAACGAGAATTTCTTTTCAAATCGAAACAAAACATGGCCAAATGACCAAAACGACCACAATAATCACATTTGTACACATGAGCATGTTTATGATTTACACTAGGTGTGTGTGCATGTGTATGTGATGAAGAAGCTTGATGGGATGCACAATCATGAATAGGCTTGTCATTTTTTGGTGCATTATGACAAAATTGAGATAAATGGCCTTTAAGACCGCAAATAGAACATTTGTGAATTTTGTCATACATATGTGCATAGTGAATAGGTTTCTTAGAAGAATTAACATTGAACTTTGCACATAAGTCCATAAGCTTTTTATTATTAGCAATACAAGTGTTTAGTGTTGAATCTAAGGTAGATATGCGTTTTCTCATTTGATTCAACTCATCATTATGTGTACAAGCATTACTACTAGAAGTAGAAGAAACAAGATTATTTATCTTACATTTTAATTTATCTACTTCTAACATGGCATTACATTTTTCGTTAAGCAACATATCATTTTCTAATCTCAAATTTTCATTTCACTCTTTAAGAATTATATTTTCATTTGCAATGAAGTTAAACTTAGTGGATAGTCTTTCATGAGTGGATTTCAAATTAACATACTTACTCTTTACATCAATATAGAAATTGTGTAATTTTTCAAACTCAAGAGCAAGTTCATCAAAAGTAATGATATCATCGTTATCAAGTTCGCATACCTCACTAGGGTTATCACCTAGTGGTATTGTACATGGAGATGAGGCTTCCATAGAGCTTAAAGCGCGATCTTCCAATGCTTTTTGAATACCCTCCAAGTCTCCGTCATGTGCTTCAATAAATTTCCATAAGGCGTAAGCACTATCAAAATTAGCAAATTTGTTAGAGAATGAAGAAAAGCATTAATCAAATATTCTAACAAAAGCTTGTTCATATTAAACAATCTTTTATCATTCTCACACCATTTGGATTTTTCCAAAATGGGAACAACATAGGCGTCCTCAATAATTTCCCATAAATCGAATTGTTTAGATTGAATAAAAAGTTTGAATCTAACACGCCATTGAGCATAGGAAAAATATCCAAACGAGGAGCAATATTAATAGCATATCCTAAACTAGATGAATCATACATATCCATAAAGATAATATGCAAGAAGCAAAACACAATCAAAATTAGATTACCACAAATACGATAACTTGGATCTTTAACTCAAGGCGATTAGACCTTAAATCAAAGAGCACCAAGCTTTGATACCAATTGTTAGACCCTAGAGGGGGGTGATTAGGGTCTTATGCTAATCTAATCCCGATTAAATTCTAATTAAAATTATATTGATCAATTTGTTCTTGCAAGAGATAGATATGAATAAGAACGATAAGAATAAGCACAGAAGAAAAATACGCTAAGCAAACACAAACATAAGATATGTTTACGAGGTTCGGTCCCCATGACCTACATCCCCGCTCCTCACCTCGAGGAGATATGCACTATCACAATCCAATTTGGAAGCCGGAACTTCTACACACTCGGTTTACAAGATTACCGAAAACTCTCACACTACAAACACTATGCAATCACACTTTACACACTAAGTGTAGGAACCTAGCTCGTGTCCTCCTCCTCAAGTGCTCGGATGCAACCTCTCCTAGGTTCGTCAATCGACGCCACTCCTATTGGATTTGACCTCGTCTTTCGCCTCACACTTCTCTCGGTGTACAAGTGTATTATAAGTGATTCTCACAAATAAAGATTAAATACAATGGTTTGTTCTCAAATAACAAGTGAGAACGCAATGAAGCTCACACTCACTAAATCACACCCCACAACCCACACTATATAGTATGAAGATATTAAGCTCAATATGTGTGTGTGATAACAGTGAATGAAAATAATACAACTCAATAAATATAGCTAATGAAATGAAAATGGAATAGTAAGCTATATAAGAGTTTAGAAAACTTCTCAAACAAGAAGAACAGTAGATGATGATCCTAATAAGATTTGAAAGCCACTTCTTATTGTAGGAAAACTTCTTTTGAAATAGACTGATGAAATCAGCTTAAACAGCTCTTTTAAACACACTTAAGATTTTGTTAAACATAAAACTTGGATCACTGAAAAAAAGCAGCAATGGGGTATTTATACCCACTCAAATATCAGCCAAAAACCAACTTGAAAAGACTAAAAAACCCCAGAGAACCGTTGAAAAAATAACTGTTAAAAACCAATGATTAAATCGGTGGTCGACCGTGGAAATCTCGCGGTCGACCGCGAGGCACAAAAATTTTGAGTATAGGGTTTTAAGGCTAGCGGTCGACCGCGAAACTCTCTGGATGGTTCATGGTCGACCATCATGGTCAACCGCGGGCATATAAAAGCCAAACTCTGAAAGTTAACTTCCGGCGGTCGACCGTGACGGTCGACCGCAAACTAATACTTAGCATTGATAGGTTTTTGGGCCAAAATTGAAAATGCATTAAAAATACTAAATCAATTCTAAAAATAATAAAACTTTGGGGAAAGTTTCTAAATGATAAAATAAACATGTTAGAAAAGGAATTTTTGAAAAAATAATTTTTGTTTGCAAAAACACACTGTTTTTGAAAAGTGTTCGTAAAACCTGTATTTTACGAATATGAAAATTTTGATATAACTCATAAACACGTAAATATATCTCATGCATATATTATGTGTATATAATAAAATATGAATGAGCTGTGAACATGAGATAAAAGATATTGTAACGATGTTTGAAGAAAAATTATTTATATGATAGAAAACGTTAAAAATCATGTTAAGTGTACATATATTGAGCTTAAATATAAACATACAATATATGTAAGTAAACTAAACTTATACCTAGGTAACTCCACACATATGAACTTGAATCTTTAATGCTTGATTATCGTGTGTTTAAATACCTGTAAAGAGAAACATAAACACAAAACTACAGAATATATTAGCGATAAATTGTTTGACAAATCATCATCAAAACTATAGGGTCAACACATTATGCGTCCTTGTATATATTATCGGGAGTTGAACAAGGTCACTATCCAAAACAGGTATCCATTACCGAGGATTGATGACTTGTTCGACCAGCTGCACAGAGCGTAACACTTCTCGAACATTGATCTTCGTTCCAGCTATCATCAGTTATGGATTCGGGAGATAGATATTCCTAAGACCGCCTTTCTGACTCGTTATGGGTTCTTTGAGTTTCTTGTCATACCGTTTGGGCTGACCAATACACCCGCAGTATTCATGGACTTGATGAACCGGGTTTTTTATTCATATTTGGACCAGTTCGTGATAGTAATTATCGATGACATCCTTATATTTTCAAGATCGTAGGCAGAACATGAGCAGCATCTTCGACTAGCATTACAGATTTTGTAGGTGCATCGACTAGATGCCAAATTCAGTAAACGAGAGTTTTGGCTATCTGAGGTTAGATTTTTGGGTTACGTCATTGGCAGAGAGGGCATTGTAGTGGATCCAACTAAGGTTATGACCGTACTTAATCGGGAGCTGTCACCGACAGTCACAGAGATTTGTAGATTTTTGTGTTTGGCCGGCTATTACAGGAAGTTCATTCAGGACTTCTCGAAGATAGCCACGCTATTTACATGCCTTACGAAGAAGGGTGTACCTTTTGTTTGGGGCAAGGAGTGCCATGAGGCCTTTGAGACTTTGAAGACTAAGTTAACTACAGGACCAATTTTGACCATCCCAAGCAGTGATAAGACCTTTGTCATCTACACAGATGCGTCGTTAGTGGGTCTAGGAGGTGTTTTAATGCAGACGCAGAGAGTGGTAGCATATATTTCACATCAGTTGAGGATGCATGAGCAAAATTATCCTACACATGACTTAGAACTAGCTGCAGTAGTTTTTACACTGAAGACATGGAGATATTACCTATATGGAGTGCAATTCGAGCTATTCATGGATCATCAGAGTTTGAAGTATCATTTCTCTCAGAAAGAGCTAAATTAGAGATATTGGAGATGGGTTAAATTTATTAAGGATTATAACTTCATGATTTAGTATAATCTGGAGAAGGCGAACATCGTAACAGACGCTTTGAGCAGGAAGCGTCATCATCAGATTTTAGCTTTGAGGTGTTCGTATATTGAGATATCCACATACTTAAGCAGTTCGACTTTAGACCAGAGATAGGTGGGAACAACATATTTTTTTGGAGCTTTGTCCGTGCAACCATCTTGAAATGATAGAGCGGTTAGAGCTCAGCTAGAAGACACTTAGGTTTAAACCCAAAAAGGGGAGATTTCTAAAGAGCCCAAGGCTGATTGGACCGTTGGAGCAGATGGAGGACTTTGAATAAAAGGCTGACTAGTGATGTCGGAAAATCCATAACTGAAGAAGGAACTTATTCAATGACGTACATCGTACTAGGTACATAGTGCATCCAAGCACAATAAAAATGTACAAGGACCTGAAGAGACACTTTTGATGGAGCGGTATACATGATGAGATTGCTGAGTATGTAGTAAGTGTTTCACCTACTAGCAAGTAAATGCAGAACATCAGAGACCAGCAGGAACCCTACAGCCTTTATCCATTCCGGAGAGGAAATGGGCAAATATTTCTATGGATTTTATTGTAGGATTGCCGAGATCGAAGAAGGGAACGATTCAATTTTGGTAATAGTGGATCGGTTGACGAAGTTAGTACATTTATGGAGAAGCTTCTAGAACTTTTTCGTTAGCCAGTTATCTTACTATAGTGTATTTCACCCGTAGACGAATGGACAGATGAAAAGAGTGAACCAGATATTGGAAGACATGTTAATGGCGTTCATTATTGATTTTTAGGGTAGTTGGGAGGACCACATCCTATTGATTGAGTTTGCCTATAATAATAGTTATCAAGGGACTAATGACATGGCACCATATGAAGCATTGTATGTGATGCCTTGTAGATCACCTATTTGTTGGGCAGAACCAGAAGACAGTCTATTGCTTGGATCAGAGCTTGTTAAAGAGACTACGGGGAAGGTAGTAGTCATTCAAAAGTACATTCTTGCAGCACAAAG
This sequence comes from Asparagus kiusianus, assembly GCA_022839385.1. NCBI lineage: Eukaryota > Viridiplantae > Streptophyta > Magnoliopsida > Asparagales > Asparagaceae > Asparagus > Asparagus kiusianus. Next base: position 32,737 of record BQKN01063785.1, on the reverse strand, counting down.
TCGTCAGAAAATCTATACAGACCGGAGGCGACAACCATTAGAATTCCAGGTTGGTGATTATGTTTTGTTAAAAGTATCACCAATGCTGGGTGTACAGCATTTTGGTAGACGAGGTAAGCTTACCTCAAAGTACATTGGTCTGTTCTCGATATCGAGCATACATGATGTTTTCCATATTTCTATGCTTAAGAAGCATCTACACAACGAGGAGGAGAAGCGAGTGCTGGATGCACTAGAGGTCGAGATTCACGATGATTTGATTATGATTGAGATTCCGGTATGCATTCTTGCCAAGGAGGACAAGAAGCTTAGAAATAAGGTGATACCCTTAGTTAAAGTTCAGTGGAACCGGAGAGGAACCGAGGAGACTTCATGAGAATGCGAGGAGGATATACATTGCGACTACCCACACATGTTTGAACAAATAAATTAAAAATTTAGTATGATTTGTTTATGATTTATGGTTATCCGTATGGTCATGTTTATACTTAACGCTAGAATGATGATACTAGCACTTGGCTCCTAAGTATTCGGAACACACGATATGTATATGGGGGGTTCCTTATTTGGATTTTTCACCCGATGCACTTGTTCCCTTTAGTTAGGGATTAACTAGGAGTATTTGTATTTTAGACCGTTAAGTATAGATATCGATGATGATTTTTTGGGGGGGTGAATATATTATGCATCGCGACTACCCGCACCTGTTTGAGCAGGTGGGTTGATTGATTTTGATTGATATTTATGGATTGTTTATATTGTTATATTCATACTTGATGCTAGAATGGAGGTATTGACACTTTACTGCTAATCATTCGGAACACATGGTAGGTTCCTTATTTGGATTTTTCGGCTGACGTACTAGTTCCGTCTAGTTAGGGGTTGAGTAGAAATATTAGCATTTTAGATTGTTAAAGTATAAATGTTTTTATGTTTCACATATGGATATTAATGGTGTGAGATGTGTATATGAAGGTTTCCTTGTTTGGATTATCCCCTCAACGTACTTTTCTGATATTATTAATCTATAGAATATGATTGCGGAATTTTGGGGATAAAATTCTTTTTAAGGGGGAAAGAATGTAAAACCCTAAAAATTTGAATATTATGTGAAAAATAATAATAAATATGTTATATGGTGAAAATATAACATATTTTGATGTTTGAGTATGATAGAAATTGATTTGAGATCAATTCAATGTATATTTGTGAATATATGAGTGCAAATGCACAAAACATGCACGAAGAGAAATCGGGAAAAATGACCAGTTAAGAGTTTATATATTTTACACACTGATACAGGTTGAATCTAGAAAACTCAAAAGACCAATGTTGTAGGTCTTCAACAGCTTTCAAAAAAAATCTTAAATTATCTCATTCCGAGGTCGGATGAGAAAGTTATAGCCAAAATATCGAAGGTTATTTTTCTAGTCAGACTAGGTTTACTGTTTCGGGTCAAACGGGTATATTTCAGATTTGCATATATATATATATATACACATGTGTTTTCAAAAAAATTATCATCTTTTCATCAGAGTTTCAAACCCTAGCAGTCTCTCTTCCTCTCTCTCTCAAACCCTAGCCCTAAAGTTAAGATTTTGGGAGCGTCTTGTGAGGCGAGAAATGAGGAAAAGGCAAGATCTACGACGTTTGGTGATGAGGAGTCATTTCACATCAGTTTCAGAGGCTTGCACACGTGATAAGGCAAGATCATCTGCATCCAAACCCATCCCCATAGTGTTTAATAATTATAAAAATATTTAATCAATGTTTTCATGCTTAAGGCTTAACCTAATATAAAAAAGATAAGATTTTTGATGATAAATCTTAACCCAATGCTAGATCATTAGCTTTTCCTAATTATTTATGATAGTAGCGTGATTATGATTATTAGGGGCAATTAAATTTTTATTTTTTTAAACTTGATAATTATGTTTAACTCGTGTATTAAGCATAATTTATTGTCTAATTGAATTATAAAAAGGTTTAGTTTTTGTTTTTATCATAGATTGCAGAAAACTGATGCACGTGTATAATATTTAACTAGAAATTTGAGATAACATATAAACTTCAAACTAAGCAAAGCTAGTGTCAAATGAAATCTATGTGAACCTATTTTCCAAAATGGAAAACCATTCTAAGAAATAAATTTTATAGAGAAAGATATACTCAATTTACTAATGATATATTCTGTAAAAAATTGCTGCACGTGTGCAACTTTTAATTGAAAATTTGAGATATCATATAAACTCTAAACTGAACCAAACCAGTGCCAAATGATAGCTATGTGGATCTAGTTTCCAAAATAGAAAACTATTCTTAAAAAGAGTTTGTCTAAAAAAGATATGCTCAATTTACTAATGATATGTTCTACAGAAAATTGCAGATATGCTGATTTAAAATAATGATATATTACGTGAATATTTCTTTGAGTTTTCATGTTAATTAATCATGCTTAAACCCTAGGTTTGTGATACATAAGTAAGATAAAATATGTTTAAATAAATTTTACCTCTATTCATGAGTAGTTTTTATCATGTGTTGATAATCACTTTGTTTATATATGAGATAATTGAAGAAATTGTTTAATTAGGATGTTAAACCCTAATTTGGAGGATATAATAATTTAATTTAATGATTCAGATAATTCCTGTTGCATATGCCAAGTATAAATCTCGTTTTAACGTCATGATATGTATAATTGACATAAGCACTATTTGTGCACGAAAGAATACGTGTCTTGACAGAGTAGTCGACTACTAAGCTTAGTAGTCGGCTACTCTTGTCCAGTTGCATATAACAAAAACTATGTGTTTGCAGGGTAGTTAACTAATGTTCTTAATAGTCGACTACTAATACTGATATATGTTATTATAGAGTCTGCATGGACTCAGTGTAGTCGACTAGTAAGCGTAGTAGTCGACTACTATGGTTGTTGCCTGAATTTTTTTTTGCACGTGTTTGAGATATGTTTGTGGATTCTGAGCCGTACTTCTTTATACTTAAATTCACAAATAGTATAGTAGCAAACACATGGGTATGCTGAAAGGAATTATGATGGGTTTTGACCAGATTACTTTGAGAAAGAGTTTAGTACATGTTATACACATACCTTCTGGATATTATTGATGAACTCAGTTTAGTACTATGAGGGTAGTGTGTCGATATTCCATTTGTACAGGCCAATGAGTCGGGTTTGGATGTTTTATCTAGCAGTCCGTTCACACGAGGGTGCGATGAGGCTTGTGAATCGTACTTCTAGGATACCTATATGGTAGATCGTTCTACACTCATGTTACGCTCTGAGATCGTCCTGAGACTAATGAGCCGTGTACACTAATTAGGATACCTACATGATAGTATGTTGCGCATGATAATGCTAAGTATCAAAATCTTGAAAGGAGTTGCATTGAGATAGTTAAATGATAGCCCGAGTTGTTGGCAGATGTCAGTTATGTTTTTAACTCACTGCTGAAATATATGACCCAGAGTACTTTGCATTTAAAAGTACATGGGATTTGTGCCAGTATTCATTCTATCTTCCCAGTGATAGTGAAAGATATTATGAATACGATATGCTGATGTCTTTACTTTCTTTTACTGTTTTTTCTTTATTTTCTTAGTTGCGATCAATAACTAGCGATTCACAATTTGAGACATATGGTATATACATGAGAGTTTTCTTGTTTGGATTATTTCGCTCGATGTACCAGTCTCGTGTTATGGATTTTTAATTGTTAATTTCATTTAGATTGTTTATCTTTAGTTCGGTCTTAATGTTTAGATGTTTACAATTCAGGACATATGGTATATACATAAGGGTTTCCTTATTTGGATTATTTTGCTCGATGTACTATGCCTCATATTATAGGTATCTAAATATTAATACCATTAGATACGGGAGAAAATGATCTAGGTAGGCTATGCTTAATAGATGGAGCCTCCACTCCATCTAGCAGCCCTTCCCCTGAGGGCGGATGGAGGTGATCTTGCTATAGCGCTCTGACGCTCTTATTGTTGCTCTTTTTCTTCTAATATTCTTTCAGGCAATTCGGAGTACCGGAGAGTCACAGGATGATGGAGTTCTTATATAGTCGCCGTCACATGAGATTTATTAGAGGCTCCATCATAGTTTTATATTTTTTTTCAGACCATAGAGTTTATTTCATAGTATAAAGGCAGTGTGCCTTAGTACGATTTTTAGTTGTTTCTTATTGAGACATATTTATTCATTTTGGATATCAGATGTATTCCATGTTGTTCATTGAGATATGATTTATTTATTACATACTTCTTTCTATATCATGTCTATTGTATTTATTTTCTTTCTTTTGCCTGTTTTATACCTACACTTTATTTTGATTCTACTAGAGGATATTGCTGTGATTGGTAAACTTGTTGTTGCACAGTGTGAATGCATGGCAGGTTTGACATATCTGGGTTCATCTTGGACTACAACCATGTATGAAAACAGGGGCGTCACATAACCCTAGTTTGATGTTTAATTATCTTTTCATGCTAATTAATCATGCTTAAACCCTATGTTTGTGATACCTAAATAACTTATACATGTTTAAACGAATTTTATGTCTCTATTCATATTTATAAATAATCATGCTATGGCAATCGTGTGATATTTCATGTCTTTATTAAAAATCTTGTATAATCATGTTACTAACCTTAATTAGTTTTCATGCTAATTAATCATACTTAAACCCTATGTTTGTGATACCTAAATAACTTATACATGTTTAAACAAATTTTATGTCTCTGTTCATACTTATAAATAATCATGCTATGGCAATCATGTGATATTTCATGTCTTTATTAAAAATCTTATATAATCATGTTACTAACCTTAATTAGTTTTAATCCAAATGCTAAATCTTGTAATCTGATATCTGTTAATTAGTTGTACATGTTTATAACCTGGTTCCTATGTTCCTTATTGAATAGAATAAGTTTTGTTTGAGAAATATCACAGAAAATATCAAAACATCAACCTGGTAGTCGACTAAGTAGACTTATGAGTTGACTTGCCACAAGTCGACTTATGCCAGGCATAAGTCGACTTACAGGCATTTTTATAGATTTCATGAGTTTTGTTTTTACACTGTTTTAAGACGTGTTCGGAGGGTTCGAACCGTACTTTTGTACACGTACATTCACGTATACACCAGTATAGTATCGTTGCACACACATGAGTAACCCAAAGGGGGGTTTTGACAAGAGTTGGGTTGTTTATAATAGAGTAGTGATTGTTCATACACTCGTTGGATATCGTTAATAAGCACAGCTCAGAACTATATAAGATAGTATGTCGATATACATGATATACACAGTTTATGCATATGATGGATATCATCGATGAGTCTAGTTCAGTGCTACTTGAGGTAGTGCGTCGATATTCCATATGTACATGCCATTGAGTCGAGTTTGGATACTTTGTATAGCAGTCCGTCCGCACGAGTGTGTGATGAGGCTAGTAAGCCATCTATTTATGGTGATTGTGAGCCATCTATTTGGATACCTATGTGGTAGACCATCCTGCACTTAGGCTACGTGCTGAGATCGCGATGAGACTAATGAGCCATGTACATAGTTCATGATACCTACAGTGTAGTCCATGACTTTGAGACTATTGATTTATAGCCTAAGTTTTTAGGAGGATGTCAGTTATGAGTTCCACTTATCTTTGAGATATATGACCGAGATACTTTTCTTTTAAAAGCATACGGAATTATATTTCGGTATTTATTTTATCTCCCTAGTGATTGTGGAAGATATTATAAATATGATATAATGATGTCTTTATATTTCTTTACTGTTTTCTTTACTTGTTAGTTAAGATCAATGATTAGCGATTCATAATTTAAGACATATGGTATATACATGAGGGTTTCCTTGTTTGGATTATTTCGCTTGATGTACTAGTCTCGTGTTGTGAATTTCTAATTGTAGATCTCATTAGTTTATCTTTTCCTAGTTCGGTGTTAATGTTTAGCTATCTACAATTTGAGATATATGGTATATACATGAGGGTTTTCTTGTTTGGATTATTTCGCTCGACGTACTACGTCTCGTGTTGTAGGTTTCTAAATATTAATTTCATTAGATACGAGGAAGTGATCTAGATAGACTATGCTTAATAGGTAGAGCCTTCACTTCATCTAGCAGCCCTTCCACTGGGGCGGATGGAGGTAATCTTACTTTAGCGCTCTGACGATCTTGTTGTTATTCTTTTTTTTAAAAACTTCCTTTTAGGCAATGCCGAGGCTCGGAGAGTCGCAGGATGATAGAGTTATTACATAGTCGCTGTTACATGAGTTATTAGTAGAGGCTCCACAATAATTATTATGTTCTTATTCAGATAGTAGAGTTTTATTTTCATATTGTAAAGGAAGTGTACCTTAGTACGATGTTTAGTTGATTCATGTTGAGACAGCTTCATTATTTTTGTTGTATACAGATATTCTGTTGAGTCATGATTTCTGTATGAGATATATCTTCCTACATCATGTTTATGCATTTATTTCCTTATTTTGCCTATTTTGTACTGGCACTTTTATTTGATTCCTCTAGAGGATATAACTGTGATTGGTGAAACGTGTTTATGCACAGTGTGAGTGCATGACAGGTTTGATATCTCTGGGTTCACCTTAGACTGCAACGATGTGTGAAAATAGGGGCGTCACACTTTCTTTTATTTATAAATAATCACACCCTCTCTATTATCTCTAGACTTGCACTCCTCTTTGTCAACACACACATCTAGAACCATTGTTAGAATTTTTCCTATACTATAATTTGATCAATATTTTTCTATACTATAATTTGATCGTGCACTTACAATCTTGAAACTATTTCCACAACACATCACCTGTTGAGTTGATTATCTTTGATTATGAGGTAGTGCAGTTGGACAATTTCTGATTTATTTCTCATTAGAAGAACAATTGCTACATCTTTGAGGGATACATTGTCTTGATGATTTTGAGGAGTTCCTTGGATCTTCACGTGGGTCTCTCCTCCTCACTAACTTTGGTCTACCTATTTTTCTCCTAGTAATATTTTCAGGCAATATCATGTATTCACCAAGTTTATCTTAGAATTTACTATCTTGCATAAGACTTAACAGCCTCTCATAAGTAGTCATCCATATAAATGTTTTCTTTAATGCATTCGGCTACATAATCATTTGCTCTCTTTCTCATGAACATTATTGCACTAACTGCATGTGTGTAAGGGAACCTTGTCAAATCCCAACCTCTACAAGCACATGTCCTCTTGCCTACATCTACAATATAGCTATCATGATTATAGATCACCACAAATCTATCCTCAGCAGTAGATCCATTGTAGTGAACATTAGAATTCACTTGTTGATTATAAGCTTCCTTTAACTGTTTATGCACTCTTTGTGCAATTCCATGCACAAACTTATCTACAATTTCTTTTTTTTTTGATGCATTATCTCTATCAAAGCTAATCTACTGTCCTCTAACATTAGCACAATAAGCTTAAATCTTGAAAGAAGAATAAAGGACTTGACAGTTTATGACATATTATTATCAATAATATCACACCAGCTATGTGTTTGAAAATGTGACTTAAAAAATGTACTGGGGTCCCTTGACATGAAATCATCAAATGTCTTCTTTGATTGACACCTAAGCTTGGTTATTTCAGTTGCAAACTCCCCCCATTATTTTGTGTATTTACACATATCCATAATTGTCTTTGCAAACCCCTACCACTATGACATTTTCTCTAGTTAGAATAAATGTGCGTCGCACATTGTCTATGTTCAACTGCTGGCCAATTTTTATGAATTGTAGGTACTAACCCTATCATATTATAAGAAATTTTTTTATTTTTATATTGTTTGTGGAAAATTTGTAATAAGAAAATAATGAGAGAATTGTATTTAATTTTATTCTCTCTAACTACTTAGAAAAAGAATGTTTACAACTCTCTCAACTCTCAATTACAATTGGATTTCCTGATTACAAAAGAGAAGAGGATTGATTTGAATCCTCTCCTTTGTTTAAATCTGGGTTCTTCATGGTGGTGATGGAGTGCTTCCTTCGAATGCTTGCGTCGAACTTGCTCTCCGTTGACGATCCGAAAATCTCAATTCGCTGGAACAAATGACTTGTCTGGTTGAACTGCTTAATAACTCTCTATGAGTATTGTAGCTCAGAATGAGTAATAAACTCTAATAAGAAAAGAGTTGTTTGAACCGAAATAATTCGGTTAATAAGCCAAGTATCGAATATCTGGAACTCTTCTGTTGAAGATAGTTGTCCTCTGATTCTGTCAAAATCCGATCTGACCTCTCCCGATCCGATCCCGAACTCTGTTGAGTTTGTTGATATTTATAGGGAGATTAGGGGTGTAACTGCCCCCATAATCCGCGCCTAAATGGGGTTTTAGTTACCCCATTAATCGGGTATAACAACCCACGTAAACCACTCCTCAGATCGTGGGTGAGAAACGGTTTTCGAAACTGTATAGATCACGTTTGAATGAGTTAGAACCTTGACTTGCGTTCTGGTATAGATTTTGTGTTTGAACGCAGCATCTGGAAGTTCGTTCTGCAGCGATTTGAAGCTGCGTTTGTAGCGATATGAAGCTGCGTTCTGCAGCGAATGGAGCTACGTTTGTAGCGATATGAAGCTGCGTTCTGCAGCGGATGGAGCTGCGTTCTGCAATGGTTTGAGCTGCGTTCTGCAGCGGTTTGAGCTGCGTTTTGCAACGGTATGAAGCTGCGTTCTGCAGCGATATGAAGCTGCGTTCTGCAGCGGATGGAGCTACGTTTGCAGCGATATGAAGCTGCGTTCTGAAGCGGATGGAGCTACGTTCTGCAATGGTTTGAGCTGCGTTCTACAGCGGTTTGAGCTGTGTTTTGCAACGGTTCGAGCTGCGTTTTGTCTTTATATATAGATGACACCAATGATAAGTTGAGAAGGCCCTATTCAGGCCATTTGTGGCGCTTGAGGCATCCCAATAACGCTCTATCAACTCTGATAGTTGCTAATATAATATTAGTCATGTTGTTGTCACAGCCATCAAGATCAATCATCTCAAATATGAGGCTGTGTTGATAGCTGAGGATGCAATGATTGCGTTGCTTTGACTTTTGGAACGTAGCCATTTGTGTTTTGACTGTAGGGATGAATTCTACCTCTCGGTTTGAAGAAATCGTTGGCTTATAATTTCTTCATGATCCATAGGGGCATCCTTCGATTGTAGCTTTCCTTCGGTAATAAGAAAGTCGACTGATTATAACCTTCTTAATTGTGGCTAGACGGGGACTAGCTTTCTATTGTGATTTTTTAGACAGCCTATAGAACCCCCTCCAAAGTTTTCGAAAGTTCGCGGTTGACTGCGACGAATTTTCGAAACACTTTGGATCCCAACATTTTGTTGATTGAATGCACCTCATCGCAGACTGAGTGGAGCATCTCAGGGTCTTAGACAAATTCGTTGACATCATCTTTTTAGTTCGTCAATAATGACTTGGATTTTAGCTTGTTTGACCAAGTTCGTCATCTTCAGGGAGGTTGAGCACTTCCTGGCTTAAGACAAATCTATTGTCATAGACAGAGAGAACCACCAGCCTGTACGAGAAGGACTTCATCCCCAGCTTAGTCAGGAGGACAGCCTCAGAGGAACCCACCATATCATCATCACTTGGAATATTAACGTCTTTGAAAGGGTTAGTTGTGTGATCAGCTGAGGTTGGTCACCAAAACGTCTGGTTAAATCATGCGTTCAACCAGCTGAGTGCGGTGATGCGTTTGGAAGCTAAGGCCCCTTATTTGAAAATGAGAAAATCACGTTTCGGGTGGGATTTTCGTCTAAAATCCCGCGCTGATTTGACGACTACAGCTGTATATAAATAGACCACTGAGGTCAAATCAAAAAGTCGCTCGACTTTTCTCTTCCTTGCTTTCCTATCAACCGCTTAACAGGGTTCCTGTTTATCTTCTCCAGCGCTTCAACGAAGGAGAACTTTATCCCTAAATCTTTCGTTAATCCATTCTACATCTTCTTCGTCACTATTAGAATGGCTCCCAAGAAGAGAATGGCCTCCAAATCCAAGATCGTCCAAACTCAGGGTGCTCCTTTGGCTAAAACCTCTTGAGATGTCCAAGCCGCTGCCCTGACGTCTCCGACTTCCTTAATTAACGGTAAGTCTGGGCAGTTGAAAGTTATCTTAACAGATTCCTTCCCTTCGATTTTTGATTGGGGGTTTGCCTTCTCCTATTAGAACATAGAGATCGTACTTAGTGTTTCTCGGTCTTAAAACGCATAGTTAGCTCCATCGCTCATGATATTTCAATGCAGTTTCAGACCTTGCGTTTCAAATTTTGAATGCGGGTTGAGACCCTACGTTTAGGATTTTGGACGCAGGTTAAGACCCTACATTTGAAACTTCAAATGCGGGTTGAGACCCTGCATTTTGGGACCTGGACGCGGGTCTGGACCTTGCGTTTAAAATTCTAGACGCGGGTCTGGACCTTACGTTTAAAATTCTGGACGCAAGTTGAAACCCTAGCTTATAATTTTGGACGTAGATCCAAAATTTGCCTTCTTGAGTTAGACTCCTGAGTTTAACTGACTGACTTTTCTATTTGCAGTGTGCTATTCCAACGAGCCTCTTTCTTTCAACCATTACTTTGGTCATGCGGAGGTGCGGAGAAAAATACAATCTTCAGTTTTTATTTTGAGTACCCAGCTTTCCAGGACACCAACAAGGAGCGGGAGAAACTCATTACTTAAGCTTTCCCCGAGACTCTCAGATCCTTAGTCACGGATGCTAAATTTGAAACCGCCGAACGTGAGATTTTAAAAAAACCCTCTTTCCTCTTTGGGGATTCTGTTAAAATGGACCCCAAGCGGATGTCGGAGGGAAACTACAAATGGCTGAGGGCTGTAGGTGTAAATTCCTGATTTTCCCGAGAATGGGGTATTTTGTTTGTATTGATAAGAAAGCTTATTACAAACTAAATCAATCTAAATTACAACAGGAGCAGAGGGAAGGCCCTCCTTGTTTAATCGTGGGGACTTTAAGGTAGCTACAGGATGCTTTGCGCGGTGCTCGTTCCGAGTCTGCTTCCCTTGGACGGTTCGACCGAAGTTGCTGGAGAGCTTCAGTACTCAGTAGAAGCTCGAGGTGAAGGAGTTCGTCTCTTCTGGCTCGCCGACGATCGGAGCTCGGAGCTAGAAGATGGCGCTGTAATGCAGGGGTATGCAAAAAGCTTCTTCCTCTCTTGGTTGATCGATCAAGCTCTCTCTCTGTTGGCCGATTTTTGATCTCCGATCCTCTCTCAAGGTTGCTGAAAGAAGCTCTTAAATGGGAGGGAGGCAGTTTAACTGCTCCTTGAATTATGGGATGTGACCATACACTGTTCCAAGACATCCGACTGTCTCTTCGTACAACAAGCGGTTGTTTGGTGGGATTACGTGTTGTGTCACGTCGTGTAGGAGTGGGAAAGTCCCTCCTCGTACTCGTGACAGCGGCTGCCAGACACTCAAGTGGGTCTGGCCAGTTCCTTGAGCGCCGGTGGCTCTGACCTTTTGCTTAGAGTGAGGTAAGCTGCATTTATGTGGACGCCGATGGCTCTGGTAACTGTCCGCTCACTTGTGCGGCGAGGTACCGAGTAACCCTCCGGTGGTCCTGGGGTGTTGTGCCTCCTCCCTTCTCCCTATGTCTGAATAGGGGTGGGAGAATGGACGTCTCGCGTCAGAGCTAGCTCCATATAGCTTGCGGCGCGCCGACGGCTTCGGCTCTTCCTCTTGATGGGTGAGGTGACCCGCATTTATGAGTATGCAGGCCGGTCCGACGCCTGTCTCGTTCGCTTAAACCGCGGGCGGCCGTCTGACGGACCTGGGATACTGTACCCTCCTCCTCTCGCATCGTGGGAAGCAGGGAAGGGTTGTTCCTAAAAATCCGGCTTTCGGCTCACGTAGGCAGACGTGGCTCAAGTGGTTTCGGCACATGAGGGCGGATTTGAGTACCTCCCTTGCGAGCGGATCTAGTTAGTGAAGGCGGATTCGCCTCGCTGGCAGACCTATGCGATTTGGTGGGTGCGGCCAATGTGGGGGCTCGTGTGCCAGCGAATCCACTTAGTGGCTACAGTAGGCTCTCCACCTATGAGAGGGTGGTCCTGATCTGCGGGCGAATTTGTTCGCTAATCCGCCGTGGTAATTTTTACCGTCTACAAGACCCCCTTCAAAGTTTTCAGACCAAAACCGACTTACGTGTGGTCTGGAATACTTTGAATGAAGAAGTTTTGGACCAGGTGTATTAGGATTTTTAGCAAACCCTCAGCTATCAACGGGTTTGATTTGCCTTTACCGATTACCGTTTGAATCGGGCTAGCCATACTATTCCCCTCAGTATGATGAGTTATCGAGTAGTTTCTCTTAGGCTTAGTGCTAAGATTTCCACTCTGACCCTTAGCCGTCTGGGACGCGGGTCTAAATAAAACCACTTTGCTGGTTTCTAGATTTTGGACGAATTGCCTGCTTCCCAAAGGTGGGTGAGTCGTGCAGGCAAAGTTGGGTTCAATGGCAAAGTTTTGACTGGCTCGTGGATTTCATTCCAGTTTTCGCCGTTGAGACCCTTCTTTGGGCGAAAGTAGGCCTGATGCGCGCATACCACGTGTCCCTCTGCGGGGCTTCGTGCCTTTCCAGCTAATGCGGCGTGGCGTTATCATGATTCGACGGTTTGACGTCCACTCAGCGCGCCTCGTTTTGATCGTGGCCGTGATTTTCGAATCCAATCGTCGGATGTAACCGCTAATTTGGTTTCATGTCGTGCCGAGGGTGATCTGGGCCGTCGAATTTGATCGTGGCCATGTTTCTCGCCCGTTAGGGTTTTCGCCTCTCGAGGGCGATCGTGGCCACGTGGGCAACTCTACCCTTTTAAACCCGCTGTTTTCCTCCTTTGGGATTCATCGTGCTCTTGAATCTCGAAAAGAACTTCCAAGACAAGAATTCCCGCTCCATCTTTCCATGGCTCCAGAATCTAAGAGGTGCAAAGTGAGAGACGCAGGCCCGGGACTTTACTCCGACCGTCTCTCCGTCGGTATGCCTGCCAGTATTCCGGAGCCGTGCCCAGGTATGTTAATAGGTTCGTTGGATGACCTCGTGTAGGTCCTAGGCGTCAGGTCTGGGGGGGAATGAGTGTCGCTCATTCTCCTGGAATGCTGCCACCCTTTGGTAGCTTTCCTGATTTAGGGCAAAATTAGCCCTATTTGCCTTTAGAGGGCGATTTATGTCTCCGCGGGCGAACTCAACCCTTAGCGGGAGGGAGGCGAACTCCCTTTTCGATAGGCGACTTCGGCCCTTTCCTGTAAGGGGGGAGTGTTGTCTTGTACGAATAGACCATGTTCGAAGTGGGTTCCCCCTTTCGTCTGGCGATTTCGCCCGCCTCTGCTTGATGGTTTACTTTGCTCCTATGGCGGATTTTGTTTTGATTGAATTCTTCTTTCTTGCAGCGACCTTCTCCGATGAGGCTTTCCCGGAGGGCGTGGCCGTTGGCCATGCCGGCGATATGAACTACACAGCGCCTCCTCGATTCCCCTCTCTGGCTCCATTACCCGCGTTTACCGCCGATAAGCCAAATAGCTTAATACAGAGGGTAACGGATGGCCATCACTTGACACTGCGCGAGTTGACGACCGATGCGGCACTGACAGACGATGCCAGGGCGGAGCTGCCGAAACCTCAGTTTTTGTTCGGCGATGCTATGACCAACCCTTCTGTCCTGTTGCTCAAAGAGGGCAGGTGGTTCCACACGGTAGAAGAGACTCATTACTACCTTCCTAGCATGTCGAGGGGGTTCTCGATCGTCGAGCTACGGTCTCTCACGGTTCCTCGGGCGATGAACTGGGAGTTGACTCCAACTCAAGACGGGGTCACGTGTGGCGTTTTCACGGGCTCTACAGCTGGATATGGAGTGGATGGCTCATGCAAGCGTGTGACGGGTCGGCGCCCTGGCTTACTGTCCGCCGAACCGCCCGTGGGGGTGTCGACAGCGGTGGTGGAGACCTTCCATCACCGCTTCTTCCGAGTCGGAGGGAGCTTTCCCCCGAAGGATTTCAGAGCCCCGGGGTGGGTCTATTCTGCACCTGGCAGCGACATTTGGTGGTCCAAGATCACCGACCGTGTTCTGGCCGAAAATGCCGACCTCAAGAACACAGAGCTGTATGTGGCCATCGAAGCCACTCGACATGGCTTACGAATCAACTCTTCTCAGTTCCACAGCATTCTGGAGCTGTATTGTGTGGAGAGCGGCACATTTTTCACCCCGAACGGTGAGCTTGGCATCACTCCTCATGAGATGTATGACGTGTCGGGGCTGCCTCTGGGAGATTTTCCTTACGAGGAGTACGTCCCCGATCAAGCTGAGATCGATCAGCTGTCAAGCCACTCGCCTTTGACGGTTGAGACTCTGTGGGAGTTGCTCTGCCACTATCACATCTGCCTCAGCACCTTGGGGGCCGCAGATCATAAAGGGAAGAAGAAGGGGATCAGCCACAAGAATTGGGCTGATTATCTGTTCCCAGGGAACGATGTCAAGGGGCAACCTGCTCTCCCGCTAGGCGAATGCGACCAATCTGAAGTGGAGGCGAGAACAGCCGAAGAGGGGAGCACCATAACTCTCGACCGTGACGAGGGCGGACTCAAGTCTGGTACAGTCCTTCACTCCTTCCATCATCAGGCCAAGTCTCCCATCTCTGGGAAGGCTCTGTTCGTGGGGTACCTCATGCTGTGGCTAAAGAGGTGTGTAATCCCCACTCACTCCTTCGAGGCCCTTCCCGTGGAGATCGTGTATCCGGCGGTTTGTTTAGCTCATGGGAAGTCTTACTCCCTGGTATCAGCGACTATAGCGTGCATCCATCGGGGGCTCCGCACCCTGACAGCTCAATTCTGCCGTGTATCGACCGTCGATGAGGGGGAAGGAACAGTTATCAGGACCCCCAATCCTCGGGTGGGGCTGCCATACACTTATCTAATGGCGTGGTTCGTATACCACTGTGAATGTTTGATGAGCGCCCCAGCGGCGCTCCAAGGCGACAAGTTCGTCCCCTTCGTCCAGCGTTTGGAGAGGTGTTCCTGGAAATGCAAGGACATCCCCGATGCACGAAAGACGCTTTCCCACTTTGGGTATTACAATTTTCGCTGCTCCTTCCCTTATTTCAACGGGGGCGGATATGGGGAATCTCTGAGGGGTGTGCCGATGGCGGATCACTACACAACTCTCTCTCGCGGCGCCTTTCGCTGGTTGGTAAACATCCGGCCAGGGTACCACGTTCTGAGAACGGGCTCTACATGCTATCTTGAGCCATACATCCCCTGCAGGTTCGCCCGCCAGTTTGGGTATGATCAGTTATATGTGGGCAACGTCAATCCCCATCTGCGCTTTGAAGGAGGGCTGGTGGACGGAGCTCGGGGATGGTTCTGGACCCACGCTGGCGGCACCAATGCTCGCTTTGAGTTACCCTCGAAGGATCGTGACTTGCACCACACGCTCTCATATTGTCGGTGGTATCGGGGCGCTAGCGCCAATCCTGTCGACTTCTGGTTTCAGGGCTCGTGTCTGGCGGAGCGCGGGCGTCGCCCGAGAGGAGCTCCTCGACCTTCGAGGCGGAGGGGCCGTGCAACGGCTAGGGAGCTGCTCATGGAGGGTCCTGCAGGAGATTCTGAGGGTGAGGGCGCGAGCACAGACGAATCCGAGGTGCCCGAAACGCGAGCTCCTCCTGCCAGTCTTCCCCTAGATTCTCAAGGCGAGCAGAGGGAGCCTGTTGAGTTAACCCGGGTGAGTAAACATCTGGAACAAGCCCGAAGCATGATTGCTGGGCGCATGGGGGCGCCCCTGTTATCTCCAAGCAGTTCGCTGCTCTCGAAGCGGCAGCGCGAAGCGGCGGAGAGCTCCAGGACGGAAGTGGCCAAGAAGGCCCGCAGTGAGGAGACTGCGGTGACCACCAGAGCGGCGGTTAGTCGTGATGATACTGCTTCTGGGGCGGGAGTCGCTCAACCTACCCCTTCTGCTGCGCTGGAGGCGGCTCCGGCGACTTCGAAGGACACACTCCCCCCATCCGATGCGGGATCACAGGCGGGGGTCTCAACGACTCCTGCACCTGCACCAGGAGGTAATCTTTCGGCGCAGTACTCTCGTGTACGAAGTTAGGTTCGTATTTTCTGACTATTCACGTTGAATCCGTGCAGGTGCAGTCGAGAAAGTGATCCCCATCCCTTCTGACGAAGAAGAGGGGAGTGGAGACGAAGGAGAATGAGGGGGTTCAGGTAAGCGTGAATTTCAGGGTTGTTGACCCTTCTAAGCCAAGGGGGCATTCATTATCATCCTTTCTTTTTTGTATCCGCAGTTGGCCCCTCTCATGAAGTTACTAGCAAGGAGGATCCTCCCTCTTGGGAGGGTCATTCAGGCGAATCCGAGATGGATGACAATGCTTCAATTCACGAGGCGCTATCAAGTGAAGAGGAAGTATTGGTCCTTGCGGATCAGCAAGGGGGAACCTCCACCTTCCAGGGAGCACCGGTCGCGGGTAAGCGCTCGGTGCGAGAGTCTCCACCTCAAGGGGGAACCCCCATTGGGCTGATGGCCACTTCCTTGTCGGTGGTGACCTGCGACTCTGCCACTGCTACTCTGGCGGCATCGGTGATTGTTCCGGTTCTGGCGGCACCGATTGCTGCTTCTGCGATCATGACCACCAGTACCCCGATCGTGGCTTCGTCCTCTGTCAAAGACGCACCTCTCTCTTCTTTGGAACGCTGGCGGAAGACGCAGGTGGCGCGAGCTGTGGCCAACTTCGAAGACACGTTGGCTCACTGCACCCGGCTGGTTTTGGAGGAGAATTGCCCCTTCGAGGCATTCAAGGAAGTTCTTGAGGACGATGCGTCCTTTTTACATAAGAGGCTCGGTGTTGCCGCGGCAAGGCCCTACTTTCAGCGTCTGTACAAAGTGGAGGGGGCTGTTCGGCAGCTGCTCACCCTTCGCGCGGAGAGTTCCAATCTCTTTGATCTCGCCTCTCGCGAAGTTCGAGTAGCTATGGCGGATCAGGATCGCCCCCTGGATGAGAATATGACGCTAGAGTTGAAGTTGTCAGCAGAGCTGGAGCAGGCCAAAGCCGAGGACGCACGGGTGGCTCATGAGCAAGAGACGGTTGATAACCGGTTCTCCCGACTCTCCTTTAAAGTGGAGAGGCTAAAACAGGTTATAGCTGACGCGCAGGCTTCCCTGGCCGTTCAAGAGAAGGCTCGTGATCAGGCGGCAAAGGAGTTGGAGGGTGTTGAGTCTCACCGGCAACTGACCACTGACTCTGTTGGGGAGAAGGATCGAGCCCTCAAAGACGTCAAAGTGACCATTCAAGACTTGCTCTCGTGCACGGAGGAGGATATTCGTCGAGAGGTCCTAAGGAGGCTCGAGCTCCGCCATGCTGAAGAAATTCATGAGGCGGAACTGCGATTGAAATCCTTGTAATTCGCCTTTTATTTCTTGTTTGTAATAGGACTTTCTTTCTATGAATGAAATTATCCTTTTGTTTCTGGCGACTATGGCTTGTGTGCATGCTATATATAATATATATATTTTCGTGCACTAGTTGGTGTTTAGCCGCGGGAAATTCTCCTCGGCAGATTTTAGTCACAGACCCGTTTCGTCTGCAGGCGAATTTCAACTAGGGACGAATTCGCAGCTGCCATGCCAACGGTGATTTCCGTTACAGGCAGGCTCCGCTTTTAGCGGGTCGTGTGTTCACCCACATGCGTTGCTTACGGAGGCGTGGGTGAACCGTCTCGCATTAATTGTGGTGCGACGGGTCTCCTTGTCCTTCGTGCCCAATCCAGGCCGTTGGTTAGAGATCGTATCCAGGGACCGCCGAATCTCGATCGCTTATGTGGGATACGAGATATTCGGCCTTCTCCTCAACCGTTTGGACCCGAACGGTCCCATCGAGCCGCATATAGCTGCCTAGGGTTGGGGTATTTTAGTACCCTTATCTCCGTCAAGAAAGATCAAGGTTTTCCTGTTGCTCTTCCGCAGAGAATATCCAAATTCTCCTAGCATTCTCCAAATGGCACCGAGGACGAGGAGCGCGACTTCGAAGAAAAGGAAGGAGGTTTCTTCTTCAGGCGCCGCAGAAGCTGCCGCTGTCGAAGGTATGTCTTCAACCCAACTCCCACCTGGCCATGGATAGGTATCTATCGCCTAAATCCCCCTTTCATGTCCTCGTTGTGCTTCGCAGCCCCTGGCGACGCGTCGCTTCCTGTGGAGCATGAGGCTGAGCCCATCTTGATATCCGATGACGAACCTGAGAATCCGGAGGCTCCCCCTGCTCATGGCCCTGCTCTGCAGCCAGAGGCGGAACCTAGTCTCGAGATCCCGCCTATTGCGATGCTGGCCCCAGGTCAGGAGCCCATTTCCCCCGGTTCCCTATCTTGGCAGGCTCACATCGAGGAGTTCGAGAACGCCGTAAGGCAGGTGATTTCTCTCGTCGATCTTGGAATGGGCAGCTTCGACAGCTTTAGGCAATCTCTCTTGGATCGCATAATCGATTTTCGATGAGTGGGCGAGAATCGGCTTTCCTCTCATTGTATGCAGGAGTTCCGTCTTCTGGAGTCGCGCATGATAAGGCTAGAGGCATTGCAGCGGGAAGGTCCGGAGGTCTATATGGAGTCCTGCCTGGCTTTTATCAGGCACAGGGAGGCTTAAGAGCAGGAGCTCCGTTCCAAGGAAATTGCTGATTCAGAGTACATTGCCAATCTCTGGGCGGATCACCATCGCTCGTCGGAGGAGGAAATCGTCGACCTTAATCGCACGATAGCCCACCTGCGAACCGAACTGGGACATGCGGAGGCGAGGTTGGAAAAGCTTCAGACTGACCTCGTCATTGCCCGTGAGAAAGCCAAAGCGGCAACCCAGCGCCTCTTGGTTTTGCAGGAACAAGACGCTGCCGCTAGGTCGAACCCTGAGGAACGAATCAGGCGAGCGGCTGAGGACAAGGCCCGAGAGGACCACGCGAGACGGGTGGCCTTGGCCAAAGAAGAGATTTCCACTTTTAGCGTGCTCGACTAGAATCTTGGATTTGTGATTGCATCAATATGTTTTGTTTATGACTTGCTTACTTATGTAGCTATAACTTTATTTAAATGTATTGTCTTGAACACTGGGTGCACGTTTTGCTACTTTGCATGTAATATTATGACTTTCGCCATTTGCAAAAATCATAACTTTGTTCAAATGTACTGTCTTAAAGCATCAATGAGGTTTGTGTCCGCTCATTGTGCGTATACTCTTTGGATACGTCGCTTTCCAGTGTTTTGCTCTGTTAATTGCCGACAGCCTCGTACCGCAGGCGAAGTCTCTTGCGTGACGACGAGTTCGTTAGGATGTTGAGACCCGACTCCAGATGGGATCATATTGCTGGTGAAACTCGATTGATTGATGAGTTTATTAGCAAATAAGACTCGATTACGGTGAATTTTGCTCAACTGCTGGCGAGTTCGAGTAAATGGCTAAACTCGACTGCTGGCGAGTTCACGCTACGGGCGAAACCCGTATGATTTGGGTTGAGTTGAAAACCAAATTCAATTGATGGTGAATTTGAACTGTAGGCGAAACTCGTATGATGGCGAGTTCATACTACAGACGAAACTTGGATGGTGGCGAGTTCGTCCAACAGTCGGAGATCCAACTACGGGCGAAATTCACGCCATGTGTCGGTCGGCGGACCCAAGTGCTTGCCAACTAAGACTCCGCAGGCGCATTAACGCTCATTTATTGGTGAAGCGACTGAGCGCTTCGCCTCTCGCTCAATCCGATCGGTCGGTTTGGTGTTTCGAGAGTAGCCTTTAATAGCGTTGGGTTCGAAGTGTTGCAGGGCGTTCGGACTGCTTGATGGCTCGGGGTAATGAATCTCAGCCGTTGGATTTCTTGGGATATATTTCAGCACTCGCCCCTTTTTAGCAGAGTCCTGACTGCTTCGAGAGAAATCTGCTAGAAAAAGATCTCCACGAAAGAAGAAAGGAAGAAACTTCTCTTCCTCATGGCTTCTTCTTCCGATCACAGCGATTCTGAGGGTGTCGGCTCTTCTGCCACGGTCGCCGATGTCGGCGCTCCGGTTGCTGCCCCTGCGAGCCCGGTTCAGGGACCTTCTGTTCCGAACCCCGTGGCTCACCCCGCCTTCGTGCCGCTCCAGCGGTTGGTAGACTTGGTGCACGGGATCGCCCTCTCGGTCAGCGTGGGCAACGAGTGATACTACGATGCACTCCCGCTCGTGGAAGCGGGTTTGAAGGCGGTCCGCCGCACGGGCGATGCCTCGCTTACACAGCGATGTGAGTGGGAACTTGAATGCGTGGAGGGGTGGATGTACCGCCTTGAGGAATTGGCTTATGAGGACCTTTCCGACGTGTCACCGCCCCTCCCGCTGCACCTCCTGCTTGAGCGTGAAGAGCGGGCGAGGCAGATTCTGGTGAAGGAGGCTGAGCTCAGACGCTTGCGAGAGCGGCGCCAAACGGTACTAGACTGGATGGATGCCTACTTGGACCGAGCTTTCTTCGAGGGTGCCGGCTCTTTGCGCGGCGAGGCAAAGTTGCAGGAGCGTGAGCACGAGGCGAGGAGGCTCGGCGAGGCTGCCGCGACGGTGGACCAGGAGCTCCAACTTCTTCATCAAGAAGAAGAGGACCGCAAGGCGGACCTAGCCAAGCGGCAGCAGGAACGAAAGGAGAAGGCGAGGATCCGTCGTGCGGCGGAGTGGGCTGCGCTCAAAGCTAAGATCGGCTCTTTTAGCCTGCTAAAATTCCTGTAATGCTTGCGCTGCCTAGGTCTCCTCTTTTTCTTTTTTTTTGTCAACTTGGTTGGTGCCCCGGGCATCACAACTAAACCGAAAACTTAAGTAAATTTTGGCCCGTTGTGGCTCTTTTGCTTGTTTCGCTTGTCTTTGCATGCCGCTCTCCAACTAAAGAGTTCAACTTCGACTCGCCCCTCGGCGAGTTGTTCCCTGGGGAACCGACAGACAAGTTGTCTGCCGAACCCCTTCGACAATTGTCGTCATTTGTGAATGTGGCAATTAATTGCGGTAGGAGTCCTCACGGGGTAGACTCTATCCATCAGTTATCCTAAGAAAATGTTAGGATATCTGGAATAGGTTAAATAGCTCAGGGACGTAGGGGTGTGACTATTGACAGAAGTAATAACACGTCGTGTGGTAGGCCATTACTTAGGTTGCGTCATTCGTAGGAATAACGGCGCCAATCATCAGAGGTGATCATTAACTTGATGGGGTCTTGTCGCGATGGGAGCGACCGTGGGGACCTACCATCCTTCTGGAGAGGACTGATAAGTGGATTGTGTCAGAGGTTTAGTGTTAACGTGACAGGGAATGTCGTGATTGGAACGACTTTGAGGACCCACCGTCCTTTGGAAGAGGATTGGCGAGTTGGTTTTGTCAGA
>BQKN01063785.1:1051-11240 GCA_022839385.1 Asparagus kiusianus | reverse complement strand
TGATTGGAACGACTTTGAGGACCCACCATCCTTTGGAAGAGGATTGGTAAGTTGGTTTTGTCAGAGGTTTAGTGTTAACATGACAGGGGATGTCGTGATTAGGACGACTTTGAGGACCCACCATCCTTTGGAAGAGGATTGGCGAGTTGGTTTTGCCTGCCGCGATGTAAGCGACTTTGGTGGATTCTCCATCCTTTGGAAGAGGTTCGGCGAATTGAGATTGCCTTTGTCGTGATATGAACGACTTAGTGGATCCGCCATTTCCTTAGGCGAATTGAGTTCCGCCAAAGGCTTTTGCCAGAGCGGGTAGAGTAGGAACAGTTTAGCCTCGTGTACCAATTGGAGTGGGTGTGAGGGCCAGTTTAAACTCTTGCACTCGTGGGAGTTAGCCAAAAAGAACTAAGGATAGTACTTCTTCAAATATTTGTCGTTGATAGGCACATGATCTTATCGCCATTCGGTTTGACGAGGCGATAAGCGCCGTTCGAGTAGACTGTCTCTACTACGAATGGTCCTTCCCATTTGGACTGGAATTTCCCCTTCTTCTTGGAAGTGAGGATCATCGGTCGGCGAACGGAGAGCACGAGCTCCCCCTCCTTGAAGGCTCGGCGTTTGACTTTCTTGTCGAAATTCTTGGCCATTCGAGCTTGATAAAACTCAATGTGTTGTTAAGCTTCCAGTCGCTTGTCGTCCAACGCTTCGAGCTCGGCGAGTCATTGTCGGTGGTTGTCTTCCACCGTCATTCCCGTTGCCAAGGCGACGCAGAGGGACGGGATCTGAATTTCTAATGGCAATACGGCCTCACAGCCATATACCAACGAATAAGGCGTGTGGCCAGTCGGCGTGCGCACCGTCATGCGATACGCCCACAAGCTTTCGCCAAGTTTCTCGTTCCAGTCGCGTTTGCTGGTTGAGGTCAACTTGGTCAAAATCTTGATGATTGTTTTGTTGAAGGCCTCGGCCAAGCCATTTGCTGATGGGTTATAGGCCGTGGAAGAGAGGTTCTGTATTCAAAACTTGTCGTAGAACCTGGTGAATGCATGACTGACAAATTGCGTGTCATTGTCATGGATGATACGTCGTGGTACGTCGTATCGGTAAATGACATGGTGTTTGATGAACTTGATCACGTCGTTAGTCTTGACTTCTCTCAAGGGGACGGCTTCGGCCCATTTAGAGAAGTAGTCGGTGATCGCGAGAATGAAGCGATGACCTCTCGCCGATGGCGGGGATATTGGTCTGACTATGTCCATCCCCCATGCCTCGAAAGGCCACGAAGCCTTTGTCGGGTGTAGGTCTTCAGGCGGCTGATGCATGTAGTTGGCGTGGATTTGGCACTCATGGAAGCGCTTCGCATAGGCAACTGCGTCTTGAACCATCCCAGGCCAGAAGTAGCCTGTTCTTCGCAGGCGATCCCAAAGTTTGGGTCCGGGTTGGTGAGCTCCGCCAATGCCGTTGTGGGCCTCGCGTAGAGCCTCTTGCGTTTCTGCTTTTGAGAGACATCGAAGCAACAAGCCGTCGTATGACCTTCGATACAACGTCTTGGTGGTCGAGTCGTAGTAGAATCTCGTAGCACGTCTTCGGACGGACTCTCGCTCCTTCGCATCTTCAGGCAATATGCCGTATAGGACGTAATCGATGATCGGGAGACGCCAATCCTCAGCACTGGGATGATCTGAGACTTGATGGGCGGCATTCGCTTCTGGAGCATCATTCAGTCGAAAGAGCTTTCTGCTCGCCACCGTGATCCATTGGGATGTCCCCAGCAGTTGGGCCAGGTTGGCCGCCAAGGAAGCAAGGACGTCTGCGTGCGTGTTCTTGGAACGTAGCACGTGTTTGATGTGGAAGCTTTCGAACGATTCTATCAGCTTGATCGCCGCTCTGTGAAGCGGGATCAGATCGTCATTCTTAACTTCATATTCGCCAGTAACCTGCTTGACGATGAGCTGAGAGTCGCCATACACCTCGAGGCATTTTACCCCTAATTCTTTCACCAATTCGAGCCCGATGAGTAACGCATTGTACTCAGCCACGTTGTTGGTGCACGGCTCTGTTAAAGAGAAGGCTCGGGGCAGCACGTAGTTATGTGGGGAAGTGAATACTACCGCCACTCCTGCAACAATAGAGCCGCTCGTGCCTGTGCGAGATGCGCCATCAAAGAACATCTGCCAAACCTCCGGTAACGAAGTTATGTTGGCTTCGGGAGGTTCGTCTGGCAGATCTTCAAATAGGTCGGTCTCCGCCCTCAGTGGGTGACTGGCTATGAGATCGCATATGGCCTGCCCCTTGACAGACTTCTGTGGCATGAAGTGGATGTCGTACTGGGAGAGCAGAAGCGCCCACCTAGCTAGGTGCCAATTTAACACCGCAGGTTGTGTCATGAAGACCCGAATAGGGTTCATCCGGGAGATGACATGGATCGTCTGGCCAACCAGGTAGTATCGCATCTTTTGGATGGCGAACACCAAGGCCAAACATTCTTTCTCGACCATCGGGTACCGTTGCTCGGTGCCTTGCAAGGTTCTACTCAGATAGTAGATGCCTTGCTCGTGGCCGGAGTCATCATTTTGTGCCAAGAGGGCACCCAAAGAGTGTTCCATGGCGCGTATATAGATGAGGAATGGCCTCCCTGAGATTGGTGCGGCGAGGACAGGCAGATTTGATAGGTATGCCTTGATATCCTCGAAGGCCTTCTGGCAAGGCTCGTCCCATACGAAGGAGGTGCCTTTCTTCATAAGTTTGGAGAACGGCTGACATTTGCCCGATAGGTTGGAGATGAATCTCCGGACATAGGCCAATCGTCCCTGGATACCTCTTAATTCTTTGAGGTTCCGAGGTGGTCGAAGCTCTTGAATGGCTCACACCTTGTCAGGGTCAATTTGGATCCCCTTCGTGGTGACGACGAAACCGAGGAATTTACCACTAGACATCCCTAGAAATGATTTAGTGGGATTCATCTTGAGTTGATGAGTCCTCATGAGTTCAAACATCGTCCTCAAGTCTTGAAGGTGGTCGCCTTTGTGGCGACTCTTCACAACCAGGTCGTCCACATAGCATTCCACCGTCTTTCGCAGGTGCTCTCGAAAGATCGTGCTCATGGCACGTTGATAGGTTGCGCCGGCATTCTTGAGTCCAAAGGGCATGACTGTGAAACAATACACCCCCATGGGAGTTCTGAATGAGGTATGTTTTTCGTCCTCGGGGTGCATTTTGATTTGATTGTACCCCGAGAAACCGTCCATGAAGGACATCCTCTCGAATCCGCACGTGTTGTCGATGATGACATCAGTGATGGGCAGGGGAAATTCGTCTTTGGGGCATGTAGCGTTGAGGTCCCTAAAGTCGATGCAGATGCGGATCTTACCGTTTTTCTTCAGTACTGGAACAATGTTAGCCACCCAGTCGGGGTGTTGTTCCTCTCTGATGAAGCCAGACTCGATGAGTTTCTTTACTTCGGCCTCGATCGCCTCCATGATCTGGGGACGAAACCGCCTTTGCTGCTGCTTGACTGGCTTGGCGTCTGGGCTGATGTTGAGGCGATGCGTGGCGACCCGCGGATCCAAGCCAGGCATGTCCTCGTAATTCCATGTGAAGATGTCGATGTATTCCCGTATGAGGACAATGAGATCCTCTTTTTCTTGAGGAGGCAAGCTACCACTGATGAATATGGGTTTGGGACTCTCGTCAGTACCCATGTTCACCTGGAGGACTTCGTCTTCGGTAGGTGGCTCCCGCTGCTCGAAGCGACTGCTCCACTGGGCTTTAACATGGCGATCCCACGTCTCGTCATAGAGCGGAAGTTGTTCATCCGCCACCATCTCGGCGGGATCTATTATAGCCATGTTGACCGTGAGGTTATCGAACAGGTCCCTCACGCTGACATCCGAGTCCCATGCTGAGGTCACTGACGATTGATCCCCTGAACATGCATAGTCGGAATCCTCGTTGACGTGGAAACACAAATCCGACAAGGAGGAGGAGTAGCCTAAGCCTCTCCTAGTCCTGTTGAAGTAATTTGAGGGTTTCCCTTTAGGCACGTAAGCAGGTCGGATGACCGTCTTACGTCCCCGGCCATAATTGAGGCCCTCTAAACGGGTGAGATCATACCCCATGTCGCTCATCATGCGTCTCGCAATTCGACTGTATTGCGAAAACTGGGGCGCTGGATCCTCGTCTTCAGACTCATCCCAGAGCGTGCGCAAGGGACGATCGATTCGACCGAAAATAATGTCTTTTCGATATTTATTCCGGGCTGGCACGACGAACACAGCTTGTGATGACTTGATCGGCTATGCTTTGGCGATGCATGACAAGCATACCGGCAGATGCAGGGAAGGATCTCGGTAGAGTTCCGACCATAGGTCGTTGGGCTCATCATCATCAGACGTAGAGCAAGACGACACATAAGCAAAGTTAGACTTTTCATTGATGACAATCTTCTCCGCCTGAACGGTGTTGGTTACATGATGACTCTCATAACCAATTACAATTGACTCGAAGTCATTTAGGATTAGATTGTCGCCGTACTCAGGCTCGCTATCCGCCTCGTTGCCGCTTTCCGGCTCCTCGACTGGCGGTTCGATGGGGTCCTGATACAGTAGGGAGTCCGTGAAGTAGTTCTCGACACCTTTGAAGGGTTTTCTATCGGCCACTACAGTCCTCACACGTTCATAGTCGTCGACATACTTCAAGCATTGGTGAAGGGTGGACGGGACTATTCGGTTGCCGTGGATCCATGGGCGTCCCAAGAGCACATTATAGGAGGGCTCGGCATCGATGACATAGCAGGTCACCTCCGTCTTCATTTCGCCTATGCGGCATTTCAGGCGGATTTTGCCCAACGGTCGCGTCCCCGTGGCGTTGAAGCCGAAAATAGTCGTGGTGGTTGAGGACAAGCGCTTTGGCTGTATCCCCAAGTGCTTGATCAATTTCAGAGGCACGATGCTCAACGCGGAACCCGGGTCGACTTGGATCCGATCCACTCTCGCCGATCCGACGTATCCCGTGAAGTACAGCGGTCGATCGTGAGACGTGCTCTTGATAAGCATGTCTTCAGGAGTGAAAGTGATGCACGGAACTCATCTTTCGGAGACTTGACAGCAGGTTGTGCATTCTCGTTTTGCTTCTGTTTCCTTCGAGAAATGGGTGGCGAATGCCTCTGAATCGGCCAAAGCCTCTTGCAAGGCCTCGCGAGTAGACCTGGACAACCGGAGGAGGTCGTACATAGTGATTCGCATAGGGATGCTTTTCAGCTGTGCGAGCACATTGAACCGGAAAGGTTGGCGACTCGAGTTGGGTGCATCTGGATTGGGGGGAGTGTAGGCGTATAAAATTGCCTATAGGTCCCACAATACAGCTCGACGACGCTAATTCGACCAAATCGACCATCGGGCAACGTATCCAAGCACAACCGTTAGTCCGCAACGTCGAAGCCAAGCCATACGCAACGGAGCAAGTTAACGAGGCGACGAAGCCAACAGATCGCACCCAAGCATTGGAATGCATCCACTCGCACGCGGAATCAAACCAACGTTTCGGGGAATCACCGAGTCATCTAAACAAGAGCGAACTCGGAGGAATCACGATCGAATCAAGATTGGTTTCGGACTCGAACTCAGAAGTGGGTTTACTGCCAAATCAGGAATCGGATCAAAACGAATCGAATCCGAACAAGTCAACCACACAACCGAATCGAAGTCCAAATCAACAACGAATCGGAACCGGAAACACCGGAAAACCTGAACGACGGACGAAACGAACACACCCGGGGGGACTCGGCCCGAACCAAACCAACCCGGGGTGGCTCGTTAGCCGAGCCACCCTGGGGTGACTCGGCATGAGCCGAGCCACCCCAAGGTGTCCGGCAGCCCCCCCTCTCCCCTTGTGTGTTGTGTACACGTGCATACGCATAGGTTCGAGTGGCTATAAATAGGAGGGGTGTTGTTCATTCTAAAAGGTTGGATTTTGGAGGAGGCGAAGCCCTACTGGATTGGAGATTCAAAACTTAGAAAAGATTCAACCTTTGGAGGCTTGAAGACTTGTTCATCCGGATCTGGTGCTCGGCGATCGTCAACGCCAAATAAGGCAGGAGTTCGAGAGAATCGGATCTGAGATCTACACGATCATCCTCCGGATCTAAGCTTGGTTCTTAGATCCCGAGAAGAGTCTCGAATTCGCTTGGTCGATTTCGACACTTGGGCTACTATTTCCTTGGTGAATTAGTACCCCACCCGGCTATTATTTCCTTCGTGAGATAATACCCGTCATATCGTGTAGATCCGACCGGATCGAGATCACGCGGTGGTCCACGGCAAATAATCCCGGCGCAGGCAAAGAACCCATACAAAGCGAGTGACCGCATAACAGGAGCTCGCGATTCGTTCGACAAACAAGGATAAAAGTTGTAATCTTTCTTTTTCTTATTTTTTGATTTTCATTGTAACCGGATCTTATAAAAAGACCGGATCTTTTGTAACCGATAAACTGTTATCAAGAGTGCAATGACATCAATGAAGAAAGACCTAATTTTTACCGCGAACAATCTGGCGACCACAGTGGGAGCCACCGATCTCGCCAACGAGATCGTTGCGTCGCAGCCGCGGATCCCGATCCCGGTCGTGGAGGAGGTCGAGTATGAGTTCGACCAGCAAAAGTTCGAGGAGTACGTGTCCTCGTCCGGATCAACCTCCCCCCGCAAGTCCAAGTCTCCAAAGTTCTCCCCCAGGAGAAAAATTCGTTGGTACGAAGATGTTGAAGACACCAACGAAGATCTCGCCCCGCTGAATGCCGAAGCTGCATTGGGTGAGATCTCCCCAATTTCCAACCAGGTCGGATCTGCTCTGGCCAACTCTTCTGCCGTAGAGGGCGTGATGACTCTTTCGAAGAGAGCCCGCCAAAGGCAACGTCAACGGCTTGCGAAACAATTCGCAAAGGCGATGGAATCCGTGGACGGGGTCTGTTACAAGGCGGATCTGAAGAGCAAAAGAGGCAAACAGCCTCAACAGCAGATGAATAGCACCTCTTCCAAGCAGCCGCCAACAATGCAATGGGTCTGCGTCAAACGAAACCGTTCAACGCTGGAGGATCGCATTCAGAAGCGCCGCGCACTCTCAGCGCAAGCACGGGCTCAAGTTCAGGAAGCCCGTAGGAAGCTGCAGAATGGAGTGGCCAAGAAATCACCACCAACTCGCAAAATATGGTGGCCAAAATCCGAAGTGGTGATTCAGGCCGAGGAGCGACCTTTACAGCCTGCAAAATGAGTTCAACCTCCCGAACCATCCCGAGGAAGGAGGTCAATCTTGGAGCGCCTCGGTCCAATTCCCGACGAGCGCAGCAAAGTTCATGAACGCTTGGGCCCTATGAAGAAGTCCCGAACGAATTAACATGCTGGGGGTCGCCATGATCCTCAACATGACAAGGAGTTCACGGCGCCCGAGCGCACTAACTTGCGCATTGAAGTTCGGGAGCCCGTTGAGAATTCACGCCCACAAAGGCGCGTTTTGAGGCGAGTGACTCTCGAAAGTCCAAATAAGGTAATTCGCTCTCAGAAGGAAACGTTGTCATCCGGTGATGATAACGTTATACCTGGGATATCGTGCCAACACGCGATAGGTTGCTCCGACTCCCAAAATGACGAGCTGTACTATCGTGCTGGGGGTACGACCAAATCCAGAAAAAGGAATCCCCAGAGGATAGAGACTCAGTGCCCCTGTTCCAAACTCATTCGGGCGGTATTGTCTCAGTGTAATTGCACTAAGATGGTCCCCGAAAGGGTTTTGGTGTTCGAAAGGCTCAGCACTGAAATGCCAAAGCCAAAGCCTAGGCGTTTCCGACGAAGGAGAGCGGTGATTGAAGACGGAGAATTCCCGAGGGTCACCGCTAATATGACCAACAAGGGGACATTGGCACGGGATGATCTCGAGTCAATTCTGAATGCATCTCGGCGTTTAACCTGTTTGCGGTCCGGAGCCATCTCACGAAGAACGTATGGGAGGGTTCGGATAAGCTCACCTTCAGAAGATGAAGAATCGGATACTTGCTCTGCGGTCGCGTCCGACAACACTGTATCCAGCGAAGGAGAACCCCGCGAGTCATTTATGATAAGCGCGGAACAAGTGGCCAAGATGCTTGAAGAAGCCATGGCCAAACAACAGGAGACCTTCGGGCTCGAGATGCAGATGGCCATGCAGACCATGAGGGAGATGCATGAGCAGCAAATCCAGGCACAGAGGAACCAGCAAGGCGAACCAAGCCACCGTAATCAGGTTGTTCAAGAAGTTGAGCATACGGATACGGATGAAACTCGCAATGCCGATGACCCTCCCATCAACGCAGGGGGTGGTAATGAGGATGCCAACGAAGATACAGGTGAAAACTTGAAGATCAAAAGCCTCGAGAGCAAAATCAATACCTTGATGTCAGCTCAAGAGGTGAAGAAAACGGGCATTCCTTGTCCATACCCAAGGGAGTGGGATTCAATCCCCTATCCGGCGAAGTTTAGTCTAATCAACTTCACGCCGTTCGATGGGAAAGGTTCCCCCACCCAGCATTTGATTTATTTCAAATCGCACCTGGGTGTTATCTCCGGCAATGAGCCTCTGATGGTGCGGTCATTCGTTGGCACTCTTCGCGGAGCTGCCTTCGATTGGTATCGCCGCCTCAAGCCAGGAAGCGTGAATAGCTGGGATGATATGGAGACAAAATTCCTCGCTAACTTCTTCGACGACGACACCGAGATATCCATCGGAACGTTGCTCGACGAGAAACAAAAGGACGGGGAGTTAGTCGAAACCTTCGTCAAAAGGTTCCGGAACAAAGCGTTAAATTGCCGGGACCCTATCACGGAGGAGTTCATTCCCCAGACCTGCCACAACAATCTTTCCTTGGACGTGTTGGAAGCAATAGGGACAGCACCGTCCAGCACTTGGAAAGACTTGAAGGTCCGAGGGGAACAAGCCGAACGCTTCCTCCGAAGGAAGAAGGCCGAGAGGGGTCAATCGACGACGAATCCTCCGAACTCAAACTTCGCCTCCCGTGGTAAGAGCAAAACACCTGCAGCGGCTGTTGACGCTAATCAAACGTCGCAACAGCAGTCCCGGAGACAACAGAAAACTTCGGAGCAGAGGCCTCAAAAAGAGTACTCCTTCAAGGACGAAGATGTTCCAGCCATCTTCAAATCCCTCCTTGACAATAACAAGATCAAGCTCCCACCGATCACGAATCAGGAGGAAGCTGACAACACTGCGGATCCGAAGTACTGCGCATACCACAGGAGGATCCTTCATCCCACCAAGGCCTGCTTTACTCTAAAGAACAGTATCCAGACCTTGGTTGAAGCCGGTGTCATAACGCTAGAGTAAGCCAGTCAAGAACGGCGAAACTCCAGTGGGTGCATGAGTATAAATTGTATTCCCTAACTCCGACCGGTATAAGAGTATAAACTGCTCCCTGATACTCCAATAGGTATAAGAGTCTAAACTATTTCCTTTCTTCCACGGGAAGTTCCTGGAGAGTGCCATGCGTGGTATTCTTAAGGATAACCCGATCATGCGGTTAATGCAACAATAAACCCAGTTTTGCAAAGGAAGCTGGGGGTGGATAATTCATGTAACGGGAAGTTCCCGAAAGAATGTTAAATGTAATATTCTTAGGGATAACCCGGTCATGATGAATAAAGTGATAAACACTAAACTCCTAATTTCCGAACACTTGATTAAACAGGAAAGAATTTTGGTCTATCAATCATTGACCAATTGTCGAAACCCTTTGTGTTAAGTCCTTATCACTTAACATCAGGGATCCTCTTCCGAGTAATTTGTACGAATCAACATTCCTATAATGATTTGTACTCTTACTCTCACTTTTCACTTGGTCAAACCTTCCTACAGTTAGGACCAAAACCAAAATCCCCTCTCGATTCCTTCAATGAACGAGAGTTCCACTTTCAAATTGAGTGATCAAACCTTCCTACAGTTAGGATCGTCTCAAACCCCCCACTTGGTCAAACCTTCATACAGTTAGGACTACAACCAAAATCCCCTCTCGATTCCTTCAATAAACGAGAGGTCCACTTTCAAATCGAGTGATCAAACCTTCCTACAGTTAGGGTCATCTCAAGCTCCCGCTTGGTCAAACCTTCCTACAGTTAGGACCAAAACCACAATTCACTCTCGATAAACGAGAAATTCAT
>BQKN01063780.1:0-18550 GCA_022839385.1 Asparagus kiusianus | reverse complement strand
TTTGAATTTCAAAGGAGATCTTCCTCCTCAAAACCGAGCCCCCCCCCATTCGGATTTCCTTCATCTTCTTCCTCAAGAGTTCCTCCATTAAAGCTTTGAAGAACTCCTCAAGCCATAAGAAATCTCGGACTTTTGGTGGGTACCCATTTGCCGGATTTTTCTCCTCTTCCAAACGAAGGTTTCGACTTCCCTTTCCGAGCTCGGAGGAGTCTCTCTTGATTTGGGTAAGATCCTCTCCTTAATCTTCTTATTCTTTGTAAAGATTGCATTTTTATGCTTGCAATAGATAGGAGTTGTGTATGCAATATGTTCTTTGGGGGGTTTTATGCAAGGGCCGAAACTATGGAGGGTTTATTTGCAAAAATAGGACTGAAATTTCATGAGGGCTTTATGCACACATGAACTGAAGTTTTGGGACTTGGGTTTGTGCCCCTTTGATGGAGGAATGGGGTGCTTTATGCAAAAGAGGGTTGAAGAGTTGTTTGAGGGGGTTATTTGCAAAACAGCCCATAAATGTTCTTAGAGGGGCTTATTTGCAAAAGTACCACGAATTTGGGGCTGAAATCTGAATTGTTTAAACCCCAAATTATTGATCAAATTTTTTGTAAAGACATGTGGATGCAAAACCAAAAGCTCGTGGAGGGACTTTTATGTAAAATTGACCAAATTCTGCAAAAGGGTTTATTTGCAAAATTTGATCAATATTATATGGTATCGGGATGTTAGATGATCAAGTATGATGACCATGACCCGAATCGCATGTGTCCTTGACCTGAACTTGGCCTTGAACACAGGGGGTATTTTGGGTATTTCACCAAAATTTTTACCGCGAAACGACGGTTATCGTCCCGCGTGTACGAAATTTGTAGGTTTAATTAGACTTTAACTATAAAATCCTATTTGTTTATAGGATTTCAAGTCCAAGTGCTTAATTTCCCCTTTTAATATTTCGTGTATGTATATTGTACCTGATGTTCTGCTTTTCACTGCAGATTTGCGATGTCTCCCCGCCGATCTCGACCTTCCGGGAGTCACTCTCATCCGCCGCATAGCGAGGAGGAGGCTCCCGCGACATCATCCCCAGTGACTTCTTTTTATGGGGGTGAGGATTTTGATTTTCTGCATCCCGGATTGACCTCTCGCGGGTCATGAAGGAAGAACCGACACCCCTCCCGCGGGGGTTAAGGTCTGTATCCCGGATTGACCTCTCGCGGGTCATGAAGGAAGAACCGATACCCCTCCCGCGGGGGTTAAGGTCTATATCCCGGATTGACCTCTCGCGGGTCATGAAGGAAGAACCGATACCCCTCCCGCGGGGGTTAAGGTTTCAGACTTGTTTTGCTTAGCCAATTCAAGTCTTTGGGTATATTGGGGCGATCTCGTGTTGCCTTACACCTTATGGGTCGGTATACATTATCACGGGATTCACGTGATGGCGTATACCGTCCTCCTGGTGTAGGGCACTCGAAATCGTCTTCACCAATTATCCCGCGAACAATCTCATTTTGCTTTTATGAGATAGATATTCTGACCCTCCGTTTCTTTGCAGTCGATTTTCCGGGTGGTAGCTTTCCTACTCATGCTACTACTGGTTGCAGCCGTGAGGTCTTCTCTTCGGCTCCTGTTAGACAAGCGATTGATCCGCTTCCACAGTTTGACCGGGATCGTTCAGACGAATCTCGTTGCTTGATACTGGATGGAGGGCGTCACTGTTTACGCCAGCTCCTTACCGACGCTACCTTCACTGCGGATGCTATGTCCACCCAGGCTTTGAAGAAGCCGGCTTTCTTGTTCGGGGATCATGCGGAGGATCCCGACATATTGACTCTCCCAGAGGAGCATTGGTTAACTCTTGAAGAGAGTGCCCTTCTGTATATTCCTTCCATCCCTCGCCATTACTCCTTTACTCATTTGGAGGGGCAGGGTGTGGAGAGACGGATGCCTTGGAAACTCACTGATGACGCTGTGCGGGTTCAGTGTGGGTATGTTTCACATGGAAAGAACCCTGGTTCTGGAGGATATCATTCTGTTCGTGGCCTTCGACCCGGGATCATGGGTCTCGATGCCGCACCCCCAGGCGAGGTATTTGCAGCTGCCCCTACTGTAAGGAACCGCTTGGCTCTCTTGGGGAGAAGGTTGCCTCTCCCGGAATACCGGTGCTACGGTTGGGCTTCTTCGTTACCCAAGGGATGGTGGCCTCGTATGACCGGCTACGTCTTGGGCCGTTGGGAGAAGATTCTGAAGAACAGCGGTCTGTACGCTCCTATACGAGCCACTATGTATGGGCTCCCCGTCAGTTGCCGTCATTTCTTAGCGTTGTTGGAGACGTACATGCCTGATAGCAACACCTTCCTGACTGGCGACGGAGAGTTAGGATTGGCTCTCCACGAAATGCATCAGATCTCCGGTCTTCCGATGGGAGATTACCCTTATCAGGAGTATTTCCCTTCGAACCAGCAGTTATGGCGGTTGAAGCAAGATGACCCAGATATGTATGACACCCTCTGGGATCTCACTTGTCATTATCACACTTCCTTGATCCAGATTTCTCCTCCCGCGAAGACGAAGAGGAAAGTCAGTTTGAAGCAATTTGCCACCTATCTGTTCCAGAACTTGGAGGGTGATTCCAGCGTACCCGTTTGCGAGTTAGACGTCTTGACTATCACCGCGATTAACGAGTTGGTGGAGAAGAGTGAGGCTCAATCCTATACCATTGCCAACGCTGAGGGAGCCTTCCCTGCAGGGACTAAGTTTCGCTCGTTCCTCCGCCGTGCGCAGAAATCCATCGAGCCTCGGGCTCTGTTGGCAGGCTATTTGGCTCTATGGCTGAAGAAATGCGTTGTTCCCCATCAGTCTTCGGATACCTTACCTCTTGAGGTGCTTTTTCCCGCGGTTCAGTTAGCTTACGGGAGAGAGCTTTCTCTGCTCCCGGCGATGGTCGCCTGCATCCATTGCGGGCTCAGGAGTGTGGTCAGTAGTTTCACTCAGGTGGGGACTGAGTTATCTACCGAGCTTATCTGTCCTAAGGTTGAGCTACCCTACGCATATTTGATGGCGTGGCTCGCTCTTCACCGTCCTGGCCTGATGTCGGCGCCTAGTGCCGTTGATGTTCCCATCCCCTACCTGCAGCTGTTGGAGAAGAGCAGATGGCTCGGGAAGAAATTCGAGGACGTTCAGCAGGAGCTTCAAGTCCGCAAGGGCTGGGAGTTCTTTAAGTGCTTCCCTCAGTTTTCGGGCCGATATGGTGACGTGTTGATTGATGAGGAGAAGCCCCGGAGTAACCGCACCATTCTCGACATCGGTTGTTTTCGTTGGTTGATTAACATCCGTGTCGGGTATCTTGTCTTCCGGGTGAAGAACCGATGCCATATAGAGCCTTACCTCCCTTGCCGCTTTGCTCGTCAATTCGGCTATGACCAGCTATATATCGGGAATCCCAGCCGCGGTTTGAGGGTTGAGGGAGGACTAGTTGACGGCGTGCGAGCGTGGTTGTGGACCATGGCGGGCTGCACCGGGGCCCGCTTTGCTCTTCCCTCTTATAGGCGTAAGCCAATGATCACTTCCCTCAGCTGCAAGTGGCTCCTCTCTGCCTATGAATTCCTTGGTGTGAGGAGCCTTTCAGAGCTAGAGTCTGATCGCTCAGTGCAGGCTGCCATGATGGCTGCTCTTAAGGCTGAGGTGGCTCGGAAGCAGAAGAAGAAACGTGGTAAATCCTCTCTCTCTAGCAGAGATGATGCAGGATCTCTCCCTATGGATGATGAAGCCGGGACTCCTGAGGGGGAGTTTGTGGATATGGCCACCGACCAAGAAGAACTCGGTGCAGGTTTGTCATACCCTTCGACTTCCTTTCTTGACTCCGGCTGGTATTTATGAATGTTATCATTTCAGGTAGAACCACTGGCGATCATGAGCCGCTTTCTTCTCACTTCACGGGCTCAGGGCTTGAGGACCGAGCTACTATGAGTAGTAAGCCTGCGCATAATCGACCTGTGGGTTCCAGGAGAGCTGGTACTTCGAAGAGGAAGAAGACTGCTCACAAACCACCTATCGACCAGCGTTCGTGTGGAGCGGACTTGAACGACATTGCCGGTGGTGAGGAAGATAACACCCTTCTGAACGCATTCTTGTTGCTTTGGGGTGATTTACCTTTGGGCTTCATAATCATGTTTTGGATTTCAGGGATTTTCGAGGAAGGTGAGCTTCCCCCGGCTCCGGCATTTCCTGGATCCGACCACATGGATTGCTTTATGCAAGAGATGTGCGACGCCCTTCATGATGGCTCCCTAGGTATTGACCTGAACATTGATCTGGAACCGGCGAATAGCGTCGAGCCCACCATCCCATATTCAGGTACATCTCCATTCGAAGATATCCTCCTTAGTAATTCTGCGCTTTGCTTTCTCTTTTGTGCATCTCTCCAACCCTCTGGTTGTCTTGCAGATGCTGCCAGAGAAGAACTAGCTGAGGATGGAGTCTTTCCAGATGTGGGCTTCAGGGTACGGGAGCATGCTCCTGTTCCCGGCTTCTCGAGGCCCGATGCTGGACTATTGGCCGACATGTTGGCTGAACAGACTTCGGGAAGACCTATGCGACCACTCTTCGGGAGTGATTCATTCACAGGTATATCTCTGATCCTACTTTTCTTTACTTGCCTAAATTTCCATTTTGGCTAATAAAGAGGTGTAACCATAGGTCCAGGCGATGTGCCTGATGCTTCTACGGCTTCGGGCGTTTTCCGACCTCTACCGAGTGGTACGACTGATTTGCCCACGGGGGTTGATACACACCCCATGACCACTCCTGTCGCTACTTCGGATTCCGTCGGATCTCAACCCGAGGGGACTTCTGCCGGCATGGGTATACCTCGAATTTCCCCTTCGGGTTTTCTGATTATTTTTCGATAGTCCCTTACCTTCCTGCACTGCTGCTTGCAGGATCCCGATCCTCTCTTTATGAGCATGTTCACGCTCTTTTGGTCGATACCGATCCAGACCGAGACGTTTTTCGTATGGACCTGGGATATTTTTCGACCTTCTATAATGGCATGATCGAGAAGCTTCTTCACAGGGGATGCTGTTTCGACCAGTTCAGGCGTTCCTTCTCTCGTCATATGATGATGATGAGGGAAGAAGGACACCCGGAGTTGGCCGACTCTTTCACTGCCGAATTTGCTGCCCTGGAGTCAGAGGTTCGAGAGTTAAGGGAGCTGAAGGCTGGTGGAGTTTCCTCTTTTGCATCTTCTCAGGTGGAGGATAGGTTATCGCAGTGGCGTGACCTGAGATCTTCCATTAGCAGCGAGCTCCGTTCACGCGAGCACTCTGTTGCACAGCTGATGGCCAACTTGGCGAAGAAGGACACCAGCCGAGGCGAGTTACTCAGCTCCCTAGATTCCACTCGTGCAGAGATAGCTAGGCTGAAGGAGGCCTTGGGACGTGCCGAAGAGTCTGCTGCTATAATCACCGAGGACCTGGTTGGATTGGAGCGTTCTCGTGATTGGACGCTCGACAAGCTGGGATCAACACAGGAGGGATTGATGAAGCTGCGAACTGAAGCCGCGGAGGTCTTGAGCAGTTCTGAGGATTCTGTCCGAGCTAGCTTGCAGGCTGAGTTCGAGCAGAGCTATATGGACAGGCTTTCCGGTTTAGAGTCTCATATTCTTAGCCGTCGGCTGCCTTCGGGTTGACGAACTTGTTGTTGTATGCTTTTGTGCTGATCTTATTATTAGAGACTCCGTCTTTGCTTCTTTTTACATGATGTTTCGGTACACCCCCAGCCCTTAATGCTATGACTTTGAATTTGTAAACTCCATCATTCTTATAGGGCAAAGGGTACCTTGCACCGCGTATTAGGCGATGACTTACCCCTTCTTAGGCTTCGGGATAAAATTCCCCAGGTTTGGACCCTGGTAACTTTTTTCAGTCGGGAAAAGATTTTAAACCGGCTATACGTGTTAGGTATAGACTCATCCCTCCTTAGGCTTCGGGATAAAATTCCCCAGGTTTAGGCCCTGGTAACTTTTTTCAATCGGTGAAAGATTTCAAACCGGCTATACGTGTTCGGTATAGACTTTGGGGTTTTTGGCAAACCCCCAGCCCTCAACGGGTTTGACGCGCCTTTACCGACTACCGTTTGAATCGGGCTAGCATGCGGATTATCTAAATCCGTTCCGCATGTAACGTTGTGCTAGGAAAATTGCTTCTCTTAGACTTAGTGCTATGATGTTGAATACATAGACTTCGTCTTTCTCACGGGAAAGACTACCCGGCAACGCGTGTTAGGCGCCGACTTCATCTCTGTCTTTTCTAAAAGCAAAGACAGGGGAAAGGGGAGACTAGAAGTGGGATCTCCACTCCGAGAATCGAAAAGAT
Organism: Asparagus kiusianus; assembly: GCA_022839385.1. Taxonomy (NCBI): domain Eukaryota; kingdom Viridiplantae; phylum Streptophyta; class Magnoliopsida; order Asparagales; family Asparagaceae; genus Asparagus; species Asparagus kiusianus. Next base: position 12,182 of record BQKN01063780.1, on the reverse strand, counting down.
TCGGATAATCCTAACTGTCGTAAGGTTTGATTATCGAATCGAAAGATTCAAACGACCCTAACTGTCGTAAGGTTTGATCATTTGACTCTGAAGAGGAAGAATTTTATATTCTATCTTCAGCAGGAAAGGAAACTCGAGGTGGGATCTCCACCCCCAGGATCCGACAGGTGAAACTAAGAGTGGGATCTCCACTCCGAGAATCGAAAAGACTCGGATAATCCTAACTGTCGTAAGGTTTGATTATCGAATCGAAAGATTCAAACGACCCTAACTGTCGTAAGGTTTGGTCATTTGACTCTGAAGAGGAAGAATTTTATATTCTATCTTCAGCAGGAAAGGAAACTCGAGGTGGGATCTCCACCCCCAGGATCCGACAGGTGAAACTAAGAGTGGGATCTCCACTCCGAGAATCGAAAAGACTCGGATAATCCTAACTGTCGTAAGGTTTGATTATCGAATCGAAAGGTTCAAACGACCCTAACTGTCGTAAGGTTTGGTCATTTGGATTGAAAGTGGACCTCTCGTTCGTTGGGTGAATCGAGAGGGGATTTTGGTTGTGGTCCTAACTGTAGTAAGGTTTGACCAAGTGGGAAATTTGAGAATGATCCTAACCGTAGAAGGGTTTGATCAATCGATTTGTGGACCTCTCGTTCTTTGGGCGAATCGAGAGGGGAATTTGGCTTTGGTCCTAACTGTAGTAAGGTTTGACCAAACTGGAATGGTGTGGTGGAGACTATGAGTAGTCAGAAACCACTGAAAGTTCTGCGAGGGGAGAATCAACGATTAGATCTCATCTCAGCAAAAGAGTGTTTGTGAGAGTTAGATTCTGACAAACAAGAATATTCGGAATTCGAATATTGATTTCTTGCTCATCAGCGACCGGGTTATCCCTAAGAATACCCCAATGTGGTATTCTTCCGGGAACTTCCCAGTACCTCAATTCCTCTGAGGATACTAAGGATAGTACCTCATCAGAAATTTGCCATTTATTGGCATCATGAGTCGGTCACCGTCTTTGGTGACTAGACGATAGGCGCCGTTCGAGTAAACTGTTTCTACTACGAACGGTCCCTCCCATTTGGGTTCAAACTTGCCTTTCTTCTTGGAGTTAAGGATCATAGGACGTTTCTCGGTTAAGACCAGGTCCCCTTCTTTAAAACTCCTTTGTCAAACCTTTTTGTCGAAGGCTCGAGAAATCCTGGCTTGGTAAAACTCAATATGCTGCTGAGCTTCCAGGCGCTTTTCATCGAGCATCTCGAGTTCTTCAAGGCGTTTCTGATGTTGTTCTTCGGTCGTCATCTGAGTTGCAAGAGCGATCCGAAGAGATGGAATTTGGATTTCCAAAGGGAGAACGGCTTCACATCCATACACCAATGAGTATGGGGTTGCGCCGGTCGGTGTACGTACAGTGGTACGATAGGCCCATAGAGCCGCGCCGAGCTTATCATCCCAATCTCGCTTGCTATTCTTCACAAGCTTTGACAAGAGTTTTATGATAGTCTTGTTGAAGGCTTCAGCTAACCCGTTGGCTGTGGGGTTATAGGCTGTTGACGAGATGTCCTGAATTTTGAACTTTTCGCAGAACCTTATAAAGGCGTTGCTGATAAATTGAGGACCGTTGTCGTGTATGATTCGTCTTGGAACACCATGCCTGTAGATGATATGGTGCTTGATGAATGCAATGACGTTGCTCGTCTTGACTTCTCTGAGTGGAACTGCCTCAGCCCATTTGGAGAAGTAATCGGTGATTGCCAGGATGAACCGGTCACCTTTGACTGAGGGGGGATTTATAGGACCAACAATGTCCATTCCCCAGGTCTCGAACGGCCATGACGTAACTGAAGGATGTAGATGTTCCGGAGGCTGGTGCATGTAATTCGCGTGTACCTGACACGCGTGACACTTCCGAGCATATACGATTGCCTCATGCATCATAGAGGGCCAAAAGTATCCCATTCTCCTGATGCGATCATAGAGCTTGGGACCGGGTTGGTGCGCGCCGCACTCTCCTTCATGTGCCTCTTTAAGCACTTCTTCAGCTTCTTTGGTTGATAGGCAACGTGCCAACACGCCATCATACCCCCTGCGGTATAGCGTTCGATTCTCTGTATTATAGTAGAATCTTGGAGCTCTTCGTCTGATCGACTCTCTCTCCTTCACGTCTTCTGGCAAGATTCCGTGTAAGACGTAGTCGATGATGGGGAATCGCCAATCCCGAGGTTCAAACTCAGCCTGAGTTGTGTGCACCTCTTGGGCCTCTTCCTCCTTGCCATTTTCATCATGAAGCGGCACTAAGAGTTGGTGCGTTCCTACCGTAACAAATTGCTCTGTTCCGGGAGGCTGTGCCAAGGACACAGCTAAAGCTGCTAACGCATCTGCATAGGTGTTCTGCAGCCGCGGAACGTGCTCGATGAAGAATCCTTCAAACGACTCTGCTAGCTCCACTGCCATCTTGTGATAAGGAATTAAATCCTGACTTCGGACTTCATATTCCCCTTGAACTTGTTTGACGATTAGTTGAGAATCACCGAAGGCTTCGAGATACTCAACCCCCAGCTCCTTGGCGAAGTTGAGGCCTATAATCAGTGCGTTGTATTCTGCCACATTATTCGAGCACGGCTCAGTTAATGAGTAGGCTCGAGGCATCACATGTTTTCCTGGGGAAACTAAGACTACTCCAACTCCGGAGGAGACCTTAGAACATCCAGGAGTACCTGCGACATTAGCTGCTCGTGAAGCGCCGTCGAAGTAAAAACGCCACACTTGTTGGTGCGAAATTGCGTTGACTTCGTGGGTTTCATCAGGTAAGTCGTCGTATATCTCGGCGGCGTCCGTCGTTGGATTAGATGCCAGGAGATCGCAGATGGCCTGTCCTTTTACTGACTTCTGCTGCTTGAAGTGCAGATCGTATTGGGACAAGAGTAAAGCCCACTTCGCTAATCGCCAGCTCATGGAAGCCGGTTGAGTCATGAACACTCGGACCGGGTTAACTTTGGAGATGACGTAGATGGTTTGTCCAACTAAGTAATGTCGCATCTTCTGGATGGCGAACACTAGAGCCAGGCATTCTCTCTCAATCATAGGATATCGAGATTTCGCGCCCACCATAGTTCGGCTTAAATAATACACCGCCTGCTTGTGACCGTTATCGTCATCTTGTGCAAGCAATGCACTTAATGAGTGGCTCGTCGCCTTGACATAAATCAAGAACGGTTTGCCCGATTTCGGTGCAACGAGTACGGGAGGTTTCGAGAGATATTCTTTGATACTCTCGAACGCCTTTTGACAGGCCTCGTCCCATACGAATGACACGCCCTTCTTTGTAAGCCTGGAGAACGGTTGGCATTTCCCCGAAAGGTTTGAGATAAACCGACGGATATATGCCAATCGCCCTTGCAGTCCTCTGAGCTCCTTGAGGTTCCTCGGAGGTTGCAATTCATTGATCGCCTTTACTTTGTCTGGATCAATGTGAATACCTTTGGTGGTGACGACGAATCCTATGAATTTCCCACTAGCCATTCCGAGGAAAGACTTGGTAGGGTTCATCTTCAACTGATGGGCCCGCATCAAATCGAACATGGTCTTCAAGTCTTTGATGTGATCTTTCTTATCACGACTTTTCACGACCAGATCGTCCACGTAGCACTCAACTGTCTTTCGGAGATGCTCCTGGAAAATCTTTGACATAGCTCGCTGATATGTAGCACCTGCATTCTTCAAGCCGAAGGGCATGACTGTGTAGCAGAAGACGCCGAGAGGTGTTCGGAACGCGGTGTGCTTCTCATCATCTGGATGCATCTTTATCTGGTTGTAACCAGAGAAACCATCCATAAAGGACATCCTTTCAAACCCACACGTGTTGTCGATGATAACATCCGTGATGGGGAGAGGAAAATCATCTTTTGGACAAGCTGCATTGAGATCCCTGAAGTCAATGCATATCCGGATCTTCCCGTTCTTCTTTAGGACCGGAACAATATTGGCAAGCCATTCGGGATGTTGCTCCTCTCGGATAAATCCTGAATCGATGAGCTTTTTGACTTCAGCTTCGATTGCTTCCATCATTTGCGGACGAAACCGTCGTTGTTGTTGTTTGACTGGTTTGACATCCGGCTTAATGTTGAGACGATGCACTGCTACGTTTGGGTCGATACCTGGCATGTCTTCATAATTCCAGGCGAATACGTCGATGTACTCCCGGATAAGAGAAATCAACTCTTCTTTCTCTTCAGGTGAGAGGCTATCGCTGATGAATATTGGCTTCGGATTTTCTTCGCTGCCCATATTCACCTGAACGACTTGGTCTTCGGTAGGAGGCTCTCTCTGCTCGAACCGGTCGCCATACTGCATGCTTAAGTGATGAACCCACGGGTCTTCCCATGTCGGCATCTCATCATCTTCTTCTATTGTCGTTGGATCAACCGTGACCATATTCGACATTAGCTTTTTAAACACATCGCCAAGACTAGCGTCGGAATCCCAACCCGAAGAGTCGGAAGAATATCCCTTCCTAGTCTTGTTAGCAATCTGGTCGATGATTTGCCAGCCACACTCATCATCTGATGAGACATAGCCTAGACCTCTTTTGTGGCGATAGTAATTATCGGGTTTTCCCTTCGGTACATAGGCCATCCGGGGTGGAACCCGTGGGCCTCGACCAAAGAAAAGACCCTCTCCGATCTTGAAGTCATAGCCGTGCCTTTCCATCATGTTGCGTGCTTTCGCATCGTACTTGGATAGATGACGGGCTGGTTTATCATCGTCGTCTTCTGTTTCCAGGAAGTGGTTGGGTATCGGAGATGCTCTTCCTTTGCCGTAGACGACTTCCTTTCCACCCCCAATCCCTGCGGGGATGATGAGTGTTGTTCCTCAAGGGTCGTGCACCTGCTTCTTCGTCAAACAAAATGATTGAAGAGGCATATGAAGATCGGGGTTAGTATAGAGTTCGTTGGTGATATCATCGAGACCCGTCGAGTACCCTAAATCATCGTTTATTGATAGTTCTTCGGCAAGTTGCCAATTACAACTATCTTCCGATGATTCTTCATCGTCAAGATTGATTACAATGGGTACAATGTCGTTCAAAACAAAACCGCCATCGTAATCAAGCCCTGGTTCGGTATCAGCTTCATCTCCGCTGTCCGTTCCTTGGGCCGATGGTTCAGTATCGGATTCAGCGCCGTATAAAAGGGAATCGGTGAAATAATTCTCCAATCCCTTGAACGGTTGCTTATCCGCGACCACCGTCTTGACTTCATTATCTGTGCCCACATATTTGAGGCACTGATGCAGTGTTGACGGGACTATAAGGTTACCGTGGATCCAAGGTCGACCCAACAGCAAATTATAGGAAGTTTCCGCGTCAATCACATAGCATGTGACCTCCGACTTCAAATCCCCAATCTGGCACTTAATTCGGATCTTCCCCAAGGGCCTAGACCCGCTGGTGTTGAATCCGTAAATCGTCGTGCCAGTGGATGCTAATTTGCTAGTCGGGATTCCGAGATGATGCATCAATCGGAATGGCATGATGCTCACAGCGGAACCCGGATCGACTTGGATCCGGTTGACAACACTGGAGCCGATATGCCCGGTGAAGTACAACGGCCTATCATGATTGGAGTTCTTTGTCTGCATGTCTTCTTTGGTGAAAGAGATGCAGGGAAAGTGATGAGCCGCCAGATTGCATTGTTGAGCTGAGGACTCCGGTTCTTCGGAAGATGGCTTGATCCGAGTCAAGAAGGCTTCGGAATCACTCAAGGCTTCTTGAAGTGCCTTCCGTGTATCTTTCGACAACCGCAGCAACTCGTATAGAGTTATCCTGGCCGGGATGTTGGCCAATTGCGCCATAATGTCGAAACGGGGCTGAGAGCTTGCATTCCCCGGTTTGTCTCGTCCAATTGGATTATTGAATCGAGACGGCCTCGGGTTCTGAGCTTCTTGACGTACAGGCTCTTTTCCCTTATCCTTCTGCGGGATTCTCTCCGTAGCCACCGCAGGTGTTGGGGGAATTGCTGAAATCCCCAGTTCTGACAGCGTCTTGGAAGGTGGGGTTTTGGTACCCAACTGCTCGGTAGCCTCCGGATACTTGAAATGATATTCGTTCCCGCTCCGGGTTACGAAAGCTTCCTGCTCGTCTTCAGAAAGCGGGAAGGTCGGGATTTTATCATCATCCATCCCTGGTATGGCAGAAGCACCGTAGCATGATTTGCCCTTCCTCTTCGATTTCTTCTTGTTCTTTGTGGAAGAGGTCCCGGCCCACTGTTCATCTGCGATCAAGTCCGGATGAACCCACAAGATCTCGCCATTCGGGGCTGTGTGTGGCACAAGCCCTTTCTGGCGCTGCTGGTGTGGATCATCGTTCACTGTCTTCACCGCCGCCTTAATTACCGACTCGTGTTGGAACCAACTCGAGGGTACGGATCCAAAGCTAATGGACACGGTGTTTGCACCCACCTTTTTCTCTTTGGGCTGTTTCATGGTGATGACCCCAACATCGATCAGGGCTTGAATCTTGTCCTTGAGAGCGTAGCATACCTTGGTAGGATGGTGCACCGCTCGGTGGAATGCGTAGTATTTCGGATCGTTGACCCTCTTGGCATCTTCCTGATCCTGAATCGGCGGTAGCTTGATCTTGTTGTTCTCGACCAGGTATTTGAAAATACCAGGGATTTCATCCTCTTTGAATGAGTAGACCTTTGGGAACCTCGGCTCCCCAACCTTTTGCTTCTGGGGCTGTTGCTGCCATCTCGGTTGTTGAGGCGCCCTCTGTTGCTGCTGCTGCGGCTGCTGCGGCTGTTGTGGTTGTGCTTGCACTTCAAAGACTTGATTTGCGACTACCGCATTTGCATGCGCCTTCCCTTTACCCTTGGGGGTAAAATTTGGTTGCGGGGCATTGTTGGGTATTTGTCCCCTCTCTGCCTTTTTCCTCTTGAGGAATCGTTCAGCTCGCTCTCCCCGCATTTTCAAGTCCTTCCAGGTTTTGGACGGCGCCATTCCCATGGCTTCGAGGATGTCGAGCGTGAGGTTGTTGTGGCAAGTCTCAAGGATGAAATCCTCGCTGACCGGATCCCTGCAATTCATAGCTTTGTTCCGGAACCTCTTCACGAAGTTTTCAACCGTCTCGCCGTTCTTTTGCTTTTCATCGAACAGCGTGCCGATTGAAACCTCGGTGTCATCATCAAAGAAGTTTGTTAGGAACATGTCCTCCATGTCATCCCAGCCATTGATGCTTCCAGGCTTGAGACGGCGATACCAATCGAAGGCAGCTCCGCGAAGAGTGCCGACGAATGACCGCACCATGAGGGGCTCATTTCCGGAAATGATTCCTAAATAAGACTTGAAGTAGATTAAATGTTGGGTAGGGGAACCCTTCCCATCAAACGGCGTAAAGTTAATTAGATTAAACTTTGCCGGATATGGGATCGATTCCCACTCCCTTGGATATGGGCAGGGTATACCAGACCTTTTTTACCTCTTGAGCACTCATCAACGCATTGATCTTGCTCTCCAGGTCTTTCATCTTCTTGTCATCGCTTGTCTCGGCCTTTGAGTGGCTTCTGGGAGAGACGACGTGGTCCTCTTTGGCATTTTCTTCTGCGGGACCATCCCCATTGTCAGTGTTGACAGGAGGGATGTTGAGATTATCCGCCTCCCGTTCATTCTCTTCTGGATTGCGTCGATTTGGCTCTCCTTGGTGGACTGTCAACGCCGCAATCTGTTGGTCGTGCATCTCCCTCATCCGTTGCAGGGTCATCTCCATTTCGAACTTGAAGCTCTCCTTTTGCTTGGCCAGGGCTTCTTCAAGTATCTTGGACATTTGTTCAGCACTGATCATGAGTGATTCGTAAGGTTGACCTGCACTCGACGCCGTGTCATCGGATGCCACTGCTGAGCAAGAGTCCGAATCAGCCTCTGATTCTTCTTCTTCTAGGGAGAGTCCAATTGGCACCCTTTGGTAGTTCTTTTGACCGCTGGTTCCGGGCCGCAACCGTGTCATGCACCGGGATATCTCGGCCAGCTGTTCTATGCTGAAGGGTTGTGCTGAATTTCCCTTGCCAGTCATGTTGACCGACACCCTTGGATACTCGACCTCTCGGCGGGGCAATTTCTTCTTCTGGAAATGCCTCGGTTTGGAGAGTCTTTCGAACACCGAGATTCTTCTTGGGGGACTGTCACAACAACACTCGGACAGCACCGCCTTGATGATGTTTGCGCATGGGCATCGGGGCTCCCTATCCTGCACACATCTTTTTCGGGATCTTTCAATACCCCCAGCCCTGTAGTACAGCTCATCAGCTTGGTAGCTGGAGCAACCTACAGAGTGATGGTGGGTGTTCCCCGATACAACACGCTCATCCTCGGATGAGTGTGCTTCCTTTTGAGGATGAGATGGTGGGTTAGATTTTTCAAGAGTGGCCCGTTCAGTTTTACGCTTTTGTGAGCGTATGAACTGAACGGGCTCTTTTGTTTCGACTCGCACCTCAATGCGGTCGGTGATAGGGGCTTTCCCTTTGTCAATTTTCTTGGGGGGATTAACTCCACCCCCAGTCTGAATTTTAGTTTGGGGACCTTTCAATGGTCCCAGCCGTTCTTTGACGGGTATTCTACCTCGGTTCTCCGGTAAGGGACCGAGGCGACCCGACAAAGGAACCTGGGATCTTGAATGATCCCCTTGTTTACCTGGCTCCGTTGAGGGTGCCGGTACAGGAGGAACAGGTTTTGATTTGGCTGAATTCTGGGCGATGGCCTCACCCTTCTTGGTTTGAGGTGTTGGGTTTGTTTTGCGTACCCACACCATTTTGCTTGTAGACGGTGTTTTGACCACCGTTCCTTGCTGCATCTCTTCCGCCTTCTTTAGGAGGAGCCGGGCATGTGCAAGTAGAGCGCGGCGCTTCTTGATTCGCTCCTCGAGCGTGGAGCGGTTCCTTTTGACTCGGATCCACTCACTCGCTCCTGATTGGGAGGGGAGGTTGATTGCTTGCCGTTGCTCTTGTCGCTGCCTCGACTTCAAGTCCTCCGTATAGCGCACTCCATCTTTGGACTCCTTAGCCCTGGCGAGCTGTTGAGCGAGGCGTTGGCGGCATCTTTGGATCGCTCTCTTTGATGGAGTTGGAGTAGCATCACCTATCGCCTTTGTAGCGGTTGGATCTACGTTCTTGACCACACTGATCGACGCAAGGCCGTTGTGTGGTGCAAGTGTAGTGGCAGCGACGGCGGGGTCTTGAATTGAGGAGTTGGAGATCCCGCGAGCCCTTTTTGGAGATGAATTCTTCCTACGCCGTTGCGGAGAGGCGGATCTGGAGGAGGAGGAGGAGAGGTACTCTTCGAACTTCTTCTGATCGAACTCGTATTCGATCTCTTCATTCACCCGGATCTTGAAGGCCGGTTGCGTCACTCCGATCTCGGCAGCGAGGTCGGCGGCTCCCACTGTGGTCGCCAGCTTGTTTCCTTCAAAAGTTGCTGTTTTCATTGCTTTGGTATCTGTTACAACTTCAATCGTTACAACAGAGTTTAAATGAAAACAAGAGATATTACAACTTTATCGAAAATAAACACGAGAGCCCGGTTTGGTACGGTCTCGCTTGCGTGGGTTGTTGGCCTGTGACGGGGACGTCGATATCCGTGGACCGCCGACTCTTCAAAATCCTTTCCGGTATAATCCGGCAGAGTTTCGTCTATCCGCGAAGGGATATAGAAACAGAACTTCGTCGATCCGCGTGAGATCTAGAAGTTATAAGCTTATGTCTCGGCTAAAACGAGACACTAGCTCTTCTTAGTGGTCACCGCTAATGGGCAGCACTAAGGAAATGGAAGGGGGTGAATGAAGGAGACTGATGAAGAACTCCTTACTCCTCGTTTCGGCAGAGCTTCGCTGCTTCAAAATTCTTCAGACTCTGCTCTCCGGCAGGGCTTCGTCGCTTCAGAACAAAGGAGAATCCTTGGCTAAGATAATTCAGCCTTGAATTCAGAGCCTTTGCCTTCAACTCCAAAGAAATCCGCCCTCTTGAATGAGGACCAAGGGGGGCTATTTATAGCACTCAAGAAGGTAGGGGGGGTGTCCACGGCGCGGCCCAAAGACACCCCTAGGGGGGGGTGTCTCGGCTATGGCCTTGAGACACCCCCTTGGGGGTGTCTCGGCTATGGTGCCGAGACACACCTCCTTCGGGTGCTTTTGAGTTGATTCCGCTGTAGTACTTTTATCTGGACTTAGATTTGACTGATTCCGGTTGTGTTGGAAGCCCGTCGAGGAGTTCTGTAGATCCCATCGGTTGGTTTACCAGTGTGGTGATCGGGACACGGCGGGCGTTGGCCCGATTGCGGTGATCGCGGGGTTTTCGGTCAATCCGTATCCCCGTGATTCTGACATTCTGTCGGCTCACGTAGTCCGTCGGTTGGCTTCAATCGTTCACCGACGTCGTTTGAACTCTTGTGAACCGGGTAGTGACGTTCATCGTCGCTTGTTAACACTGAGCTGTTTGTGGGGACCTATCGGCAATTTTCGATGCCTACAGGGTGTTCATTCAGGCATTCAGGGGCCTTCCAAGAGAGCATCATTGGGAGGTAATAGGTATGTGGTTTCTGCAGTTGGGGATTGCTCTAGGCATTGGTGGGTTGCAACCAAGTCCCGTTGGTGTGAAGTCCTAGAAGCCCGCAACAGATGGAGGAAGTGTGTTGGTAGAAAGGTAACCCGGCGTTCTGATTATGGTAGGGGTTCCTTCTTGCATTTGTGCCGAGCTCACGGCAATATGAGACACTTCATTGGTGTGGAAACTTTGAGGCAACGTGATGAGATGGCAGATTTGGGGAGCTGTTCCTTGCTGGAGGAGGATCGGTGTTTGATGTCGAGCATTGTCATTGGTGTGCAGGATATGACATGTTTGGGTCGTCTTATGTATGGGTTGCCGACTGCTGTATGTAGAGATTTTGGATCTGGTGGAGCTGCTTCAGATTTTGGGTTACGTCGGATGTTTGGCTACCCAGCATTTGGTCACATCAAGGATGTGAGATTTGATCCGATAGCACATTTGGGATTCAGAGGCTCATTTGATTATCGTTTGTGAGCTTCTGACTTTGTTCTGAGCAGATATGTCACGTTTGACTCTCAGCAGGTGGAGAGTGGTGATCAGATCATTGGGACATCGCAGCGGATGGAGAGTGATGCTACTCCACGTTGGTTGGAAACTCCAGATCATACTGCATCATTTGGGATTCCAGCTGATGTGACACAGATTGGGAATCGTGTTGATTTGGATGCAGATGATAGGATGATTGATTCGAGTATAGCTGATGGATGTAGTCTGGATATGGCCATTGGTTCACCTCAGATGGAGGTGTTTGATTTGTATCAGTTTGGGGCCGCTATCAGTTGCAGATCCGTTGGCGATATTGGGGAAGAGTTGCAGACTTTTCTATTTGTTTGAGGGCCTTTGGAGGCCGTTTGGGTGAACTACGTTCGGCTTGATTCCTTGGGCAAGAGGATACGTAGGCAGTCTTTCAGATGCAGCTGGTTTGATCAGTTGATCCAGATGGGGGGAGATCACGTTTCTGCTCTAGATTAGTTCCCTGACTTGTTGAGGGACTATTGGATGGTTTGGTGTCGGCTCAGTTTTGGTGGAAACATTCGCCGAAGTGGATAATTGAAGGAATTACAGCATCAGCAGCAGAATCAGGAAAAACAGGCGGCGGTCGACCGGTCCGGTCGACCGCATTCGTGCACAAGGTTTACTGTGCGTCTGGAAGGAGGTCGGTCGACCGGGCCGGTCGACCGCAGATGATTCGGTCGATCAGTGCGGTCGACCGACGGCCTCTCTGGATTTTTGGGGCTTCTGCTAGAAGGTGATCGGTCGACCGGGCCGGTCGACCGGAATTGATCGCGGTCGACCGGGCCGGTCGACCGACGAAGCGAATATCTGTTTTTCCAGGTTTTTGACCCGTTTCGTTTTGTAATCTATAAATACCCTAAACCTGATTTGTTAGGGTAACCTGAAAGACGATTTTGAGCAGTCTTTTGAGAGAGTTGTTGCATCCAATTGTGGGAGAGCTTTGGAGAGATCAAGAGCTTTGTTTTAGGGTTTAGTCTGAGAGATTGTAACTCTATTTGTATTCCCTTGATTTCTAGTAGTAAAATCTCCCCCCCCTCCTTGCCCCGTGGACGTAGGCAACTTGCCGAACCACGTAAA
>BQKN01063779.1:0-14705 GCA_022839385.1 Asparagus kiusianus | reverse complement strand
AAAAGTTTCCTTTGTGTAGAAGGTTGTGTTCTTCAAATTCCATCAAAGTGGTATCAGAGCAAGTTCGATCTAGCCGGGCCAATCGAAGGTGCTCGTGTACGAGATGGCGAACATGATCCAGCCACAGATTCCGAAGCTGATGAAGACCAATTATGATAACTGGAGTATCCAGATGAAAGTCTTGCTCGGCTCGCAAGACTTGTGGGAGCTCGTGGAGAATGGCTACACTGAACCAGAGTCACCTGCAGCAGAAGCAACTCTCACCGCCACACAGAAGAGTGAGCTGAAGGAGGTCAGAAAAAGAGACAAAAAGGCATTGTTCCTAATATTCCAAGGCGTAGATGAATCAGCGTTTGAGAAGATTTCCAACGCCCTGTCCTCTAAAGAAGCGTGGGAGATTTTACAAAAATCCTATCAAGGTGCGGAAAGAGCCAAAAAGGTACGCCTCCAAGCATTAAGAGTTGAATTTGAAAATTTGAAGATGAAAGCTACAGAATCAATATCAGACTATTTTAGTAGAGTTCAGACAATAACTAATCAAATGAAGAGAAATGGAGAAGCAATTAATGATGTAAGAATTATGGAGAAGATACTTAGAACTTTAGACTCTAAATTCAAATATATTATTCCGGCAATACAAGAGTCTAAAGATCTTTCCGAAGTTTCTATTGATGAGCTGCAAGGTTCTCTGCAAGCTTATGAACAAGATATAAATATTAGTTCAAATCAAGCAGAGAATCTAGAGCAAGCCTTGCAGAGTAAGATGACTATCAAAGAAGATAGTAGAAGAGGACGTGGAGGCTATAGAGGCAGAGGCTCTTTTCGAGGTGGCTCAAACTTTCAACAAGGTCGTAGGAGACAGTACCAAGGAGGCCATGAAAATCAAGATCAAAATAGAGATCGTGAACGATCATTCGATCGAGGACGAGGTCGTGGCACACGAGGAAGAGGACAAGGAAGAAGTTACCAGGAGGATAGATCTCAGCCACAGTGTTACAAATGTAAGAGATACGGCCATCTCAGCTACGAATGTTGGGAGAAATCAAATCAAGTGGCAGAAAGAAGTAACTTTATAGAAAGGGAGCAGCCAGACACTTCAACAGTCTTGCTGACGTACCAGGAGAGTGAAGGCAAGAATAAAGATATCTGGTATCTAGATTCAGGTGCCAGTAACCACATGTGCGGCATCAAGGAGTTTTTTACCGAGCTGAATGAGACGGTACAAGGAGATGTCACCTTTGGAGATCAGTCAAAGATTCCAGTGAAAGGCAAGGGCAATATAATGATCCAGACAAAGACGGGCGAGAACAGGTACATCTCTGATGTCTACTATGTTCCAGCATTACGAAATAATATTTTGAGCCTAGGCCAGCTCCTTGAAAGAGGCTATGATATACATCTAAAAGACCTTGCCCTCACTATTAAAAACAAAAATGAAGTTATTGCAAAGGTGAACATGTCTAGAAATAGACTGTTTACCTTAAATATTCATGCTGACCCTGTCAAGTGCCTGAAGACAATCATAAAAGACGAGACTTGGCTCTGGCATCTACGATTCGGGCATCTCGCTTTCAGTGGCCTGAATCTTCTGTGGAAGGAGAAAATGGTGAAAGGTTTGCCGCAAATCAACCATCCAAACCAGCTATGTGAAGGCTGTATGAAGGGCAAGCAACATAGAAGAAGTTTCGAAGTTGGAAAGTCAAGAAGAGCAACAGAGCTGCTACAATTGGTCCACACAGATATTGCAGGACCATTTGAAGTCGTCTCTCTTGGAGGAAACAGGTACTTTCTCACATTTATTGATGATTATAGCAGAAAAACATGGGTTTATTTCTTGAAGGAGAAATCCGAAGCTCTAGAGAAATTCAAAGAATTCAAGGAGATGGTAGAAAAGCAAAGTGGGTACCACATCAAGGTGCTCCGATCAGATCGAGGTGGAGAATACACTTCGAAGGCATTCAACAATTTCAACAAGCAGTACGGGATAATTCATCAACTCACTGCCGCCTACACACCACAGCAGAATGGCATAGCAGAACGGAAGAATCGTACCATTCTTGATATGGTCAGAAGCATGTTGAAGAGCAAGTACCTGCCAAAGACTTACTGGGCTGAAGCCGTGGACTGTGCAGTTTACCTCCTCAACCGATGTCCGACAAAGAGCGTCAAGTTCAAGACACCATTGGAGATGTGGAGCAACATCAAGCCAAGTGTCAATCACCTAAAGGTGTTTGGGTGTATTGCATATGCACACATCCCGGAGCAGAAAAGAAAGAAGTTGGACGATCGAGGAGAAAAGTGCATATTCGTTGGGTACGAGAGGAGGACAAAAGCATACAAGCTCTACAATCCAATTACAAAGAAAATGATCATTTCAAGAGACGTAGAGTTCGATGAAGAAGATTATTGGAAATGGACTGATGAAGACAAAAATATTAAAGGTATGTTCTTTGAAGATAATAATGATGACTTGCAGGAGGTTAGAAGACCAGAACAAAGTCCACCTAATAGTCCAGCTCCATCAACCCCAACATCAACGCCAACATCATCATCATCCAGCTCAAGTGAAGGAAGCTCTTCAGGGGGAGCAACAAGGAGGATGAGAAGCCTAAGAGATCTGTACGATGATACAGAACCTGTCGAGATGATGGATGACTACACACTATTCTGCTTATTTGCAGAATGTGATCCGGTCAGCTATGAAGAAGCTGCTCAAGAAGACAAGTGGAGAAAAGCCATGGATGATGAGATTGAGGCAATCAAGAGAAATGACACATGGGAGCTTACCACCTTACCTGAAGGCCATAAACCCATTGGAGTAAAGTGGGTGTACAAGACAAAGACAAATCAAGATGGCGGAATTGAGAAGTACAAGGCCAGGCTTGTTGCAAAGGGCTATAGTCAGCGAGAAGGAGTTGACTATGAAGAAGTGTTCGCACCAGTCGCGAGGATCGACACCATTCGACTCATTATCGCATTGGCAGCACAGAACCGGTGGAAGATCTATCAGATGGACGTAAAGTCAGCCTTTCTTAATGGCTATCTAGAAGAAGAAGTCTACATCGAGCAACCACCTGGGTACGTGATGAAGAATCAAGAAGACAAGGTCTACAAGCTGAAGAAGGCATTGTATGGACTGAAGCAAGCACCCAGAGCGTGGAATGCCAGAATCGATGCATACTTCCAGAAGAACGGATTCCAGCAGAGTCCGTATGAGCACTCTCTCTATACTAAGAAGAATGATGGAGACATTATGATCGTATGTCTCTACGTGGACGATATGATCTTCACCGGCAACAATCCAAAAATGTTCGAGGAGTTCAAGAAGAACATGATCAAGGAGTTCGAGATGACTGACATTGGAGAAATGTCATACTTTCTTGGAGTAGAAGTGTCGCAATCAGAGAAAGGAATCTTCATCTCTCAGAAGAAATATGCAAAGGAGATCCTCCAAAAGTTCAACATGAGCAACTGCAATCCAGTCGCAACTCCTGCAGAAGTCGGAGTGAAGCTGAGGCGAGAATCACCAGGAAGCTTTATTGATCCAACTCTATACAAGAGCTTAGTCGGGAGCTTGCGCTACCTAACCATCACTAGGCCCGACATAGTGTTCGCGGTAGGACTGGTGAGCAGATACATGGAGGAGCCAAGGCAAGAGCATTTCAAGGCAGCCAAGAGAATTCTCAGGTATGTCCGAGGAAGTATTGATCAAGGATTATTTTATACACAGTGTGCAGATTCAAGATTAGTCGGTTACACCGACAGCGATTATGGTGGAGATTTAGATGAAAGAAAGAGCACATCTGGCTACATGTTCAATATCGGATCAGCAACATTCTCATGGTCATCAAAGAAGCAGTCTGTCGTCGCTCTATCAAGTTGTGAAGCGGAATACATAGCAGCATCGACATGTGCGTGTCAAGCAATATGGCTCAGGAGTTTGATGAAGGAATTGCAACACCAACAAGAAGCACCGACAGAGATTCTCATCGACAACAAGTCAGCTATTGCACTTGCCAAAAATCCGGTAGCACATGGACGAAGCAAACACATAGAGACAAGATATCATTTCATCCGACATCAAGTTAAAAAGAAGACTGTGATCCTGACATATTGCAAGTCTGAAGACCAAATCGCTGACATCTTCACCAAGCCACTAAAGACAGAAACATTTTTAAAGCTTAAGAAGAAGCTTGGACTTGTGAGAAATGAAAGCTGGTGTTGAGGGGGAGTGTTGAAGATCAACCCCAGCCCATTACAAAGCCCAAGGAAAAATAAAAGCCCAATTCCATTTCATCTAAGCCCAATACAATGGAAGCTTCTCAACAAATGTGGAAGGGAGATATTTTTAAGAGAAAGTTGTAGAAGGATGTAGAAAGAAGAAGTGTGTAGAATGTTGTAATAATGTATGGTTAGGATTGTTTCTTCTACACACTTCCTAGCCCTCTTAAGCAACTATAAATAGGGGTCTTGGGCTCTCATTCAAGCAAGCAAGAAGTAAGCTTGAAAGCTTGAGTGTGTAGTGTAGGCTTGTGTGAGTGTTCACCAAAATAAGAGTTGTGTGAAAGTGAGGTGCTCTTGTAAGAGCAAGTATTGTACTCCCTAGTGTTCTATCAATAAAAGTTTCCTTTGTGTAGAAGGTTGTGTTCTTCAAATTCCATCAAATAGCAAAACTGTTTTTGCTTCACAGGAGAATGAAAGTTCCCAAGTCGAAAACCGCAATCACTGTGAGAAAGCAAGCTGATCCATCATGCAACATATGGTTTGTTTGCAAAGGAACCCTAATCTGCACAAGGTAAAGTTGGCTTTTTTCAGACTGGCCCTTTTCAGTTAATCTCTTATTTTTCCTGCGCTTATAACTCTAATCTATTTGGTGTATTCATTTCCTCTCTCTTTTCTTTCCCTTCCTTTTCTTCAAGGAACTTAAACTTGATAAAAAAAAAAGAGAAGTTATGATATTTTAGTTACATAAATCACAGTTACGCAGAGGACCTTCCTAGCTAGAAAACTGGCACAGATTAAATGCCTTTATGTAATTAGAAATCAATGACATCACATAGCTTGATGAAATCTGGTTTTACATGTTTCTTAATAGATATAACTCTTGCAGCCATGACATTTTCTTAATTTGTTGACGTGATATGCTGTTGAAATGTTCTTGGAGCTAGTTTCTTTGTAGCACGTCTAAATGAGAAATAAAAAAACTAAACTCCTAATTGTGTGTGGGTGACACTAATACCTGTCAAAATTGAATCTAGTCAACTCATAGATCAGATAATGATTGTCTAGTGCCATTGTCAAGCACGAGTTTCCTACTTACGCTTGTGATAGCGTAAAATGCTTAATATTTGATATTTCTTGCATACTTACTATATAAATGTGAATATTTTCTTATTGCATTCCTTTTCCTTTGGACTCCCTTAATTTTTTTTTTCTGTATACTTGATATTCATAATTTCTATAGGGAGGCTCTTCTAGGCATGTCTGAGAGGACACCGCCACCAACAACCACCATGAACTCTTTGTCAAGCCAATCGGAACTATTGATATCAAGATCAATGCCTCTAGGGCACCCCGAGTCAATGAGGTCCGATGCCGATCTTGCGCATGAGCATTACCTTTCCAGGCATAGATCAAAATCCAATAGCTTTGATTCATATGGAGGAGAATTTATGGCTACATTATGCCATCCTTTTTCAGTCATTGATGAAATGAACAACCTGAGTTTATTGTCGATTGATGAAATGAACAACTCAAATCATCAAATTTACAAGGAGTCTCTTAAGCGTCAGAAAGCAGAGAGGGATACGATCGAGGCTCTACGGAGGGTAAGAGTCTACAACATTTTTTGACTTCGTGAACGTAGATTCTATGATTTGTGTACTTACAGAGATCTCGTGTCAATTGGAGCAATTCCTTTTCCAAATAATGTAAGCTTGGTGCAACTGTTTCAGATAGTTTAAAATTTTAATAGTAACATGAAAGTCTCCATGACAATCATAAAATTCATACAAGGAGTCAAACTCACTGATGATAGAATTTTCTGGCAGGCAAAAACATATGAGGATTTATATGCCAAAGAGGTGAATAGAAGGAAAGAGATTGAAGAAGAACTTGCAACAGAAAAATTGTTGGTCGAAATGTTTAAGAATCAGAACAGTGAAATCTTGGAACAACTTCAGAAGACAAGTAAGCAAAAGCTAGAATTGGAGCTCCGTATTGCCGATTATGATAACATATTTAAGGATCTTAAAGAGAAACTCTTAGAAGCTCAACATCTGCTCAGTGAGCTCCAGGGTGACTGTGAGAAATTGCACCTGCAACGAGATGCAGCACTCAAAGAACTTGAGAAGTTACGGAGAAATAAAGAAGCGGTCACTACAAGGAGAAAAGGATCAATCAACTTCACAGAATTTTCCTTTGAGGAGATTAATAGAGCAACTTGCAGCTTTAGCAATTCACTTAAGATTGGAGAAGGTGGATATGGAAGTGTTTATATAGGTTTCCTTCGTCACACGACAGTAGCTATAAAGGTGTTGGATCGTAAAAGCATGCAGGGGCAGCTAGAGTTCCATCAGGAGGTAAGACTCATATAACTCCCACATTACCTGATAATTGTTTGCATATTCCATAGAGCTTGCGTAAATTTCTTCAAAATGGAGACCTAATTGATAAACAAATTGAATTACAAAATGTATTAAATTGTTCTTTAAATTCTGAATGACAAATTATAAAATGTTTCTTAGTAGAAAATAATTGAGAAGAAAACTAAATTAACACCAGTACTATGACTTATTGAGTTGATTCGTGCCCATTGAATTAAAATGTTAAAGACTATTTCCTTTTGATCTAATTCTCTGCAGAGTAGCAAAACTGTAATGACCTCTGTGTGTGGGCACGGGGTGTTTGCCTCTTATTTTTAGAGATAACGTGCATCGTTTTTTGTCGATTTATCTTATTTTTAACATACAAAAAGAATAACAAGAAGAACAAAGCCTTCGTCCCAAAGTTTTGGGGTAGGCTACATGACTCCGGTTCTTCCATTCAGTTCTACTAAGGGTCATATCCTCCCTTAAAATAACTGTTATCACGCGCACCTTCATTGCATGTGCTATTGTTTTAGGTCTAACTCTAGTCTGCTTTGCCCCATTCTTTTAACTGATGGATTTAGTGGCCTCTACTATATATGACCAGATCATCTCAATCGCTTCTCCATCTCATTTATCTTAAATTGGTGTAATCTCCAACTACAAACGCACTAATTTGTGCCCAATATTCGTACAACATAACTATATTCTTAATTCTGGTATTAACGCACTAATTTGGTATCCCATCTCTTAGAGTATGTCTACAAGACCATCGTGAAACGTTCTTATTTCTGTGACACTCAGTTTTTGCCCAACATTCTATAACATTAACTATATTCTGTTGTAAATGTTATTTTGTAAGCTAAATAATACCCTGAGTGCAGAAAGTTTAATGCACTTTGATCAGGGCCATTAATATCTCATATCTCTTGATATTACACACAAGTACATACATGCTCTATTGGAAGATATAAAAATTTTCTCTCTATATACAACTGCAGGTTGAGGTTCTCAGTAGAATAAGACACCCAAACCTAGTCACACTCATCGGAGTATGCTCACAAGCCCGGGCTCTCATTTATGAATTTCTCCCTAATGGAAGCCTAGAAGACCGTCTCGTCTGCAAAATCAACACACCCCCTCTCACGTGGCAAGTTCGTACTCGTGTTGCTTCCGAAATCTGCTCTTCTCTAATCTTCCTCCACTCCCACAAACCTCAGCCAGTGGTTCATGGAGATCTGAGCCCCAAAAACATACTTCTTGATTCTAACCTCGTAAGCAAGCTCGGAGATTTTGGTATTTGCCATCGCACCGATCCAAAGGGAACATTCGTGTATATGGATCCTGAGTTCTTAAGCACTGGAGAGCTAACACCGAGCTCTGATGTCTACTCTTTTGGTGTCATTGTTTTAAGACTTTTGACGGGGAAACCAGCGTCGGAAATTGTTAAGAAAGTGAAGGAAGCATTAGAAAAGGGAGTTCTGGATGGGATTATAGATCCTACTGCAGGGGATTGGCCTTTTGTGCAGGCTAAGCAACTGGCTCACTTAGGTTTGAGGTGTTGTGAGGTTAATAGAAAGAACCGGCCGGATTTGATTGGAGACGTTTGGAGAGTGCTTGAGCCTATGATGAAGATTACTTCTTTACCTGTGTCCTTAAATTTGTGTAGTTCAGTTGTGGAGGGAAATGTACCGGCACCGAACTATTTCATCTGCCCAATATTTCAGGTTAGTTCTCTTTTGAGCTTGAAATCAAATCATTTGAATAATTTTAGTTTTGAGTTTTGGCTCTTATTTGAGTAGTAGGCTTTTGGTTTTCTGTATGATTCATTTTGACTCCGGAATACCAAGGGAATCTTGAAATCCCCCTTTGCCTTTTTTCTTTCGTTTTTTTTTTGGGTGGGGGGGGGGGGGGGGGGGGGGGGGGTGAGGAGGGGTCAAGTCACACTTAAGCTGTTCAAAAATAAGGATTTTTGACAGATCTTTACATATTTGTGCAAAAAATCTTTTTAACGCGATGACATATTGATGAAATAAAGTAATTACAGCTATACATCATTCTTCATATTTAGTTGGTCCGTTATATTCTGTCTTTTCTTTTTTCGTAATTTCTCTTATTTCAATTAAGCATTCTTTTCGTGGAGAGGTATGGTGCTTATGTGCATTAGGATGCATTGTTTTAAGAGAAATTTGTACATTTTTAACTCTAATATTTTGTTTTCTTTCTTACAATATCAAGCAGTACTGGTACAAATAAGATTTTTTTCCCCCTCCTTTTTTGGTTGTTTAGATGAATAAGGTTACCATTTTCTGGAACTGGATCTACATAGGTCCAAGGCTGTGACAGTGGATTTTTTAAAAAGACTAAGCTTAAGTTTTTACATTTAACATCTCTCTAATTTAAGAGTATTTTTGGTGGCAAAAGCACAGATTTTTGATAGCCCAGAGGCAAGGTTGGGAAGATTAATTATAAAAACACTCAGGTTAGAATGTTCGATTACGTCGCTTTTCTTATTTTTCTTGGCTTATAGACACCTCTATATTCTTTACTTTTGATACTGTAATTCACATTAATTGCTTTTCATGGATTATCAACACACAAAATTAATCGAAATGCTTAGATCAATGCATTCTCGTCAAATTTTGATTGTGATTTTTACTTTGAACTGTCTATCCGAGAAAACTTGTAAATTTCACAGTTAAAAGTTTAAATCATCACTCTAATTTTTCTTGGATGTGCATCACACATCTCATATGTTTAACCATCATTTCCTAACGTTAGCTTCTCATTAAACTTGTTTTGTGCCCCTATGCAAAAAAAAAAGGTGAATAGGATTAACTTTTGAGCCATGCTTTCCAGGAGATCATGAGAGATCCACACATTGCTGCTGATGGATTCACATATGAAGCTGAGGCATTAAAGGGTTGGATCGAAAGCGGGCACAAAACTTCTCCGATGACGAATCTAACGCTTTCTGATTGCGAGCTTATCCCGAACCATGCTCTTAGATCAGCTATTCAAGAGTGGCTTCAGCTTCATCCTCAGTTGTAGTAGTACTGGTCTTTCTTCCTTTTTGTTCATTTTGTTCTACTGCAGATATTAGTTTGGTGATGGATTTTTGTGCTATATGCATTGCATATCAGTTGCGTACTCTATATAAAGTGTAACCCGATTGTGTATATAAAGGGTTGCGAGAAAGGAAATATCAGTAGAAGTTGAAAGGAAATTTTATGGGATTTTGTATTTTATTGAGCTCGGTTGTCTTTCTTCTCTTTCCTTGTTCATCTAGAATTCTCAGTTTTTGCATGATTGAAGAGTTGAAAGTTTAGTTTCAGTGACTGTTCTTTGCAGAAATGGTGCTAGAAAGAGAAGAGAAAGATGTTTTCTTCTATTTAATGGGACTTTGTTGTTTAAAATAAAACAGTGAGGTTCCTAGTTTAAAATTATGAGGGGTTTCTACTTAGTCGTTTATAATGAAATAGTCCAAATATTTCGGATTAAATAAAGATGATACGGCGGAT
Organism: Asparagus kiusianus; assembly: GCA_022839385.1. NCBI lineage: Eukaryota > Viridiplantae > Streptophyta > Magnoliopsida > Asparagales > Asparagaceae > Asparagus > Asparagus kiusianus. Next base: position 4,597 of record BQKN01063779.1, on the reverse strand, counting down.
GCTATTGTAGTTCTGTTAGTCGAAGAGGGGAGCGGGGGGTTGATTGACAGAAAGGGGGGTGCTACTTATTTTGACAAATAAAGAAAAAGCCACCACACACTCTCCTTTGTCAAATGTCCGAAAGGAAGTCGCAAGGATTGAAAATAGAAAAAAGAGCGCGGGCCCCACCATGGGCCCCATCAGTAATAAATTATTGGTGCATAGTATTTTTCCAAACACTATAAATAGGCCCCCAAACTCTTAAGGAAAACTCATCCCAGAAACAACTCCTCTTATAGAAGAGTAAGAGAGAGAAAAGAGAGGCTTAGAGAAAAGTCTTTGTGAGAGAAAATTATGAGTAATTTTCAGAGTGAAAATTGGGTTGTGAGTTTGAGTGTGAAAAACACTAGTAAAATTTCTCACATTTAGTGAAAGATCTGCAGCAGCCCATGGACGTAGGCAAGTTTGTGCCGAACCACGTAAATCTTACGTGTCCCCCATTTTGCATATTTATTTCGCTTTCTCTTAAATCTGACAATAGGGGAATCTGAGTAATTTCCTAACAACTGGTATCAAAGCTCTGGTTGTGACTGTTTTCAACGAAAGTCGTTTCCATTGTAGATTCCATTAAACTTCGATCGTTTACAGAAGGTTACAATGAAAAATAAACAAAATTACAACTTTCGAGAAAATAACACAGAAATCGTTTATCGAGTTCTGTTTTGTGGGACTTTGCCTGTGCCGGGAGTGCTTTGGCTCGTGGACCACCGATTCACAGATCGTGAGGTTGTTTAGAGATCCTTCCTTCGTTTATCGAAGTAGGGATTTAAAATGAATATCTTATCGATGTAAGATGTTCACTCTTTCAAAGATCAAGTCTGAGCTTAGATCTCTAGGAATCACCAAACACTGTTTATGAAGGGTGAAAATTCTCTCTTTCTTCCTCAAAATCACCAAAAACTCAAGCCTTTTCTGCTCCAATCTGCTCTCTGTCCTTTATTTCGTATTTAGGGAGGTATTTATAGGGGTAAGAGTTCACAACAGTAAAAATGGGGACGAAATAACTGACCAAATAACTGCTCTTCGGCCGCGTCAGTCAACACTGCCGCGGCTATTGGCGCGGCAGTGTGGACTGCCGCGGCCAAAGGGACAGTTACAGCCATGTTTCCTCGTGTTTGAAACTGTTCCCCCACGACCTTTAACCACCTTTTTTCGTGGTCTAACTGTTTTTCCACGTTAGCACACGTTCTATTTCTGATATGCTGCCACATGGACTTCAAAAAATCATCGTATAACTGTTTGGTAACTGCTGTGGCACCCCTGTAACTTGCGCGTCACCATAGACTACCGCGCCTTAGGCGCGTCACCATGAGCTGCCGCGCCTAAGGCGCGCCACCTTGGGCTGCCACGCCTAAGGCGCGCCACCCTGAGCTGCCGCGCCTAAGGTGCGTCACCCTGGGTTGCTTGTTGGTGTATTTATCGTTGTATACACATTGTTCTTTTCTCATCCTTGAGTTGTATTTGGATATCTATGAGTATTTTTTGACGCCTACAGATACCCCCTCCAAAGTATCTCAGACTCATTGTTTTTAGAGAGGAGTCTGGGACACTTTGGATATGATAAGCTTTCCTTACAATTTCTTCAGTGCTTTGTTGAAGAAGTTGCGTAGAATGGTCTGTGAATGGCTTCAATTCTTGACTTCTCCATCTTTTAGTCTATTCAGTACTTTGTAGAATAGCTAAGATTCCTCCGGTGCTGCGTTTATCGCGTGGCCGTTGTCGAAGTCTTGAATTAGAACTGCTGTTGAAGATTGGAGAAACAGTTTATACTCATATACTCTATTGGAGTGTTCGGGTGTGTATTCCAAATACAGCGGGAGATGCATAGTGCTCCTGCGTGACAATGTGGACTATGACGATATCAACTGCCGCGACAACATATACTGCCGCGCTTGAGCGCGCCAGCGTAGACTGTCGCGCTCGAGCGCGACAGTATCGACTGTCGCGCATAGTTTCGGCCTGTCGGGTTTATAAGATCGACTCTGGGCCTTTTCGGGTCATTCTTCCCCGCTTTTTTGAGTTCGAAACCTCTTCAAATACCCTATAAAAGGATTTTTCTGGCTTTTCCCCTCTCCACCTCTTCATATTTGGGTTATTTCTTGCTCGAACAAGATCTAGGGTTTTGAGTTCTCCTTGATTCTGAGTCTTTCCTTCGATCAAAATTTGATTTCATCCAACCCCTGGTAAAACCACACCCCTATGTCGTATTCTAGGGTTTTATTTTGATCTTTGCTTGAGGTTTCATATAAAACCCTAACTTTTCTTGCCTTTTAGGTCGATTTCATCATGTCTCCTAAGAGATCTAGGGTTTCCAAAGGCAAATCTGCGGCTACAGCATCTGAGGAGACAGAGGCAGCTGCTATGTCGTTCGGGGACTTTTTTTTTTAACTTTTCTCTATCCAGAATTGATAGCTTTGTGTATGTGACCTCGTTTGTCTCCTTTGAGAGGCATCCGGGAAGAGTTGACATCCTCCTTCGAGGGGATTGACGGTGCAAAATACATATCTTGTTTAATCAAGACATGTACCATAGCCAAAACATGAATTTGGCTCAAACTCATGGCTCTTTGAAGTCTGGAGTTGCTGTTCAGTTACCGCGGCAGAACGTACTGCCGCGGCTGAGCGCAGCAGCGTAAACTGCCGTGGCAACACACGGCAGCAACCACTGTCGCGGCTACTTAGAGCGGGCGTTTTGTTCTGTTAGCCTTTTTATTCAACTGTTTTCCAACTTTTCTCTGCAGTCCCCTTTCCCTCTGTGGCCTTTTTTGATAGAGAAGACCCAGGCCAGAGTGGTATTCTTCATGCCTCCTTCAACGACGACTTTCTGGTTAGAGAGTCCCATCAGTTTAGTGAGGGTTGTGATGATAGCGTTCCTGGATTGATTCGTGAAGGAAGTCGTCGCACTCTGCGTGTTATGCTGACTGACTCGCCTTTAACTCCAATTCGAGATTCTACCGAACCGTTAAAGAAGCCTGATTATTTGTTCGGGGATTCGATTGAAGACCCAGATAATCTTTGCCGTGGTCCTAAAATTTGATTGAATCAACACGAAGGTGATTTTCTATTCCTTCCTCCATTCCCTCAACAGTATTCAATTCTGCAATTAAGGAATTTGGCCGTTTCGAGGAAAATGTCGTGGCACTTGACAGATGACCATGAACGCATTCATTGCGGGTTTATTGGTAAAGATGTCAGCGCTCCTGGCTCCAGTGGTAGACATGCTATCCGTGGTCTTCACCCAGGGATACTTGGACCAGATAGTGGGCCTCAGAATGAACTGATGATAAAGGCCAACACGGTAAAGAATAGGCTTGCTCGGATTGGTAGAGAATTCTTCCTTCCGAAATTCAGATGTTACGGATGGGTTCATTCTCTTCTAGACAAATGGTGGTCTAGGATGACCAACTACGTACTCAATCGTTGGGATCAGGAGTTAAGGAACTTAGGGTTACACGCTCCAATCCGAGCCAGCATGCATGGTTTCCCAGTAAGTGTAGATCACTTTCTCGCCTTGTTCGAGTCTTATAATCCGGAGACCAATATATTTTTTACCAAGTATGGGGAGTTAGGGCTTCCACTTCACGAAATGATGAAAGTATCTGGGTTGCCATTGGGGAATACTCCTTATCAAGAATATTTTCCCAACAATCGTCAGCTCATGAAGATGAAGAAGGCTGGCTCTGCTGCTTATGACATTCTTTGGGAATTAACTTGTCATTACCAGACAGCGATAGCCAGGATCGAGGTGAAGAGTAAGAAGGCAGCTCAAGTCAGTCTAAAGCAGTTCACCAATTACTTGTTCCAGAATCTCGAAAGTCCGACCGATGAAGCTGTCTGTGAATCACCTATTCTGACTCCTTCTGATGTTAATAAGCTGATTATAAAGATTAACGCCCAGTCTTATAGAACAGAGTCATATGAAGGTGGCTTTCTTAGGGGCACAAAATCCAGTACTTTCTTATGGCAATCCACAAAGAGAATGAGGCCTGAGACTCTCCTTTCCGGCTATTTGGCTATATGGCTAAAGAGATGTGTAGTGCCGCATCAATCTTCTGAAGCGCTTCCTCTTGAGGTTCTCTTTCCCGCCGTGCAATTAGCCGTCGGAGGTAGGTTATCTTTACTCTCCGCCATGATTGTTGACCTCCACAGCGGTTTGCGTAACCTGGCTAACACCTTTACAAAAATGGATGTTGAGCCTTCGACTAAGATTCCTCTGTCGAGAGTTGAGTTGCCATACACATATTTAATGGCGTAGCTAGTGCTCCACCGAACGAATACGATGTCAGCACCTGACGTGTCTGACCCAGAAATTCCTTTGCTGTAGCTTTTGGAGGGATGTAAATGGTTGAATCCCTCTCGACAATGACCTGACCGGGTGAGGCAGTTTAAGAATGCCAAGTGCTGGGAATTTTATAAATGTTTCCCTTGATTTTCTGGTGCTTATAATGACAAGGTCATTGATGAGGAAATGCATGGAACTAACAAGACTTCTCTCGACATGGGCATGTTCGCGAGGAATTTTGCGTTATTCTTCATTGATGATTCTGTTACAACTTTGA
>BQKN01063773.1:367958-377965 GCA_022839385.1 Asparagus kiusianus | reverse complement strand
AAATACTAATTCTGCAATGAGAGGTAAAAGACGTTATTGGGTGGGAGATAGCTCAATGAGGAAACACATTCAAATAGGTAAAAGGGGAAGCCATGTATTAAATAAAAGACCAGATTAGACATGTAACATGCTAACTTTGTAGCATCACAACTTCTCAATAGAAAACCAAGGGTGTAAGAGATGAAATTACCTGCGTAGATCGAGTCCTATTAAACCAGCTTGTAGAACTGTCAAATTATCTGAATCTGGCGAAACAATAATCACAGTATCTCCCGCATATTGTGTCTCTAATATAGACATGAGTTGTGTCACCCTTACAAACACGTCAGCAACACTCTCGTTGGGTGTTCCATCATCAATAGGAGGTGGTTTGATGTTTGGAGAAAGACTATCTGATGAGTAAACCTGAAATTACTAATTCACACAAAAAAGAAGTTGAAGTATCAAATAGAAATTAGTAATTATGTTGCTAAGGAAAAAGATTAACAATGACAGAACAATAGTAGTCAGAACTTCATGCACCGTTTCATCTCAAGTTTGCAAATGTTTCTTTATCATTAACTTGTACTTTGTTTAGCAAAGGACCCAGTTCACATCATATATCCTGTCTTTATACTCCACAGTTTGTAGTAGTTTAAGATCTGTCATTAACATTGTCTTGGGGGAAATATGAAGAAAATCATACTTCACGGCGGTTAACTAAAACAAAGTCCATGGGGATTTCTTAAATAATTTTTTTTATCGTGATAGTTATTTTTATTTTGTGGTGATGCCATCATGCATTTACATAACAAATTCAAGATACAGTAGCAAACTTAAGCATCTAGCCACTAAAGAACTAGCGGGCAAGTGCCCCAGGTGAACACGGAATGCAAACAGATACACTAACTGGTAGTATTATATAATGTAACATGCCTAGGAGTTCATTAAAGCTGTCAAATTTTATAATTTCAACTAACAAAATTACAGTGCAATGGACAATAGGAAGTTGTCGAAGATGCCAGTTTTAGAAGGCAGCAAGAAAGAAACTTGTTTCGCTGTAGAAAAAGAAATGACTGTGAAAAAACTATTGTAACTTATTGAAAAATATGTTTACTTAAGCTTGACAAAAAATTCATTTATGAAAATTGTTGGGCCTAAAACAATGATCAACAGCTTCATCACACACAAACTCGTACTCACTCTTACCTCATTAATTGAGTCCAGCCCTTTTCTCTCAAAAGCTCCGAGACCTCGAGCATCTAAGAAGCTGTACTCGGGAACTATATGACTGCAAAGACAAAAAAATATTCTAAGAAAAAAAAATCAAGGAATTTTAAATGATTTTTTAAGTATTGGTCCTTAGAATCTTTTGATCTTTAACTTAGTCCTTCAAAGCAGTGAAAATGTTATTTAGACCCTCAATTCATACAAATTACTCCAAATTAGTACATCCATTAGTTTTTCCTTCGAATTTCTTATTTCTGTTTGGGCTAGCGATTAATTCAACATAGTACCCCGAATTCATTCACCTCCAAAATCACAAATTTGTCACTCTCTTATGAAAAAGGGGTTAAGGTGAAGAAAATGACGGCTGAGGAAGAATGAGAGGGCTTGGATTTTAAACAGGTTCAGGTTAGGATGTAAATTTAAACAATAACTGAAAACGCAAATCAGACGGTTAAAGTTTAATTAAATATTGCCCACAAGCCAAACTGCAGTTTATTACTCTTGACGAGTAATTTGGAGTAACTTATATTAATTTTGTGGACCACGTAGCAATTTCAATACCTGGCTAGAGTAAAAAAATATGAAAAGATTCAAGGGTCACACAAAAAATAAGGGTTTTCTGACGTTAGTACTTAGTCGCTTAAATCTTTAATATTTTTTAATTTTGAAATTACTCCCTCAAGTCATTGAAATTGGTATTAGGTACCCAAATTCTTATATGTCGTTACTGCTACTCTTGATTGAGGAATTAATTTGAGCAACAAAAACAAAGCGTTTATCCCAAAATTTTTGGGCCGAGTACATGAATCATGCTCTTCCGTTCATTTCTATTATGAGTCATCTCCTTCGTTAAGTTGATTATTATTATATCTTTTTTAATTGCTTCTGCCCAAGTTCTTTTAAGTCTACCAGTCTACATCTAGATTGAGGTCTTAACACAATCTCCTAAGACCATGTGCAGCAGGGGGTGATTGAAGAGATATTTGGTTGCAGCTGGGGGTTTTTGAAAAGGTGAAATGAGTTACGAAGGCCAAGGGGTGAAAATTTTCACCCCGGGTATTTCTGACAAGGCCACGCGCGGGAGTGTCCTCGAGCAACTTGCCAAACGCCGCGTGGCAAATTTTGATTGGGCGGGATTTTTTTTCCTCCTTATTTTTAATTGATATTTTTTGAGATAAATACAATGAATTAATTTATAATTTTTATACCATTAATTTTTATTTTTCAAACTCTATAAATAGAGACTAACTTTGTGTCATTTGGACACCAAAAAAAATCTGAGTTTCTACACCCTATTCTTCTTCTTTCTACAATTTGAAGCTAGTTTCTTCATGGATCCTTCACAAAACTATCCTAATTTTCCCTACAACTACAACTTTCCTAACCAACCTCAAAATACCCTCCCTCAACCACAACATCCAAATATACAACACCCCGAAAATACTCAAAATACGGGGATGCAGCCCAATTTTCAAATGCCGTATATGATGCAACCAAATTTCGGCATGCAATATCCTTATCTTCCTTACGGTTATCCTCCAGTTCCGGGAAGCAGCTATGTTCCCTCCCATATGAATTATCCTAACACGGAGTCGATTGAGCCAGCGACACCCCGGTTTAGTAGCGGATCTACAGATATCTCAGAATTTTCCACCCAAATGTCTTTAGGAAATGTTGGTGGGGATACTCCTCACAGTTTTCTCCCTCCAACCCAACAATCAGCAAAGAGATCAAGTTATGAAACTTGGACCACCGAAGACAACATACTTTTACTAGCTGGTTATTTTCACGTTAGTAATGATAGTGAGTTGGGGAACAACCAAAAGGGTGAAACTTTCTGGGGTAAAATTACACAGTACGTGAATGAGAACGCCAAAAGTGGAAAGGAGAGGATTATGTCTCGGTGCCATAGTCATTTCAAAGACATCAACAGAAAGATATCCAGTTTCATTGGCTGCTACAGTACTGCATGTAGGGAGAAGCGTAGCGGTTGGTCCGATGAAAACTACATATCCAAGGCAAGAGAGTTGTACTTTGAGAAAATGGGTACGACGTTTAATTTGGTGGATGAGTGGAAGGTGGTTCGTAATCAACCCAAATATATGACAGGAGGAAATGCATTCGGTAGTAGTGGCTCTAAAAGAAAGAGTAGTGGTGAGGATGTTGAATCATCAACTCCTACCCTTGTACGTCCAGAGGGTAGGGACGTGGCAAAGAAGAAAGCTAGAGCTTCCTCTAGTAAAACATCTGTGTCAAGGAAATCAAAGGGGGCAATTGAGGAGGAGTTATCTAAGCTAGTCAGTGCTCATTAAAAATTTGAAGAGAAAAGATCAAGTACTTCTTCAGCTATGAATAACCTGGCTCATTCCAAGAATATGGAGATGTGGTTATTCTTGAAAAACAAACCAGATCGTGACGATGAAAATGAAGAAGCTTATAATATGTTGAGGAAGAACATGTTTGGAAAATAAGACCTTCTCAAGAAGTTATGATTGTGTGTTTTCTTTCTGATGTTTTTGTGTACCGTTTGTTTAATTTTGGAGTTGTGTGGGTGCCTATGTTTGTTGAATGTATTAATAAAAGTGTTGTTTATGTTTGAATAAAATTGTTGTTTATGTTTCAATAAAGCCGATTGATGTTGACTTCTCACTGCATAATAGTACAAAAGATACAATTACTACTCACTGCAAAAACAAACAAATGTTGAATTGACCTTTCACTGCAAAAAATACAAAGGATGAAATGACTACACCTGCATAATAATACAAAATATGAATTGACAACTCTCTGCACATGCATGCCCTATGACACATGTCTCTGCAATTGCATGTGAATTCAATTATTTGAACAACTACCATTCATTATATAAACTGATCAGATGCACATCATAAGTATACCTATCAACATTTCAAAAATCATAGCATCCAATGGATCCTTTCCTAAATGAGTTTAGTCTAGAAGAGTTCCAACAACAATGGGAAATAGAAGAAAAAATACTTGATCGGCAGCGAGAACTTCTTGAAGAATTGCAAAGGAGAAGCGAACAACCACGTAAGAGGAAATCCATACATAGAGATCATCATGCAGCGCATGAGAGACTCATGGCCGACTACTTTGCCGAGTCATGCACTTACACTGACGCCCAGTTTCGACGCAGGTATCGAATGAAAAGGCCTCTCTTTCTACGAATTGTGGACTCTATATCAAATTACGACGATTACTTCACACAACGGCGCAATAATGCGGGCAAGCTTGGGTTAACGCCTATCCAGAAGTGTACGGCTGCCATACGCATGCTCGCATATGGAGTCGCAGCCGATGCTTGTGATGAGTACGTCAAGCTAGGAGAATCCACTGCTATCGAGTGTACTCGTAAGTTTTGCGAAGGGTTAATAGAATTGTTTCAAGATGAATACTTACGACGACCAAATGTGGAAGACTTGCAGAGGTTGCTCCAAGTTGGACAGGAACGTGGATTCCCAGGGATGATTGGAAGTATTGATTGCATGCACTGGCAGTGGAAAAATTGTCCTAAGGCTTGGCAATGGCAGTTTACTAGTGGACACAAGGGGACGGCAACAGTTATCCTCGAGGCAGTTGCGTCATATGATTTGTGGATATGGCATGCTTTTTTAGGGCTTCCTGGTAGTTTGAATGACATAAATGTACTAGATAGGTCACCGGTTTTTGACGACATTGAGTCGGGTGAAGCTCCACGGGTAAACTTCACCGTGAATGGGCGGGAGTACAATCTTGCATACTATCTTGCCGACGGAATCTACCCTAAGTGGCATGTCTTCGTGCAGTCAATTCAAATGCCCCAAGGCAACAAACATCAATGTTTTGCCAAACAACAAGAATCATGCAGGCAGGACGTGGAACGCGCATTCGGGGTACTCCAAGCACGCTTCGCTATTGTCCGCCAACCAGCTAGAATGTGGGATCTTGATGTCTTAGGAAAAATAATGAGGGCGTGCATTATTTTACACAACATGATAGTAGAGGATGAACGAGATACGTATTCGCGAAACTAGGAAAATATTGACTTTGAACCGTCGAACAATGCTAGCTCTAGCGCCTCTTTCAATGTTCAAACAGACGTGTTGCCGGAGTTTCAAGTCCATGTTCAACACCGATCTGAGGCAGATAATCAGACTAGAGCGAAACTACGAGATAAGACCCAACATATTCAGCTGAAGAAGGATCTCATCGAGCACATTTGGCAGAAGTTTGGGACAACCTCCGATTAGATTTACCAATTTAGTGTGTGTTTTCTGGCCTGTTTTCAATAATTTGGGTGTGTTTGGTTTTCCGTATGCTTAATAAAATCGTGTGTTATTTTATGTTAATTTAAAATATTATTGAATATTAAATTAATAATATATATTTAAATATTATATATTATTTATTGAATTATTAATAAATTATAATTATAAATATATGAGTTATATTAATAATAATAATAATAAAATAGTAATATATATGAAATAGGAAAAAGATTGAATAAATATGGTGGGGTATATGTTGAAGTGATGTGGTTTATGGTGGGTCCCAAATAAAGTAAAAAACTTTCTGAAAAATCTCCTGTTGTAGAGTTGATAGGGAAATGAAGATTATTGAATTAAATAAAGTGATGTGGCAGGAGAGAAGGAGGTGAAATTTCACCTCCTGCTGGAGATGGTCTAAGTGATGTTTTTAGTAGCCTCCGTCTATGTGACCAAACCACCTCAACTGATGCTCTCACATTTTATCCTGGATAGAAGCGACATCAGCTCTCATGCGAATGCCCTCATTTCTTATTTTATCTCTCAATTAATATCCACCGGACCATCGTAACATTCTCAATCCGCTACACCTCGCACATGTATCTAATTGCCCAACATTCTGATAATGCCTCGTTGGGTTTCGTAGCTGTCCAATAGAATTTTTCCTTCGATATCAATTGATTAAATTTGAAACAACTTACGAGTATTGGCAGACGGAATGTCAAATTTCAATGATTTAAGGGACAAATTAAAACGGCAAAGGAAAAAAAAAAACTAAGCTTTTGAGACCTGCGATCGATGCCGTTGACGTAGGCGATGATCTCAGCCGTCTGGTAAGCCCGCTGCGTAATGGACGGCCAGATCCAGCAGCTCCCATCACAGGCCCCCGCCCGCTTCAGCTCCAGCGCCGCCGCCGCCGCCTGCTGGGCCCCAGCCGGCGAGAGCCCGCTGTCGACGGAAGTCTTGGACACGGGGTTCGTGACCAGGAGGCCGGAGCTCTCGTACACCGACTCGCCGGAGCGGACGAGGTAGTACCTGCACGTGCGAGGCACGAGAGGGTTAGGTGGGGCCCGCGTGGGGAGGGGAGGGGAGGTTACTACCGGTTGACGAGGAGAGAGGGAGGCATGCGGAAGAGGCCGCGGGCGTCGGCGGCGGCGAGCGGGAGGAGCGGGAGGGCGGGAGCCAGGGAGAGGAGGAGGCGGCGGGGCATCGGAAGCGATAGGATTTCCATTTTATTTTTTCAATTTTTTCCCCCTTCTTGTTTCTTTCTCTCCTGAAATATTCTGTTGTTGAATAATTTTTCAAAACAGACCCATTTCAGTTTTTTTTTTTAAATCGACCCCATTTTTTTTTTATTTACCAAAACCGATCCGATTTTGTAATTAACATCCTAATCACCTTCCTAATTAGTCGGGGTTGCCAACCCCGACTATTTAGGACATTAATTTTTAGGGTTTAAGACTTTTAATTAGGGTTTAACACCCTCCTAAATAGTCGGGGTTGCCAACCCCGACTAATTAGGAAGGTGATTACGCTGCTAATCACAAAATCGGGTCGGTTTTGGTAAATAAAAAAAAGAGGGTCGATTTTTTAAAAAAAAATTAAAATGGGTCTGTTTAGAAAAATTGTTCTTCTGTTGTTACTGCTTGCCTAGTTTTGTGGGGGAACTGAACTGAGGCTTGTTCATGTGGGTCCCCCTCGGTTAACTGAATCATTGATCATTGTACCTATCAATTAGGTTTCGTTTTGTTTTTCTTGTTGTGTTTTTGTAAAAAATATAATGATGTTGTGTTTTTTCTTTAAAATATTTTTAAAACACCATGTTAAGTATTTTTGGTCAATTGACCCATCATAATATTAGTATTAAACATATTATTAATATATTATATATTTATTATAATAAAATATATTATAAATAAAATATTATAATATTTAGTTTATATTATTATAAGTTTAAATATAATATAATATAATATTATATTATATATTATAATATTATAGTGTATTTTAATGAGTTATATTATATTATAATTATCATCATATTATAATTATTACATATTATTTTCAAATAATTATATATTTAATTATTTTGGCATATTAATTTGTTATTGTTGTATATTATATTAATATTTTATAATAATGTTATTTTATTATTATTATAATATTATTAATATTATACTATTATTCATATAATATAATATTATTAATATTATTAATATTATGTTATTACTAGTATGTTTTAATAAATTAATATATTATAAATATTTTAATATTATATAATATATTATAGTTTTTAATATGTTAGAGTATTGTTAGTACTTTAATAATATATTAGTATTTATGACATAAATAAATATTATTATATTATGAATAGATTATTTTACATTAATATTTGTTAGCAATAAATTATTTTGTTATTAAAAATTATTTTACTTTATAATAAACTATATTATTTATTATATAATATATTAATATTTTATATATTATATTATATTTACTATACAATATATTTTTATAATATTATTATTTTATTATTTTATTATTAAATATTTTACTATTATATAATATTTTATAATTATTAATTTGTTGTAATTTACTTATTAAAAAATTAATAATATTATAGTGATTATACTATTGTATAGTATATTATTATATCATTATTATATTATTATTTATTATCAATAAATTTTTTATTATTTTTTATTAGTTTATTTATATTATTATTATTATTATTTATTATATAATACATTATAACATATTAAACACGGGTATTTAATATGTATTATATTATTATATAAGATATTTTAATTATTATATTTTTATATTACTTAATAAATATTACTAATATATTAAATTAACTATAATATAATATAGTATAGTATAATATAATAAGCATGTTGATAATAACTCTATATTAATTACATTTAATATATTATGTTAGATATTATATTAACACCTTCTCAAACTCAAAATCAAAACACCAAACTTAAAACACCTAAAAGTTGTTTTGAAATAAATGTTGTGTTTTTAGTTTGAAAATGATTTAGCTCAAAAAACACCATGGTTTCCAAACGCATTGTGTTTTATTTTTGGCAAAAACACCATGAAAATAAGTAAAACACTACGGTATCCAAACGGAGCCTTAATTTAGAGCTTGTTTGTTTGCACGGAAGTAGTCAATAAGTAACTAAAGTAGAGCAAGTTTCTCCTACTTTCAAGCAAAAATTTATGTTAGTTTCTCCGAAAATACTACTTCAGCTACTTCCATAAATACAGATACGACATCTAGGTGGCACTCTTACTTTCTACATTTTTTTGCCCTTGAAAGCTTAGAAGTAGAGGGGAAGTGAATGAAAAGAGGTCCATTTAAATTAGAGATTTACCAATGACAGATGATCTTAAATTAATTCTCTTAAAAGTAATCAAATATCAAAGCAGTATTCTCACACGTCATCTCTCTCACAAAGGCTTCATTTTTGTGACTTACTGCTAGAATCTTTTAATATTAATCATCATGTGCATACATGATTTTTATTTGGAGTTAAAATTGATATTAGTCTTTTATACATGCATCGGTGAGCTGGCGGCTAAAATCGATTTGTTTTGCATAGCATTGATGATGAGGCGATGGTTCTCTTGAGTTTTTGAACACATTCACATACCTCTTAACGACTTCTCATGAGTAAAAATGTTGAGAAAAGACAGTCCAAATCAAATGTATGATAATTATTTGTTTGCATCTTCAAGTATAATGAGATTCATGTATCAGTTGATGATTTGGATGGTTAATTTTTTACTTAATAGCGAGAAAGGGAAGTTGATGCGGCAAAAACATGTACCAAAAAAAGGTTGCAAGCGCACAACCGTGTCAAGTTATAGTATTTAAGATATCGATCCCACGAGGAAGGTGTTTTGTAGGAGAAAATATGAAATCGGTTCTTATGTTGTGTGCGTGACAAGTAGGAGTGATGAATGTGATTGTGAAGAGATTGAAAGAGTGAAAGTGGTGTGTAAGTAGGTGCAAAGTGTAAATGAGAGTGGGTGTGACAAAGAATGAGTGTGATCAATAAGGCAAGAAGAAAAAATGAATAAAATCAAGAAACAAATGAAAAATCAGGAATGAAGAACAAAATTCTAGAATAAAAGAAAATGTAAGAAATTAAAGATGGTGGATTCAATTATAGATATGGGTAATCTACAATTGAACCCACTTCTTAGAAAAGGGTGATTCCCTAGAGGGTTCTAGCCTAAAGGCGAATCAAACAAAATAAAAATAAACAAAAAGAAAAACTAAACCCAAGAGGGTTCTAGCCTCAAGGTGAATAGTGTAAGAAATTAAAATCTAACTACAAAATAAATTGCAAAATCTAAACTAAAAAATAAAATTACAAGAATTAAATGTACGAAATTAAATCTACTCTATAAGCATAAAATAAATCTAAGGCAAGAGGGTTCTAGCCTCTTGGCTATTTAACAAGAAAATAAAATCTAACTACAAGCATAGAAATAAATCTAAACTAATAAGCAATAAAA
>BQKN01063773.1:319507-332958 GCA_022839385.1 Asparagus kiusianus | reverse complement strand
ATAAGCTAGCTATTGAGTCCCATTTGAATCTCCAACTTATGATTAAATGCTTAATGAATGTGTTGTATGTTGCTATTTTAGGTTTCAGGATTTAATGCTTACTGAATATGTTGTATGTGGCACATTAGCTTTACATAGAGTCGAATGCAATGCCCATATGTTCTTCTGTGAGTTTTCCCCCCATAATCAAGGAGAAGGTTGGAGGGTGTTAGCTTAAACTACAATCCTGATAAGGTAGGTGTTCTCTACCTACTAACTCACTATCTATGATATGTGTTGAGCTATAATGACTATCAGTGTCTTCTAAGCCTTTTGCAGTCAAAATGGAATCTACAATTAAGCAGAAGGCTACATAAAAAGATCTCACATGTCACATCCAAATTCCGTTCTCCACTTCCCATTCAATGAATACATAAAATTAGAATGTTGCAAGGCCAGGAACCAAATGATCAAAAATCATTCACAAAATACTAGTATGTATTGGATGGGAGTAAAAAGATGCATAGCAATTTGTTGTTATATGGTACTTATATATATTCTTTTAAATCCTCTTGAGTAGCTGCTCCTATGGACCAAAGTTGTAAAGAACATATAATTGTGTGCGTTCTTGGATGGTGCACAATGATTAATCGGATTATGCATCACATAGTCGAATTATGCATTATGTATGAATATAAATGTATACGTGTGTGTACATATACGTACATATGTAAAGTGGATAGTAGCTTTTGGGCAGCCAACATTGTATCCGTTGGATGGTTCTAATGGTTCAAGATATGAGTAGATGATGTGGCACTCCTTTATTGATGGAGGGTAATAGTTTCATCTAATCACATCCCAATCCAACACCGAATGGTTAAGAAGTTGGATGGACAAGACTTACTAATTCAAATGGATAGTAGCTCAACTCTCTCCCGCTGTATGTAATTGGTTCTCCAAAATATATTAAAAATAAAAAATATGATGAGATTTTGTAAAGTATATAAAAAATCTGGTTATGAGTACAAAACCTATTTCATTTCAGGTTAACTATAACTCTTAAATAAAGACAAAATTTCAATATTACAGCAACTCACGTGTAAATATCAAGCACATGAAATTCATCATTTCTTAACTTACATTGCAAATAACAATTTGTTATATGATGGATAGTAGCTCTGTAATACTCACTAGATGTAGGACCTGAGAGACTATGAAGACCTTCTTGCGCAATAACATCAAGCAGCGTGTGAAAACTATCAAATAAATCGTTTTCAATTTATCAAAGTAAAAAAAAAAACAAGTTGCATAAGAAAAGTTAAAGCAAAATCAAATTGTTGCTACTGTAAATTGTACAAAATTAAAAATTTAACCAAATAGTTGCAAATGTAGTTACATGCAAGAGCAGTTGCGACGTCTTAATTGCATGCAAGTGACAGTCGCATTGCAACAAGAATTGCAAACCGGCAAAAGCCCCCTATATAGAAGTGGTTATGCAGCTTGTCCATACAATGAGAGTTCATAACCCCTATTTGATGCGGTTGTCGCCAGATACTTTCTGCTGGTATTTATGTGTCTGCATAGAGCTTGTTTTTTAACTGTGCAGTATGGAAAGCAATTTTGTTAAATAGCTTCCATCAGTGTGTGCAAGTACTCATGAGTTGATGAATTGCGAAGAAGCACTTATTTACTGTACATTTATTATTGTTCCAATGGTTTGTGTTTTTTCTAGTAAGATGCAGCTTGGTTGACTCTCTTTCTGACCACCTTTTCAATTTCATAATTGGTTTAGGACCTTGCAATTGATGCTACTTCAATAGTTGGTGTGGACCTAGGCCAAGGTATACGTGAAGTTGACGTTAAGAAATATATAAAAGTTGAGAAGCTTCCTGGTGGGCAATTGGAGGACTCCAAGGTTCTTAAAGGAGTCATGTTTAACAAAGATGTTGTCGCCCCTGGAAAAATGAGGAGAAAGATAGTTAATCCCAGAATTATTCTCCTCGATTGCCCGCTTGAGTATAAGAAAGGAGAAAATCAAACAAATGCCGAGTTGGTAAAGGAAGAAGACTGGTAAGAACCGAATTGTTTTCTGTACAACTTTCTTTGTTTTTGTTATTTTTGCTTTAAATATAAATATTGTCTAGAAGATCAGGGAAAGTTGAAAATTTCAATTTATTCCATATCATTTTCTCTTATTTTATCTGTCTAGATTGCATAACTTCACTTGAATTAGGTTGCACGCTTACATTTGAGTTTATGGTATGTCTAATTTATAGACTGGAAATCTTCATGTGATGGATCAAGGAGTTTACTGAATTTTTCTTCAAGGATCAATTATTAATTAGAAAATAGGTATACTTTTAGTTTGTTTACAGCATTGTTCAAGCATTGGGATATAGTTAAAAATGGCTATTCTTTGGCATTTAAACCCTCCGGGTTTGGATTCTAACAGTCTAAATGTTGAAGGGAATTTCAAGAAACAAGAAACAATTTGAACTCTCCATAGAGGCGAAGGGAAAAAAAGGAAAATATGCAAGAAATGTACATGATTTTTTAGGGGGATAGTGGGAACAGGCTTTTTGTAGCTATCTTATGTTCCGCCTGTTTACTAATAAACTTTGGTCATACTCTTATTATGAAAGTTAATTGCTTCAACTAAGCTAAATTTTTCTTTATCTTCTTTTTCCCAATCCCCTTTATTTAGTGGTAGGTTTTTTTAAATTAATTCCAGTACTTAATTAAGGGTAGTAGGAAAAATCAATAAATTTAACTTTGGGTCAATCGAAGTATTGGTTTTATCTGATAAAAGAAGATGCTCAAACGAATTTTAAAAGTGACCATTGGTAGTATGATTTTACTTAGATTAGTGAAGTAGTAGTCCGTTCTTTCTAACATGTTACATTATCTTAACCTTTCATCCTTTCATTAAGAATACATGACAAATGGCAAAGCATTTCTCCCCATTTTTGGGGCCAACATCCTTTTATTAAGAATGGTGGGATGCTATTTTCATTATGACAGTCAGGATATGCCATTTTAAAAGGTAACTAGCAGATACGACCCTTTGCATTGTGGTCCTTATAGAAATGATCACTCCTGAACTATGTAACACAAGCCCACATCAGAGTCTCTCATGAAAATTAATAATTCACCCCAATACAATCAAGTGTTGTGAGAACACCTCACCTATTTGAGCTCCTTTTGTAATCTATCGTGATGTTGCTCTCATCTCTCACCTCTCCCTCCGTCCAGTCCCTCCTGCATCTATCTCTTCTTTATCTTCCCTCTGTGACCTTTTCCCTCATGTCTTTTCTTCCCCTCTCTTTGCAGTTTGCGCTTTCTCCTATCTGCATAGTGAGAGACACTTAGTGACGGGTGGTAACCTCACCTATTTGAGCTCCTTTTGTAATCTATCGTGATGTTGCTCTCATCTCTCACCTCTCCCTCTCCCTCCGTCCAGTCCCTCCTGCATCTATCTCTTCTTTATCTTCCCTCTGTGACCTCTTCCCTCGTGTATTTTCTTTCCCTCTCTTTGCAGGTTGCGCTTTCTCCTATCTGCATAGTGAGAGACACTTAGTGACGGTTGGTAAGAATTGCAACTCATGTTCCTTCCACATGAAACACTATTTGGATCGAAGGATTGTCTTGATAGAGTAGGGGTGTTGGAGTGTTAACTAAGCCGCTGAGGGGTGATAATACTTACTAAGATTATAATAGATGGGTCAATTTGATTTTTACCATATAGCATGCGAAACACTATTTTATGGAGACTTAACCTCCTTGATGGTAAGGGGCGTGCAGTATGAATAGGTGACAGGGAAGATGATATATGTGAGGTTTGTTAGGGTTAAAGTCTTAATAGTGCTTGGAAGGCAATGCAGGACGGGTAATTTTCTGCCTTGTTCATTGTTCTTTTCCATTTTAAACTTGTTGATTTCAGCTCCTGTTTTGATATTTATTAGGAAATATTAACTTTCTGATCCATGCATGAGGAAACAAGTGAAGATTTGTGTGATTGATGTTTCTTAAAACTAGAATTAGTTGTAATGCCTACTCTTTAACTTGCATTAAGAATCATGCCCTTTTTTCCAGGGAAGTTTTGCTGAAGATGGAGGAAGAATACATAGAGAACATCTGTATGCAAATACTTAGGTTAAAACCTGACTTGGTCATAACCGAGAAAGGGCTTAGCGATCTTGCATGCCATTACTTAAGCAAGGCTGGAGTCAGTGCCATCCGGAGGTTGAGAAAGACTGACAACAATAGGATTGCCAAAGCTTGTGGAGCAGTTGTTGTCAATAGGCCTGATGAGCTCCAAGAGTCCGATGTCGGAACGGGTGCTGGGCTTTTTGAGATCAAGAAGATTGGCGATGAGTTCTTTGCATTTATTGTGGATTGTAAGGATCCAAAAGCATGTACAGTTCTTCTAAGAGGGGCTAGCAAGGATCTGCTGAATGAAGTTGAAAGAAATTTGCAGGTATAATCTTTCTATTGTTTAGTTGCTAGTGGAATTAAACACGTAGAATTTTCTAAATTTGTCTAAATGGTAAATGTTTTGATTGATAGGACGCGATGTCAGTAGCACGAAACATACTGAAGAATCCAAAGCTTCTTCCTGGAGGAGGTGCTACAGAGTTGACTGTATCTGCAACACTGAAGCAGAAGAGTTCATCGATTGAAGGCATTGAAAAGGTTTATGCATCCTTGAAATTCATTGGTGGCGTATTTTTATCCAATATTTAGTTGTGTTACTTTGACTGATTGGTTTCTTCTTTTTCGTCTGGTGTTCTTAACAGTGGCCATATGAGGCTGCTGCTATAGCTTTTGAGGCTATCCCACGAACCTTGGCTCAAAATTGTGGAGTGAATGTGATTCGAACAATGACTGCTCTCCAAGGAAAGGTAGAACGAAATTCCTTGTTTTTGTGTTTTTTGGGTAAAGTTATAGGAAGCCCCCTTCATCTATATCAGGTTTTTAAGAAACCACCTCACTTTAAGTTCAACCAAGAAAACCCTTGATCTGTGGTAGTTATTAAAATCCGTAACTTTTTAATAGCTGTAGGTTAAACTTGTGATGCATGTAAGAGAACTGAACTTAAACATCACAACCATGTTTAAATTTCACAAATCCATTATGGAATTTAAAGTTATTCCTCACACATGCATTACAAGTTTAGACTGAAGCTATTTAGAACGAGGGATTTTAATAACCATCATAGACCTTTTTATTGAACTTAATAAATGAGGGGGTTTCTTGAAAAACTGGGTATAGATGAGAAGGGGGTTTCTGGTAGTAGTTTATCCTTCGCCTTTTGCATCTTCTTTTCAGTTCAGAAGGATATATTTATCTGTTTATTCGAACTTATTATATTATATACAATTGAATACTTGAACCATTCTATTCATAACGGTTTCTGTTTTCTCCATCAATATAGCATGCAAATGGTGAAAATGCATGGGTTGGTATCGACGGGAACACCGGTGCTATTGTTGACATGAAGGAGAAGAAGGTATCATTTAAGAGCCAGTAACCTCAGCTTCTTCAAACTTTTCTTGCTTTCTTACTTCAATTATTGCCTTAACACAGATCTGGGACTCCTACAATGTAAAAGCACAAACATTCAAGACCTCAATTGAAGCCGCTTGCATGCTTCTGAGGATCGATGACATTGTTAGCGGGATAAAGAAAAAGCAGGCTCCGGGTTCTGGGCCTACTAAGCCCAAGATCGAGGAAGAAGGGGATGCTGACGGTGAACAGATAATTCCGGAGTAGAAATGGGTAAGAGTCTATAGTCTTTTACAAAGAGAGGGTTTTAACAAAGATGGAGACTGTTGGGCTGCTGTTAGCTGACAAATTTTGGTTGATCCTGGATTGACAAGTTTCATGTCCTTTTCTTTTCTCCTACTTTAGAACTGTGTAAATTGACTGTGTTATGTTTCTTGTGTTCTGGTAGTTTTATGTGAGCATATAAAGACCAGTATATTTTGTTTGCTTAATGGATTGAGCGTCTACCCCTCATCAAAATCCAAGTTATTACTTATTAGTACTGTCTGTTGTCATTCTTTCTTACTAGTGTGAACGTCGTGCAAAGCATTTCTTTTTTTTCCCTCTACAATAATCCCCGGTTTTAAATGCTATAAATTTTTTTGAATTGCTACAGTATCCCGCTCTGCCAGTGTTTTTTATCAAAATGTTACTTTGTTCCCCTACGATACAGTATTTTTTTCAAAAACACTTCAATATACTGGTGCCTGGTTGCTACAGTAATGCCGCTACTGAACGATACTGTAACCTTTACTGTGGCATCAAAATGTTACTTTGTCCCCTATGCTACAGTAATTTTTTCAAAAATACCACAATATACTGGTGCCTGGTTGCTACAGTAATACCGTTACTGAACGATACTGTAACCTTTACTGTGGCATGAATAGTGAATCTTTGGTTCTTCCATGTAGAGGAGGAGTAGATATCTTTTTCTTGTCAAGCTATTTATGGATTATTAATTATGAATCACGAAAAAAATGCTTTGAGACCCCTTTCTTAATCACGGAACATGCCCACCTCCTCTGATTTTCTCCTCCTCCATTAGGTTCAAATTTTTTTTTTTGCCTTCTTTTTTAGGGTTTCGTTCGGTTCAATCTTTTTTTATTATAAATATTCTCCGTTTGAGACTGGTTCTATCTGAATTTTGGTTTCATGCAGCTGTTTTAGATTTCAATTTTTTTGCGTGAGATCCCCAGACTATGCAAGTAGTTGAGTTGAGTTCGTCACGCTCTCTTCTCCTTTAAAATCCGACTTCCCACCAGTTCAAATTATCACTGAAATATGATAATTGCAAATCAGGGTAATTTATATGCGCAACAAAGGACATAAAATTTTCTAATTGGCATTCAAGACGGCGCTAGTGTGAAGCGTGATCTTGTTGGAGTTCATGAGACGATAATATATATATATTTTGTAAAAGTGGATTTTGAAGGTAGCCCCAAAAATAGAAGGCACATGTTAATCAATCCCATCACATTTAACCCATGTGCTTCTAATCCTAAGATTCAAATTTTCACGTGCTGAAGTTCTTCTCAGCTTGTTATTTTTTCTATCATTCTTAAATCTAGTATTAAGAATTATTTATTAAGTTATATTTATCGCCAAATTGATAATATGATTTTTATATATAACTACTCATGAAAACTTTAGCGATAAGTTTTTTTACTACTTTACAGAGTGAATTTCCAGACTACTTAACAAAACAATACGCTAGTTGGCGAGTTTTATCAGTTTTATATACTAGAGCTAGAAAATATTTGTATTTGTGAAATGTTTAATAAAGGTTAATTTCATTATTTGCAAGAACGACAAAAAGTAATTTCAAGGTTAAAAAATATTACTTTAGCTTGAACCGTGAATAAAGAGCTAAAATAATCATCGTAATATATTGGGATGTTTAAGATTAAAAAAGTACACTATAGCATTAATAGTAGGGGTGTGCAACGGTCGGTTCGGTTCGGTTTTTACCAAAATTTGAACAACCGAACTAAATCGCCTATAATTCAAAACCGAACCGAACTGTTGCAAGTCGGTTCGGTGCGGTTCGGTTCGGTTTGTTCGGTTCTAACTTCATCAAACTTCTTATCAAACAACAAACTATGTTAAAGAAAAAAATATCAACAAAATAGGAGATTATGAAGCATTAAACATTGATATAATGATATTATTTTTAACCCATAATGATCCAGAAAATGAGTTTAGAGTTTGCGTCTTTGACTCTTTGGGGACGGGTCGGGTAGGGTTTGAGATCAGAATGGGTAGAATTGTACTATATTCGGTCGGTTCGGATCTGTTTGGGTTGAAAAGTTTTCAAACCGACCCGAACCGCCCTACTCATAAAACCGATTTTTTCGGGTCGGTTCGGTTGGTTTTTTCGGTTTGGACGGAACCATGCTTAGCCCTAATTAATAGTGTTTATGGGAAAAAAATCATTGCGGCGCGAGAAAAGTATGGCCAATGCTAAAAATGTTATGGGAGCATGAACAGTAATTTTAATATTTTGAATTATATTATAGTAAAAATAGTGTAGAAAAGTATGGCCAAGGGTGAAAATGTTATGGGAGCATGAACAGTAATTTTAATATTTTGAATTATATTATAGTAAAAATAGTGTTTACAGTAACATGAATAGTATTTCTAAGGTTTTATTTTAAGTTAGAAGCAATAGATATCCTTTTATCTTCTTTCTTCTCTTCTTCCATCTCATGTACTCTCTCTCTCTCTTTCCCTCTCTCTCTCTCTCTACTCTACCTCCTTCCTCCTCTCTTCTCCATCCTACCTCTATTCTCTTCCCTTCTTCACATCATCGCCGCACTCCCACATCTAACCTTCTCTCTGCTCTGCCCATTCTCCATCTTTCCTCCTCTCTCCTTTACCCAAGTTCATTCTGTGGAGAAGAATTGGAAAAAGCAGTTTTTTGGTCATAAGTCGACTCATGCACAGGCATAAGTCGACTTATGGTAAGTCGACTTATGTTGGTGCATGAGTCGACTTACGATCTGCTCTGGAATGTTGATTTTGGGCTCTGGCAAGTCGACTTATCAAGTCTGATAAGTCGACTTATGAACTCTTCTCCAGTTGCTGTTTTTCGCTCTGTCAAGTCGACTTATACAGACTGATAAGTCGACTTATGACGAGTTTTTTGGAAAATCTGGACTCCTATTTGCAGTCTGTTTGGGTTTCTGTTTTGGTATAAATACCAATACGATTTGAGGGTTTAGTAGGAGAGTTTTTGGGGTTTTTGGAGCACAGAAAAGAGAGATCTTTCTGAGCTATTTGTTAGGGTTATTGGTTGAGAGATTGAGAGATTTGTTGGTGAGATTAGTTGGTTCGTGTGAGCGATTTGTAATCTCAATTTGTACTCTCCTTCTCTATTAGTGAAAACCCACCCCCCTTCTTGCTCCGTGGACGTAGGCATCTCGACGAACCACGTAAAACTTTGGTGTTTGTGTTTGTTTGGTCTTTCTCTCGGTGTTCGTTGGTTTGGTTTCTCAAAGCATCATAGTTGGTTGTTTGTTTGGCTTCCGCGCCGCGCACGACAAGTGGTATCAGAGCTCGGGCTACGCTTGGGCTATTTGGAGGAGTAGATCGCTTTGGAAGTTCATCTAGGGCTTCGTTTAGTGATAAAGGTAGGATCTTTTTGGTAAAAATCTCATCTTTTTCAGTTTTGGATCTATTTCTCGTTTGTTTCCGCATTGGTTTGGTGGTGCTTTGAGGATTATGGCCGAGAAAGAAGGAGTTGTGGGCAGTACTTCCGGCGTGAAGACCGTCCAAAGCTTGAATATCCACTCGATGAAGATTGACGTGGAAAAGTTTAATGGCACAAACAATTTTGGACTTTGGCGATGCGAAGTCATGGATGCGCTCAACGCGCAAAATTTGGAAGATACGTTAGAGTTGGACGGGAAACCGGACAACATTGATGAGAAGGTTTGGAAAAAGATGAATCGAACGGCGTGTGGTGTAATTAGGTCTTGTCCCACTCAAGATCTAAAGTATGATGTGATCAATGAGACTTCTGCAAAGAAGATTTGGGAGATCCTTGAGAGCAAGTATTTGACCAAGAGTGTGGAGAATCGGTTGCATTTGAAGAGGAGGCTTTACCGCTTCCAGTTGAAGAAAGGAACCTCCATTGGTGATCACATGAACCACTACACGAAGCTTCTTGCGGATTTGGCGAATGTAGATGTGGTGATTGAAGATGAGGACAAGGCGTTGTTGTTGTCGAGTTCCTTGCCCGACGAGGAATATGAGACATTCGTTCTTACTCTTATCAATGGGAAGGCATCTCTTTCGTATAGTGAGGTCACCGCTGCACTTGTGAATTATCAGCTTCGAAAGAAGGATAAGGAGACTTCGTTTGAGCCGGTAGCGGGGGCGTTGGTTGCAAGAGCAAAGGGTCCAAACCGTAGTGGGAGGTCTCAGTCTAGAGGGGCACATCTTGGAGTTCGCAAGAATCAGTGTGCCTTTGGCAAAGAGGATGGACATTGGAAAGCCGAATGCCCAAAGTTAGTTGATCGAGCCGGGAAGAATAAGGGAAAAGCTATTCAAGCTTCAGAGGCGAATGTTGCCAAGGCTAGTGGCAACGATTCAGATTCGGATTCTTCGGGCTACTCATTATCTGCACTGCCGTCAGTTTGTGTTGCCTACTCTACAGAGTGGATGTTGGATTCGGGGGCTACATACCACATTTGCCCGAGGAGGGATTGGTTCTCCAGCTTTTAGGAGTTGGAAAGAGGGGATTTCGTGCTCATGGGGAATGATCACAAATGCTCTATTGGTGGTATCGGTACCGTTCGGATCAGGATGGGTGACGGGGTGATTCGGGAGTTGGTTGGAGTGAGGTTCGTTCCTCAGTTGAAGAAGAACATCATTTCACTTGGAGCTTTGGAGGCAGCAGGCTATAGAGTGACCTTGGCGGA
Source organism: Asparagus kiusianus (assembly GCA_022839385.1). Lineage (NCBI taxonomy): Eukaryota > Viridiplantae > Streptophyta > Magnoliopsida > Asparagales > Asparagaceae > Asparagus > Asparagus kiusianus. The sequence goes on along the minus strand of BQKN01063773.1, from coordinate 322,513 downwards.
TGCACGCTTGGAGGTTACATTTGGATCCATGATTGTGATGAAGGGCATCAGAAGAAGAAATTTGTATTATTTGCATGGAAGCACGGTGATTGATAGGGAGATGACGACTTCATCAGATTCGGCTAGACTGTGGCATTGTTTGGCGCTGGGGTATATGATTGGTAATGCCGTGCATTGGTTGTTAAGGAGTGCTATGACCTGCAGATTGAAGTCCTGTGAGCACATTGGGATGAGCGAGACCGTGGTGGAGTTTGGCACTTCTATCCATCGAGCGAGGGGTCTTTTTGGAGGTGTTCAGTCAGGCATTTGGGGGCCTTCCAAGGAGGCATCATTGGGAGGTAATCGTATCTTAGTTTCCACAGTTGGTGATTGTTCTAGGCATTATTGGGTCGCGACCAGTTCCCGTTGGTGTAAAGTCCTAGAAGTCAATAACAATTGGAAGAAGTGTATTGGCAGAAAGGTAACTCATTGTTTCAGCTTTGGTAGGGGTCCTTTCTTGCGTTGGTGCCGAGCTCACGGCAATAGGAGACACTTCATTGGTGTGGAGACTTTGGGGCGACGAGATGAGATGACAGTTTTGATGGGTCGTTCCTTTCTGGAGGAGGATCAGTGTTGGTTGTCGAGCATTGGTTCTGGAGCTTAGACATGTTTGGGTCATCTTAGTCACAGGTCGCCGACTGCTGCATTAGGAGTTATTGGATCTGGTGGAGCTGCTTCAGATTTTGGGTCGCGTCGGATGTTTGGATACCCAGCACTTGGTCACATCGTGGATGTGAGATTGGATCCGATTGCACGTTTGGGGTTCGGAGGCTCAGTTGATTATCATTTGGGAGCTTCTGGTTTTGTTCTGAGCAGGTATGTCACATTGGACTCTCAGCAGGTGGAGAGTGTTGATCAGATCGTTTGGATATCGCAGCAGGTGGAGAGTGATGCTACTCCACGTTGGGTGGAGATTAATCCACATACTCCAGATCATACTGCGTCATTTGGGATTCCAGCTGAGGTGACACAGGTTGGGGATCATTTGATTTCGGATGCAGATGATGGATTGGTTTTGGATTCGGTTGTAGTTGGTGGACATGTTTTGGATATGGCCATTGGTTCACCTCATATGGAGGTGTTTGATTTGTCTCAATTTGGGGTCATTAGGAGTACTATCAGTTGCAGATCGTTTGGTGATATTAGAGAAGAGTTGCAGACTTTTCTATTTGTTTGAGGGCCTTTGGAGGCCGTTAGGTGAACTACGTGAAGGCTTGATTCCTTGGGCAAGAGGATACGTAGGCAGTCTTTTTGATGCAGCCGATTTGGTGAGCGACATCGACATTTGGGGTGAGTGTTCGCACTCCCATTTGGGTCTCAGCACGTGAGGCAGTTGTTTGGTTGGTGTCGGCTCAGTTTTGGGAAAACTTCGCCGAGGTGGAGAATTGTGGAGAAGAATTGGAAAAAGCAGTTTTTTGGTCATAAGTCGACTCATGCACAGGCATAAGTCGACTTATGGTAAGTCGACTTATGTTGGTGCATGAGTCGACTTACGATCTGCTCTGGAATGTTGATTTTGGGCTCTGGCAAGTCGACTTATCAGGTCTGATAAGTCGACTTATGAACTCTTCTCCAGTTGCTGTTTTTCGCTCTGCCAAGTCGACTTATACAGACTGATAAGTCGACTTATGACGGGTTTTTTGGAAAATCTGGACTCCTATTTGCAGTCTGTTTGGGTTTCTATTTTGGTATAAATACCAATACGATTTGAGGGTTTAGTAGGAGAGTTTTTGGGGTTTTTGGAGCACAGAAAAGAGAGATCTTTCTGAGCTATTTGTTAGGGTTATTGGTTGAGAGATTGAGAGATTTGTTGGTGAGATTAGTTGGTTCGTGTGAGCGATTTGTAATCTCAATTTGTACTCTCCTTCTCTATTAGTGAAAACCCACCCCCCTTCTTGCTCCGTGGACGTAGGCATCTCGCCGAACCACGTAAAACTTTGGTGTTTGTGTTTGTTTGGTCTTTCTCTCGGTGTTCGTTGGTTTGGTTTCTCAAAGCATCATAGTTGGTTGTTTGTTTGGCTTCCGCGCCGCGCACGACACATTCTACTCATATCTTCTTCATTTCAACTTCATCCTCCTCTCTTCTCCTCTCTTCTATTTCATTTTCACTTTCATCCCCTTCTTTTCCCTCCCTTCTCTTCTCTTCTGCTCCATTTTCACCCTCCTCTCTTCTCTAGGCATGTCCATCCGGGCCGGCCCGGCCCGGAAATCCGGGCCCAGGCCGGGCAAAACCGGAGCCCGGACCCGGAACCGAGTACCCCGGGCCGGGTTTCGGGCCGGCCCGGGTTTTTTTTCTTTTTTTTTTAAATTTTTAATCAAAATTTTTAATTTTAATTAAATTTTAAATTATAAAAAAGATAAAAAAATAATAAAAAACAATAATTTTATTAATCACTTAAAATGACATAAATTACAAATAAAAAATTATAAAAATAAATTCTTTATTAATAATTAATAAATCATTTATAAATTATAATTATAAATTTATTTTGGAATTCATCGCATCACAATAGATAAGTACATCCCATCTAGGTTTTTTTAAATTTCTTTTCTTTTTTTATAAAAAAATGCTAAAAATTAGTTTAATATTATTATATTTTATATAATTATGTATTAGTATATACTTCCAAATTATTTTGTACTTTTTTTTTTTTTTTCCTTTTTTTTTTTTTAATATATTGTATATATTTATAAGTTATAATTTGAGAGAGAGAGAATCGCATAAGTAGCCGTTGCCCGTTGGGCCAATGGGGAAGAAGTAGCCGTTGTAATATACTATACTTATATATACTTATATACTAAGAGAGAGAATATACACACACACACACATATAAAAGAGTATACTTATATAATAGGGAGTATACATATATAAGAGAGAGTATACTTATATATACATATACTAAGAGAGAGAGTATACACCCACATATATTATACATATATAAGAGAGAGTATACTTATATATACATA
>BQKN01063773.1:298215-319407 GCA_022839385.1 Asparagus kiusianus | reverse complement strand
ACACACACACACATATATTATACATATATAAGAGAGTGTATACTTATATAGACTTATATAAGAGAGAGTATACTTATATATACATATATACTAAGAGAGAGAGAGTATATATATACATACATACATACATTATACATATATAAGAGAGAGTATTATTATATATACTTATATAAGAGAAAGTATACTTATATATACTTATACATATATATACTTATATAAGAGAGAGTATACTTATATATACTTATATACTAAGAGAGTATATATATACATACATATGACATATTATACATATATAGAAATATATTATATAAGAGAGAGTATACTTATATATACATATATACTAAGAGAGAGTATATATACATACATACATACATTATACATATATAAGAGAGAGTATTCTTATATATACTTATATAAGAGAAAGTATACTTATATATACTTATATACTAAGAGAGAGTATATATATACATACATATGACATATTATACATATATAAAAATATATTATATATACATATATATACATATATTATACATATTATATATATTTATATATACATATATTATACATATATAATATAATACATAAAAAAATAAAAAATAAAAAAAATAATCCGGGCCGGGCACAAAAGAGCCGGCCTGGGCCCGGCCCGGAGACCGGACTCAGCCCGGGTTTCCGGGCCTTGGCCGGGCCGGGCCGGGCCACGGCCGGGCCGGGCCCGAGCCGCGGGCTGTTTTGGAGAGCCCTACTCTTCTCCTCTCCGTCTACATCTTCTCCTTCTCCTTTCATACTTGTTCGAAAAGGTCATTTTCTTTGACTAAAATGGTCATGTCATAAAGTTACGTCAAAATTAACATTTAATAGTTAAAATTAACATCTAAATTTACAATTAACATTATATGATAAGTGTTAATCTTTAACGATAGATGTTAAGTTTACAAAGTATATGTTAATTTGAAACTTTGTCTATTAATGATTCAAGCCACATGACAATATTGGGGTTACAATGCGCGCAGCTATTTATTCATAGAGTTAACATCAATTTGTTAAATTTTTATTGAACTTAATAGCTAATTCATAAAATTATCATATATATGTTAAACCCAACACCTAAGTCATGTAATTATCATCCATCTGTTGAACTTAACACCTAAGTCATATTGTTAACATCTATATGTTAAACTTAATAGCTAATTTATATAGTTATCTATCTGTTAAACTGTTGCTAGATGTTAACTTTAGCTGGTAAGTGTTAACTTCAGTGTGACTTTAGTAGATGATCGTTTTAGCCATAGGAGACGGTTTTTGAGTAGTGTGGCAATGGTTATGGGAGGAGAAGAAGAAGAGATAATTTAGGATTTGGACATTAAACTGGAACTAGAAGTAAGTTTTTGCAAAAAATATTTTCGCGTGATTCTGCAAAACATTTTTTATACTTCTCTTGCAAAAAAAACCACTTTTAAACGTTATCTCAAGTTAGTTTTCGTGACAAATTCTGCATAATTATTATTCTATAACAAAATGTCTGAAATGGCCACGAGCAACTGAACTATATTAAAGAAGCACTTTAACACATAAACACGAGGAGAGTAGCTCATAATCACGCGAATAAAAACTCGATGCATCTCAAAATCCCCCGTTTCTAAAATTGGCAAAAAAATTAGCGAAAAATTAGCGGAGAAATTAGCGTATAAATAGAACCTCTTTCTCTCGCATCAATCCGTGGTAGCGCCGGCGGCAACCTAGTTTGCTGTGATCTTCGTCTTCTCACGCTCTTCTCTTCGAATCGCCATGGCGTTTTCTTCTAGAAGTTTCTGGAATCGGGGGTTTTGGCTGCTTCTGTTAGCGGTAAAGGTAAGATAATTGAGTTGGATCTGAGATCCGGAGTGAACGCGTGGGGGTTTGATTGAATTTATTGATTTTGATCTTCGTTTTGAAATTTTTAGGGTTCGGGTTGGTTCGTTTTGGACTTAAATTGTGATTCTGTGCTTAATTTTGTGATAACTGTTGAACTGCATAATTAATGTCCGAAAATAATTCTGATTGTGTTTTTTGCTAATTAACTACACGGGCTGACATTTCTTTTCAAAATGCTGCTGAGTTCGATTACTTCTCAAAATTTGTTGAAGGTTCATCAACAAATTTATAAAAGTTGTTGACGTACGGAGAAAGCTCTTATCTTTTTTAAAACCAACTTTTATGTCGCAAAATTATGGGCTGAAACGTCCTCTTGTCAGGCTTCAAAATATCCTTTTTTATTGCCATTTATCTTCCTGAAATTAAAGTGATACGCAGTATTTGTCTTTTTATTTCTTTTCCAACATGTAATGAAATTGTTGTTTAAAGTAGGATTCATATGTTCCTGGACTTTATTATTTTCGGAGTGGCAGATTATAGGACTATGCTATCGTAATTTTTGAACCTTAACTTGAATGAAGAAAGATTATAATATTGGTGATGGGTTAATTCGGAATGTTTAAATGTTGACTTGGAGAGAAACCTTTATCTGCCTTTGCTTTGCTTATGAGCTATAATCAGTATGCAATGTATCCAAGATGCTATGAAAAGAAAAGGAATGCTTAATTCAAAGTCTTCGTATGGTATGTTGTAAGTATGTCTTTACTATGGCATTAAGTCATGAGCGATGTAGACTACTATAGCATTACTAATGTGGTTAATCATTTCACGGAATGATAACTATTATAGCATCAATGCTGGGTTAGACATTTGACAATCAATGCCCTACCCCCACCAATTCCAGCCCGCCCGAGTGCCCGCCTTGAAACGAGAAGGTTGGTACTGAGATAACCATATGCGATATAGTCAAGCAATCTTGAATATTCTGCATGTCACTTATGTGTGAATGTGTAAAGCTACCATGAAGGAGAGATGTGATAATTGATGGCCCTCTGTTATTAAGAGAATGTAAGGTCACACAACAAATCCCATGGTACAGGTTGAACAACAGAAACTCTTTTCTTTAGACTATTAATAATATTTTTTCACAAATAGTTGATTTTTACAAATATTTTGATTCTAAATATTGCCTGTTGTATACTCGATCATTTTGATTTTAGCGGTTTCATGTTGTTGACAATATTCCAATGATTTAGACTTTTAGTTCACAATCTTCTTTTCCGGTTTCATGTTGTTAAATATATGTTGTGTGATTGCTTAAGTTTAATGCATGCTTTCACAGGTGGTGATCCGCATATCTGCTGTGAATTCAGAAATATCTGATACTCTGTTGCTTACAAGATCCAATGATCCAGTAAGGTGAGTTGCACATGTTAACTAAGAATAGATTTCTATGAGAGTGTGGTTAAGTTGCTTTTTTCTGCTGGAAACTACACTACTACTCCTAGAGAGCAACATCCGTGATATTGTCTTTTCTTTTTTCAATTTAGTTCTCTCTTGTCTTTATGTTTTGTTCTCGTGTTATCTAGGTTCACCATTTATTCTTTTCTATATGAAGTAACAAACTATTGCATAAATTCTATGGTTAAAACTTTTTGTGTTTAGCAATAAGGTGCTACGGCTTAGACCGTAGGCTTCTTGCATGTAATTACCTTTAGCCTAGGAATTTGGGACCAATTATGCACCAATTATAACAACTCTTGTATCAACCAGATTAAGTCTTGATTAGATAGACTCAAATTGTGCCGTATATATTAAATTTTTAAAATTTATTGTGGAAGAATGTATATGTAGTATTTGAGGATTGGTCAATTTATGTAAAAATGTTAATTCTTTTGTACAAAATTAGCAACACTGAAGTAGTACTAGCAATTCCGTTTGTCTTCTCACCTTGTTTTGTACCTCTGCACATTTGTAATAGACAAGCTTACCATCCTAACTTCTCATCTATTTTCCTTCCCCATCTAGACAAATTCAAAGGTCTACTTTTTAGTTGCAGAGAATTAAACTTCACAGTGCGAGAGAGTTTAGGTCCATGCAACTGTCTTAAGGCTGTGACTCCAAATTGTGAAGATTGATGTGAGGTATGTTTGAGTTAGTAATTCAGTTCTATATCAGCATTGTCTTAGAAATTCTATGAGTGTAAGAAACAAGAACAGGGGCTGCTTTTGTGGCGTTTTAAGGAGTTTATCATATTGTGAGGCAAAGACAATTAGGTATCAGACTTTTAGTTGGTTTAGGTTTTGGCCAAGCTTTACATTAGAGATGCCATGCTCCCAAGTTGCAGTTCCTAAATTTGGGAGGAATTAAATGTTGTCCTGTACCTTAGCTGTAGCGAAGTTAGTAGAAGTTATCTTCATTTCTCCATGCACTCACTATACTGAACAGTTATATGTATTACTCCCTTTCCATCCATCTATCTATTAATGATGGCTCATTCTTTCAGATTCCGGAATTTGACAAAGTAAATTTAATTCTTTACCTTGGACAGCGGAAAAGATAAGAGAAGCTTGTTTTTATTTCATCAATAATTGTCTCTTCTGCTATAATATTTATCCCATATCTAAAGGACAAAATGATTGATGCTCCGATGGCCAATATACATTTATGTACTTGGTCAATTCTTTTCCAGTGCTTTCTTGGTTTCATGTCGTACGCAATAGTGAACATCAATTTGATGGGAAATGCTTAGATGGCAAGGATGATAATAATGATCATGACTTCTTACTGGTAATAGATAACTTTTATTAAGTTATTTGATAGATCATGGTACTCACTGGAACCATGTTTAGTTACACTTCAGTAAACTATGAATCACGGACACTTATATCATGAAGCTGAGTAGTACCAACTCTCAAGCAGCATGTAATGAACAAGATGTTTGTCGTGCCTTTGTGTGTGTAATTCTTTTGGAATATGCAGTGTGTTGTCATGTCATATCCATGTTATGTATCCTGCTTCCTATCGTAAATTATCTTCTATTATCATCTACCTTTGCTTTCATTGGTCCCAAGTAAGGTGTATAATGTTCTTTTTGCCTTTCCAGACAAAGCAATATTGAAGGAAATTGGCATATGCAAGACTGTAAGGACTGTAAAAATAGACAGGTTCCAAACTTTTTGCTCTTTCTTTCTCACAAATCTACTCGTAGTATTTTCTTTGGATGTGTTCTCTTTCTGTTACTAATAATGTGCTACAGTGCATTTTCTATAACTGTCAGTGTATAGTACATCAGTAAATTAATGCCTCTTGTAATGCTATATTACTCAAGCGGTGCCTTGATTGTATAACATTAGTTCTATTCGAAGAGTAATTGACTAATAGGTAGTCATAATGACTGAGTTTTGTATACACACTGTTCTGTTGACATACACTTTATAGAGCATTATTATCTAGTTATTGTTTTAAGACTTATCATGAATACTTTTGTCGAGGACTTCATTCATGTCGCTCATACATTTATCTTAGTTTAGTTTGTATGACTTTTAAAGTTTTGTATTATTGTGCTAGAAGTGAAACTCATGTTGCGTGCCAAAGCCAAGAAATAATGTCCCAAAGTATTTAGTAAATCAATACCAGTCAATTTATTCTCTTCTATGTATTGAACGTTATGTATGAGCTATGTCAAAGGATTTAGTAAATCAATGCCAGTCAACTTCTTGTTTTCTATGTATTTGGAACGTTATGTATGATCTATGTGGTGTTTGTGTTGTAAGAGGGTGTATGAGAATGATGCATTCATCCCTTGAAGTTAGAGCACATAAGGTTTGTGGTTTTTCCCAACTGTTTTAGCTTTAATTTAAAATTCTACAATTTACTATACTGCTTCTTGTGTCTGGTTTTCATTTTCTAAGAGCTGTTTTCAGTTATTTTATTACGTAGAGCATTAGTAAAGCTTATTTATAGGACTTTATTTTATTCACATTAGCTATAAGTTAGCAGTGAGTGTCAAGCAATTCATATAAGCAAATTCCACTTGCTAATTGACCAGGTCCATCCAGTAAACTCTTATGCCATCTCACTCATCTCCCTGTTCCCTTTTAATGCTTTTAACTTCGAGGGAGTATTAATTAGGAATTCAAACAATTGATCATGGTCTAAACATTTAAGAACATAATGATCAAGCTGTGTGGTCAGTACTTCTTGAACCACAGGTCTCTCTCACCAGCTTGTCGAGTCAAATAAACCATTGGTTGTCTGAAAACTTGATGCGCAAACCAAAACATTGATATGGTTTTGTTTCGCAATTTACTCAATTGAACCTCGGCTAAAATATCTCCATTTAAATTTGATTACGGGAACTTTTAACATTGGTATAAACAACAATGATAGAAACATCAGTCATAAAAAATTTGCTTCTGTTTCTGTTTATTAGTATTGAATACAGTAACCTTTGCTTTACTTGGCATGGGTGCAATGTTTGATTAAACAGGAAAACAGTTATAAGACAAACCGTTCGAGTGAAAAAGTGGACTCAAGCCAAGGAGAGGTAACAGTAGCATGTTCTGTCTATTCGAAGAAACAATGAAATGTTTTTAGCAACTTATATTGTTGTTATTCTTTACGCGTTTCTTATTATGAAGGCTATATTTTTACAGGCCATTGATATAACTGTGACATACATGGATAATTCTGGTAACTTCAAAAGTCATAAGGTCAAGTCAAGTGATTTATCATCTTCTTGGGTGTGGGAGAATTCTGCTGGAAACCCCACAAAGCAAAAGGTTGAACTGCTAATCGTTTGACTCTTCTCTTCCTGGTAGCAAAAAAAAAAAAAGTTTATTATTTTCCTAAAAGAAAATTGTGCATCTATTAGGGAGATCTACAAGAACTAGAGGAACATGTATCTTGTTCTTAATTCAGTATAGCAGAATTTCAGCATCATCTTACTTCTGTGGATTTGTTTTAGCTTTCTTGGTTTAATATAATTTAGTAACTTTTTAGTTGATATAAATTACTATTTATTGGATTTTTTACATGTCTCCTGAATTACCAGGGAGAAGAAGGCTTATATCAGCTCAGGGTGAACAAATTACAGGAAAATGATCGCTCTTCAACTGATCATAACAAACTACCTTGCCCTATTAAACTTAAACGTCAGGTAAATATCTTGTCATCGTAGTGTATGTTGATTAAATTGTTTAATTCATTTTCTCCTTTTTTTATGCTTCTTCCCTTCCTTACAGCGATTGAGGCAAAAGAGGAAGGAGTTGCGTGTAGCAGAGCTGGTTCACATGAGTAAAGAAACTGAACTTGAAATGGAAGCAGCAGCTATCGAACGTACGAAAAAGTTCAATCACATAGTAAAGGGAAAGTACAGCATATGGAGGAAAGAATATCAACCCACTTTCACAGATTCCACATTAAAACTCATGAAAGATCAGATTATTATGGCTAAAGTGTATGCTAGCATTGCTCGCTCTTTGAATAAACTTGATCTGTATAGTTCCCTGATGAAACATATCAAAGCAAGTCAGCTCATGACTGAAGAGGCAACTTCGGATGCTGATCTACACTCAGGGTATCTTTCAAATTTCTTTTTTGATGGGTTTTTTTTCCCAATATTAGTCCCATAAACCTTTAATATTTTGAAATTAGCCCCTCAAATCATTGAAATTGCTATTAGTTACCCCCCAACTCTTACATCTTGCTACCGCTACTCTTGAGGGACTATTTGAAGCAGTTTTCAAGAATCATGGGACCTAATAGCAATTGTAATGATTTGAGGGGCTACTTTTGAGACAACTTAAAAGAATTCGTCGCCTAATAGAAAATTGAGGGGCTACTTTCAAAATATTGAAGATTTAAGTGACTAATATGGAACACGAACCCTTTCAGATATCATATTTTTATTAAATTAACTCGGTGTAATGTTACCTTCTTTCTTCATTCTGTTCAGTGCTCTTGAACAAGCAAAAGAAATGAGCAATGCCTTAAACCAGGCCAAGGGAGTGCTATATGATTGTGACATAATAGCCAGAAGGTTGCAGGCAATGGTCCAGTCAACAGAGGACAACATAATCGGAGTGAAGAAACAAAGCACATTCTTGATACAGCATGCTGCAAAAACGATGCCTAAGCCTCTACACTGCCTTTCTTTACAGCTAGCTGCTGATTATTTCTTAGATAATTATGCAAGTAAAGGACTAGTAAACAGTCCAAAGCTTACGGACACTTCTCTATACCATTATGCTATATTCTCCGATAATGTACTTGCAACATCAGTTGTTGTAAATTCTACTGTTGTGCATGCCAAGGAACCCGAGAAGCATGTGTTTCATATAGTCACTGACAAACTGAACTTTGCTGCTATGAGGATGTGGTTCATTGCTTACCCTCCTTCACCTGCAACAGTACATGTGGAGAATATTGATGAATTCAGTTGGCTTAATTCTTCATACTGTTCAGTTCTTCGACAACTTGAATCCGCAAAGATCAAAGAGTATTACTTTAATGCCCAGCATGCATCATCACTATCTGCAGGAAATGAAAATCTCAAATACAGGAATCCGAAGTATTTGTCTATGCTTAACCATCTGAGATTCTATATGCCTGAAGTGTATCCAAAGCTAGATAAGATACTATTTCTTGATGATGATATTGTTGTTCAAAAAGATCTAACACCTCTGTGGTCTATAGATTTGAAAGGAATGGTGAATGGTGCAGTAGAGACCTGCAAAGAGAGCTTTCATCGGTTTGACACATATCTCAATTTCTCGAATCCAAAGATCTCTGAGAATTTTGATCCACAGGCTTGTGGATGGGCTTTTGGAATGAATATTTTCGACTTGAAGCAATGGAAGAAGCGAAATATCACTGGAATATACCATTATTGGCAAGACTTGGTAAGAAAGGAACTATTGTTATTTATTTCATTCTGTCTGTTAACTCCACTTCTGTTACCATTTGCATCTGCACTTACGTCTCTGTTCCATTTCATCATTTCTATTCTGTTTTTTCATATGATAATTTTAGGCAATTGAATTACTTTGTACTCTGTCCCATTTTTCTTCTCCTATCTTTTCTGATGGTTTCGATTGTCATAATATGCATGAAAGCACTTATAATTCAACAAGGCAAGTGCAGACGAAGAAAAATCGCCTGTGAAAGCCTAATTGCGCTGGAGGAGAGAATCCTTAATAGTGTTGTGTTATTAAATCAAGTAATTTTTAGATCTTATGCATGCTGGTGTAGGATCTGTGAATACCTTTACCCACTTGTAGTATAGGGATTTTAGCATTTGACTAGACAGGAACTACAGAAGAAATTTGCAAATACTGAAACAGGAAAAATATTGATCTGTATCAGTCTGTATTGAACTCCATGCATGACTATTTACTCATTCAGAGTTATGAGTGTTGATCACTCATATTCACTTGTTCAGTCCTTCATTGCATTTAAGTGTTAAGATCGACATAAAGAAGTGAGAAACATGCAGTAGTTTGAGCAGATTTATGGCATAGTTTACGGTGGTTTGAGGGAATATTGTGCATGCGCACAAGGTTGGATCAGATAAAAAATCACTCAAAACACAGAAATATTTTTTGTTTGTTGCACATTCCCATATAAAAATTATTAGGCACTGATTTATAGCATAGTTTATGATGGCTAGCAGTAGGATATGAAGTGCGTATCACTTTATTGCCTTGCTAGTAATGGTACTGTGATGCTTAACATGACTTGAACTACTAGCTTGGCTTTAAGGAAACCAACACCTTAAATCCTCCATTGGTGGATCACATCTTTTTTGCAGAAACTAAGCAGGCAAAATGTGCGTCAATGTCCGAATTTCAGAAAGTAATTTTATTACCATGCATTGCAATTTCACATGGCAAAGATAAACCTTACCCTAATTAGAAAAATGAGGAAAGGTTGAGAACATGGCAAAGATAAACCTTACCCTAATTTTATTACCTTCTTTAATGGGTCTTTTATGGGCAAATCCATGTATTCATCAGGGAGTTTAGCATTATTGTGAAAGGTCTTTGAAACACAACTATATCATGCTTTATAGTCATCAAGCCATCTATTGCGTTGTATATCTAAACATGGGGAATTAAATGATCATCTCTTCTGCCTTCTAAAATTAAGTCCTTTTAATCAGGAGCATTTCCCGTGTCACATTTAGGACATGTTCAACTGAAATTTTGTATCACATACTCATTAAGGCTAGTTCACTCAGAACAATGACTCTTTTTGCAGAATGAGGACAGAAAACTGTGGAAGCTTGGAACTCTTCCTCCAGGATTGATTACCTTCTACAACCTGACATATCCCCTAGAGAGGAGCTGGCACGTTCTGGGTCTTGGTTATGATCCAGCTGTGAACCCTAAAGACATTAAAAATGCAGCTGTTGTTCACTATAATGGGAACTATAAGCCTTGGTTGGATCTCGCGATCGCAAAGTATAAGCAGTACTGGTCCAACTTTGTTCCGTTTGACAATCCATACATTCAAAGATGCTACGTTGATCAATAAATTTTTTCCTCATTATTATTTGTAAATGTTCCCACAGTTGAACTTCTGATATGCCGAACTCTTCATAGTTTTGTAGTAATCAAAGCTGAGTTATTGTGATTTTTTCGATGTCAGAAATTGACGAAACTCTACTTAGCCCCATCAGTAGTCTGCTCTTTTTCTAATGTGTACTCACCGAATATACGAGAGTTATTAAAAAAGGGTTAATTGCAAAGAAAACCCCTGTATCATGTAGATATGCTTGTTGAATCTCACATTTATCTGTATGGATAATGTTTATGGTAGTCAATAACTTTTTGATGACATATTTAAAGCCTATTTGTTGTGTTTTAAGCTTATGTTGTCTGTTAACACCCACAGATGTCATAGAATAACAGAACCTATGGTCCTGGAAGTCTGTTCGACCGCACTAAAACTCCAAAGCTGTGGTCGAGATTAAAGGGTGTGAACTAAACATACTCCACAAGTCAAACGTCCTTTTATAGCTTGAAGTATACACTATTTTGACAGTGGTAATAGCTTCTGCATGTCCGTTAAGATTTGAATATGGTTGAGGTTGAGGATATAATTTTATAATCCAACCGTCCTTTCTTAGATGTGGTTGCTTATGGGAGAGTCTTGAGTTGGACAACCATGGGCTCTCACCATGATGTCCCCATGTGCTCTGCCGCCTGAGACTTGCTTTGCACTTTTATCTCCTCCTCTCTTTTAAAGCACGGCATGCTTCTTGCTCTGCATCTTCTCTGTTGAAATAATTAGGGTTGATGATGGCTTTGTGGGCTCTCTATGAAACCTCCACTGTTAATGTGAACACTGATTCTTTGAATGATATATTAATTTGCTCTTCATATCATGAATTTCTCGCGCCAGCACAGAGAATTTCATGTATAATTGTCAATCTAGTATACATATATGCTTTGTTTTCTGGGAAAAGGTTATGCATGCTGTGTTCTTTATGTTGCTTGCTACAGGAATCTAGGGAACCCCTAGACTCTGGACCCTTGTGTGCGCGTGGGAATTATTCCCCGTATGCATCGTCTCTTTCAACTTGGATCGGTTCAGGGTCAGATGAATTGGCTATATACCCTTTTTCGTACATAGGAGGAGTAAGTAGAAATCCTCTGCTTTTATGATTTTTGTCTATGTGAGCTGTATCACTTTTAGCTCTTGCTTTTGTTTCATATACGTACGCACAAAGCTGCAAGAGGGCAAGGAAAGGGAGTAGGCATGCAGATTATATTCTTGAGTTTTGGGAAAATTTGTTATAGCAGCATCTTTTTCTCTTTTTTTTGTCTTCCATGTATTTTTCTTAGCATTACTCATCATTAAAGTTACATGCATATAATGTGAAGACGGCGAAATAATTGAGAAAACCGTGAAGAATAAGCAAGACAGGCTCCACCACACCCTGGTGTGGCAAGACATGCTCCACCACACCCTCGTGGTGTCTGCCACACCCTGATGTGGCAGAATCTGCCCTGTTTTTCAGGGGTGTGGTGTGTGCCACACCAGAGTGTGACAGACTCGTTTTTAGGATCTCAGTCTGTTTGGGATTGTGTTTTGTTATAAATAGAACCACGTTTTTTAGGGTTTCTTAAGGAGAGAATTAGCAGTCTTTTGAGCACTTTGAGATGGAGATATTGTGAGGGAGTTGAGAGCTTTGGTTATTGTTATATTTGAGTGGTTTTGTGAGTTGTAACCCGTTGTATTTCTCCTTTATATAGTGAATTCTCCTCATCCTCTCCCCGTGGACGTAGGCAATTGTAGAACCACGTAAATCTCTGTGTTTGGTTTAATTGTTGTCGTATTTTGGTGAATTGTACTCATGTTTGGTTTTGGTTTTCTTCTCTCATCGCTCACCGACTCGTTTGGTTGCCGAGCACGCTTCCGCATGACGCGCAACATATAAGAGAGGCGAAAGAGTGAAGTAACTCGAATTACTTCATCTAAGGCCAAAAACATTATTTTTTTTCTGCAAAATGATTTAATACCATCTCTGTGTCTTTTTTTCCCACCAACTGCAGGGAGCAGTCGAAAGCCTCATTATTACCCTTGTCAGCGTAATTTATCTTTCTACTAGCTGTGTCAAGTGCATTACATACTCAATTGATCAAATTCTGATCAAATTTAAGATATAAAGGAGCTCTCATGATAATGTTCGAGTTGGCGCTGTTTGGTTCTGCAATTGCACAAGTTGAAAGTTGAAACTGCGGTCGCGTGCAACTAAAGATATTAGGCCTGGTCGTAATAATTTGTTTCACGGCACCAAGCTACAACCGTACTCGCAACCATGTATGGTTGCAAGAAGTCAGCAGCGATTAAGCAATCGACACAAATCTGAACATAAATTGCACTTTCCCACTTTTTTTGAGCTCTAAGGGGGTTTTGATGCTGCAACTTCATTGCGAACCAAACTCCTACACACCAAACGAAACACCAATAATCGCTTCGAGCACAAACTAAAACATTTTAAAACTGAACCAAGCAACTATAGTTATTACCGCATGCAACAATTGTTAAAAATAAACTGTAAGACATTTACACTGCAATCTATTCCTCTATAACAATGAGAGGATCTAATGTTTACCATTCGTTCTACAGTAACGCTACAGTAAATTACTGTAGCATTCGATGCTGCTGCACTGACATGATGCTTCAAGGTTCACTATTCATGCTACAATAAAATTGTAGCATTAGTACAGGCGGGAACTGTAGTGGCTAATTAAAACATTGTTGTAGCATTAGTACTGTAGCTCAGACGGGATACTGTAGCACTCACAAAAACGTATTTAAAATATAGAATTACAAAAACCGTATTTAAAATACAGAATTACTGTAGCGGAAATAAAAAAATGGAGACCGTGCTTTACACGAGGTGCACACTAATTATAGATGACAACAGGATTGACAATAACCGTACAACCAACCGCTCAACAAGTTTGGTTCTTACTTTCTACACAAGAAATAGTTTTTAGCTTTTTCGAGAAACGAAAAAGGCTAGTCTCACTCTTGGAGTGAGGACTCGAAAGTCCCCTTCAGCCTTTTTCCATGGCCTGGATCGTGTTTTGATTGATGAGTTGATGCGTTTGAGACAAGTTCAGGACAATGGAAGTGAAGGCTCCTCGTCTATTGACTCTATTTTCCCTAATTTGGGAAAAAAAACGTACTAAGCTTTTTATCTCAGGAAGCGGAGGAGTAAACATGGGACTGTTGAGATCAAAAATGGGAGCTTGAATTGGCTGCTCATTGAGGAAGCGACAACTTTTGGTTTGTGTTTGGGTCCACAAGTGCTCTTGGATTCCAAAGAGTGTTTTTATTTTATTTTATTATAGGAGTACTCCGAAAACTTTTTGCAACTTGGAGATAAGAGTGGAACTGTGTATTTCCTCAAAAAGACGCGAGACTAAACTTTTTTCTTTATAACAAAAATAAAAATTGATCGATGGTTTATGAAGATGCTAGGATACACGTGCATGTAGGGGGTTTATATAAATTAGAATGCAGCTGATCGAACTCCAGTTTACATCTCTGCTAGATCCTGGTTAAGCTTAATAATACTCTATAATACTCGGATTATTTTACATCTAATAGTACATTGGGAACTTTTTGGAGGCCCATTTTTCCTGGGCCGAAGGCGAGGACCAATCTTACATATTATTTGTGTATCATGTACAATTTTATAACTGAATCATTCCATTTGCTAACAAATTAATAGAGAATGCTTCTTATATATGTTGACAAAGGTAACCGTATAGCAAGTTTGTATTGCTTTGACAATACCCATGACATACATACTTGTGTCTTATGGTAAAAAAAAAAAAAAAAAGTACAAAGGTTCAAGTGACCGTTAACTTTACTCAAACTGCTCCCTTTATTTTTGGTGTAGGAGTTTACGTCTTCTAGGTTTTCAGATACAAGAAAAATAACGCATTCTGCAATAAAAACTACACATGACCTGAAAAATTCTAAATTACGTAGACGTTGTTGTTAACACGAAAAAGTACAAAATTCTTCTACTGAAAAGATCTTGACAATCTCACCCGGCACACTTTTTCCGCCATTAAATCCTAACGAACAACAACCCCAGTTAAAAAAAAGTCAACACAACTAAAATTTCCACACAATTACCAAATGGGTTTAAATTTGAGGGGAAAAAAAAAAGGGGTCATTTTCCATCGCCCTACAACAATCACAGTAACTCCCTAAACACGCGTTAATTATTCCCTTAACTCGTCGAACCCTTAAAACGCCAAAATAAACACGAATTATTACAGCCCCCTAAGAAAAGAAAAGAAAAAAAAGGAAATCTAATCAGCCGTCGCCCACGTCATGTCCCCCTCGAAGATCCAGTGGCACACCTCGATCTTACCCGGCGAGGACCCCAGCGCCACGAAGGCGCCGTGGCCCGCGCTCCAGTCCGACGTGTCGAGGTGACAGATGGCGACGCCGCGGTTGATCCTCTGCTTAGTCTCGGGGTCGTGTATGTCGGCCTCGTAGACCCTGACCTTGGGCACGGAGTGGCAGTAGTAAACCAGGTAGGGGAATAACGACTGGTGACACGACACCGACCGGGTAACCTTACCGCCGTTCACCCCCCTGACGTCCCCGATCAAGATGCTCCCTTTGGACCCCCTGGTGTTCTCCGTGCTCCTGACCACCACGTCGGGCCCCAGCACCTCGACGGCGAAGTCGATCATGTCCTCGGCCGACGCGGCGCACCGCTTCGTCTCGCCCCGGCTCGGGGCCCGCCCGCACTCGGCCACGGTGTCGCCCACGGCCTTGCCCATCGCGGTGCCGTCGCGGATTTGGAATATCCGCCTGACGTCGCCGGCGGAGAACGGGATCTTGCTGGAGATCGACCGCGGCAGGAACGACCGCGCGGGCATCTTGTCCCTTATGTCCGGCATCGGCATGGCCGCCCCCTTCCTCAGGTTGCTCTCCCTGAAGAATTTGCCCGGCTCCACCCACCTATTTACGGGGCCGCCGCCGCCGACCATCTTCTTCCTCCTCAGCTGCTGCTGCATCTCCTCCGCTCCCTCCGCCGCCGACAAGCCGGCCTCCTTCGGCACAGTCGACGCGTTGACGTAGGACTTGAAGGAGAACTGGTTCCCGTTCTTGAGGTTGTAGTAGGCCTTGAAGCCCGTGAGCTCGCCGGCGTAGCTGGTGAAGTTGAACGCGTCGTCGGTGGACCCCTCGCCGTAGCCCTTGAAATTGTCGCTCCCCTCGTTGAACGACTCGCCGTAGCTCGCGAAGGCCGCCTCCCCGGCGTTCGCCTTCTTCCCGTACGAGGCGAAGGTGTCGTCGCCGACGTTCGACTGGTTCCTGTACGACCTGAAATCGTCCACGCCGCCGTTGCCGTCGGCCCCGTAGCTCTTGAAGCCCAGCTCCGGCACGTTCCCGCCCTCGCCGTAGGAGCTGAACTTGTCGGCCGCGCCGTTGCCGCCCTCGCCGTAGTTCTTGAAGTCGGAGCCCATGACGTTGGAGTTGTCGGAGTAGGACTCGAAGTCCGTCGGCACGCCGTTGCCGCCCTTGCCGTACCCGGCGAAGGACTCCTCGCCGGAGTTCGTGTCCGCCGTGTACGCCGAGAAGGTCCTCTCGGGCCCGTTGGCGCCGGCGTCGTAGTTGGTGAACCTGAGGTCCTCGACGTTGGACCCGGTCTGGTAGGCGGCGAAGTCGCCGGAGCCGCCGGTGGCCGAGGTGGAGTATGAGGTGAAGTTGGTGGTGACGACGTTCCCGCCGACGGAGTAGGAGGCGAAGGAGTCCTCGTCGCCGACGGCGTCGCGGCTGTAGCGGCGGAAGGTGTCGACGGGGAGGTTGTTGCCGTCGGAGTAGTTCTTGAAGGAGGAGGAGAAGCCGGTGCCGGACGAGGCGTAGTTGGTGAAGTCCGAGTCCTGAAGGTAGGACTTGAAGTCGGACGGGCCGTCGTGGGCCGCCTTGGCCCCGAGCGAAGGGCTTAGCGAGGTGGAGGTGGAGTTGGAGCAGAGCAGCCTGGCGGCGGAGCAGAAGGCGGGGAGCCTGGGGCCGAGGTCGGAGGGGGCGAGGGAGGAGAAGGCGGTGGAGTCGAGGGGGGAGAGGGGGGAGAGCTTCGAGGCGAAGAATGCGGGCGCTTGGCGGCCGCCGGAGACCCTGCGGGACCAGTAGCGGAGGAGGGAGGCGGAGGGGGACAGCGGGCTCGGGCGGCGGCTCGGCTTGGTCATTGAGAAGGAGGTGAGCGGGGAGGAGCGGGAGGGAGGCGGGGCGAGGAGGAGGAGGAGGAGGAGGAGGGGATGGAGGAGGGAGGCCATGGATTCCGGCGGTGGTTGAGGCGATCGAGTGTTTTTGGGGGGCGAGGAATAAATAAACAGAGCGCGAGACGATTAATAAATGCTCTGCTTTCACTGCGCCCCCCTCTCCCCCACCTTTTTTTTTATAAAAAAAAAATTTCTTTTTTTTTTGTTGCTTTATTTGCTTTTTTTAGGGGGGGAGGCTTTTACTGATGAGTCTTGACTCTTTTGAGTGTTTGTCTTCGCTGGGTGTGCGTGCGTGCTGTTCTTGTATGGAGATATGCTTCCACCTTGTTTGATGTGTAATTTGTTGAAACCTCCGTGTTGTTGTTGTTATTATATTTACCAAAGCCCAGAGGAATGACGGGATTTTAATTCGGATTCTTTTCTGAACTCGAGGGTGATTTATTCCCTAAGTTTGTGGGATCCGGTCGCTTTAGGTGGTGTTCGTTTCAAATCCTATGATTTTAGGATATGGGTTTCACCGTGGGATTTGAAATCCATATGTGTTTTGTTACGCCGTATTGGGATTTCTAAAATGTTACTTGTTTCATTAATATTTTGGGATTTGGAATACTACAATTTGTTATGTTTTGTTTGTTTCAAGCTCAAATTGTAGCATTACCAAATACCAAAATTTTGTAATATCATGAATATAATATCTTTGTGAGGTTACCTCCCACAAAAAGATAAAATTAGGATTTGTCAAATCCTCTCCAATTGAGTGGTAAACACACCCATTTATGAGATTTATCAAAATCCTTTCCAAGTGAGAGGATTTGACAAATTCTAAAAATTTGGTAAAACAAACACCCGCTTACAAGATATAAACCAGGGATTCGGTGATCGAGATATGTTATGAATGTAGTTAGGAAATTAAATAATTGTGATTAGACAATTGAGTTTAGTCCTGTATCAAACCGCGACACAAATCTTTTTTGTAATTGTATCCTTATCTAATGGTGGTTAATTGTAGCTTTGACGAATGGAATGAGAAAATGCATAACGGTCTATTTTCGAATTTAAAATTTGTTTTTTTTTTTTTGATTGTTGATTCTTCCGGATTTTTCCATAATGAACTGTGGTGCTTTGTTCGCTTTTTTATTTTTTAAGGGTAGGAGGCTTTTACCGATGAGCTTGAGGACAGGCAATCGTCTTTTGACTGAGGATGGATGATGTTGATTTGCGTTGCTTTTTCCCTTGTAACCCCCTCTTTTGTTTACTTTAGGGTAATCTTTTTGGACTTATGGGAGCATTATTGGTGAATTGGGGACATTGATGATAGAATTTGTCTTTTTCTTTATTTTTCTCACGATAAATCATCATAGGCTAGAGGAAGGGGAAATCCGTAGATCTACGAAAAAGAACCAACTATTAAAAAGTAACTTTCCTTTTTTTTTTTTTTTTTGCTTTTTCCTTGGTACTTATAATTTTAAATTTTCATTTTTCATAGTGGTAGAGCGTGACAAAAAGTGAACGTTTCGTTAGCTTTGTATCTTAACTTTCCATATTTTCACTTTCGATTATCCTAAATTAATTTGCAAACAGACGAGAATAATATTTTCCTCTAGCTTATTTAACGTTCATTTACTTTAACACCTCCTAAGTTTTTTTTGATGGCTGTAAGGGGAACTTTACCATTATATGAAAGATTGTAAATTGATTTTTCAGTAAGCGCGATATAGAGATTGATTAAATTATTATCTCAGAAGAAGAGATCAAAGTGAATTGTTAGTTGACGATGGAATTAATTAGAAATGCTCACAATATGAGGAAAATCCAAATTCAAATTATTCTCAGGAGATGACGATAACCATTAGATATTATTGTGTAAAAAGTAATGTGAGGAAAATCCAAATTCATTTCCTGAAGAGTTTGTTACACCTGGACAAATTATTCTCAAAATATGGGAATTTAAATTAATTCTGTTTTGGCAATGAAGAAATGCAAGTGGGTTAATATCCTAGTCACATGATCTTTATCCAAATACATCCCAATCATTTAGTACGGTGGGGTTTTAACTATTTATGCATATATGTATACATACATCATTAAAGCCTAATTAAAGCCATTTGATTCTAAAGGTGATGCATCTTTTGTGGTTACGTTTCTTTTCACGCTCATGTTTGTACGCCCCAAAATAAGATAATAGGGTATTATAACTATACTTTTAGCAAAGTTCTGAGTGGCTTGGGGATCTCATCACATTCATATGCGATTGCAAGAAAATCCTAAATTATTTTATCTAGTTTGATTGATTAACTCCTTAAAGCCGTTTCATTAAGATGGTGCTAATGAATGGACAATAATACATAGATTTTATTTAGGACATGGGGTCAAAATCGTGAATCCGGTCGAAAGCAGCATAATTTTAGGGAATCATATTTGAGGCATCCATCTTATGTGGCAACTCTAAATCTACGGCATGAAAATTACCAAACAAACAGTATTCTTGATAGGAGCCTGCAATATTAAATTTTTGGATCCCGTTTTTTCTATGTAAAATCTAACAAATGCATGGAACCAAACTGCCCCAAAATGACTTTTAAAAGATCATAGACACAGATATTCATGAGTACAAAATTTAGCTTATGCTGTGTTATTTATTGCAAGCGCATGTGATTCAATAACGAATCAATCATGCATGAAATGTACATTTGTAAAAAAAATCCTAACATAATATAAACTAAATCATAGCTTAATACTACACTAAAGCTATAACTAAATAGACCCAAAATCTGCACAATTTTGATAGTCGGTAGTGCTATGAATGTCACGTGAAATGTTTAAATGCTTATCTAATGTCAATATGATTGTCATCACACAGTTCTTGGAAACTTTTATCAATAGGAAAGCAATTAAAACAGAGGAGGTCTGTAAATTATAATGTCATGCTGACGTGATTATTATATCATATTGAATCTAATATTTCCTGGATCCCATAAGTTGGATAGGGCACGTGCTCAATTTCGTATGGGCTCCACCGCACATACTCTTTTACCTCATTTCCTAAAGAATATGTGCTCCTCTTTCCTTTCTTTTTCTCTACGTTTTTCCTATTTTAATTTAAATTCATCAATCTTTTACCGCCATGATGTTTGTTTCCGACAAGTGTACTCATAAATCTATATGATATTTTAAACTCAAAATTAGAACTTTTTATTCAGGTTAATTAAAAATTCTTATATCATGGTACCTTACTAAAATTGTGATTTTCAAAGCTGCAATGTCGTTGACAACATGAATTTCATAAATCTCATGATTTTTAGATTTAAATTTAAGTTATTTTAAATTTTGAATCTAACGTTGAGATGATTTTACCTTCTTGAGCGCCATGATGTGGGGGCCACATCAGTGTTATACAACATTGTTTACTTTCGTTTACGAAAATACTAATTACACTATAACAGTTGTACAATTCTCACGCTACTTGTTATAGTACAATTCTCATGCTATTAGATACAAGACGCTGGGGTCCATGGAAACTCGCAAGTTCTTTTTTTTCTTCAATTTTATAAGAAAAGGAGAGGTAACATAACTATTGCGATATATTTATCACAATTCTGTCCCTTTTCTTCTTTTTTAGAAATTTAAATGTATTACACATGTTTTTAATGGGGTTAGAAGTACACACCTCTTGCATGAATGAAAAGGCTTTATCATTTGAGCACGATATAACCATGTTTAATATATGTGCTGATATAATTAATGATTAAGCTGAAACCAGTAAAGAATTACGTGTGAAATTTATATTCAAATTAGGAACTTTGACTTAGAAGGTATAAAATATAAGTAAGAGGAAATAGAGCATGAAACAATTCATGAATAATTAAAACTAAATATATATTTATCAACATTCTCACATCTACAAATTAAAATTTAATGCAACTATTTTCTTGGAATAAGCAATCAATGTTCGACGAGACGTGCAAGTACCAGAGATGCAAATCATATTAAATTCGAGTCACTGAAATCAAAGTTGTTTTTGCTCTGTAATACAGAATTAATGGTTTATAATTCCCAATGCTGGTTTATTTTTGCCCGAACATTTGTTCCCCTTCCTCCTCGTTCATCTTGGAAGTTTGTTCCCTCCCCCTTTTGAATTTGACAGTCCGAGGACATTTTTTTTGCACATTAATTCTGTATTTTTTTTTAAGGTTATTGCGGCTGCTGTTATTAATTACTTTCTCCTAGAGATTGGATTGTGGACTTCCATCCTCACCCTCAGAGAGCACATGTTGGCTGAAAACCTATTATATATATATAAATAAATAAAGAGATTAATGCGTATCATTGTTATAGGAGTGGATTATCTTCATGACGCATATGTGGCACAATCTCCATCATCCTCATAAAGTAGGAGAGAGTGTGTGAATTGGTAGGGATTTGTACATACTTTATGATGATTGTGGGGATTGTGTCACATATGCGACAAGGAGAGAAATCTCCTCTTATGACAAATAGGAGTGGAAATTTTCTACGCTGCCAGCTCATCTCCCGTTTACTCATATATATATATATATATATATATATA